>BMAC01000628.1:62226-185737 GCA_014905375.1 Phtheirospermum japonicum | reverse complement strand
TTAGCCAATCCTGGCTTATACTGACAATCAGGTCAGGCAAAATTGAGGACATCCATCCTTAGACAATCCTGGATTATACTGACAATCAAATTTTAGATTCATAGGAAGAAACCTGCAATTTTATTCAATAAAATTAATTAATAGGAGTTAAAAAATTATAATTATGTATAAAACTTTCGTAAGTTAGCGATATTCCAGGCGCGGGGAATCTCTGTCCCATCAAGCTCTTCCAACATGTAAGCTCCTCCAGCCAGAACTTGGGTGACCCGGAGGGGTCCTTGCCACGTGGCGTCTAGCTTTCCCTTGGTCTGTTCCAAATCAGCCTTCTTAAGAACCAGGTCTCCCACTTGGAAACGCCTCTCTCGCACTGTTTTATTATAGGCAGCTCTAATTCGCCCTCGCACATGTTCCATTCGCACCGCCGCTTGGTCTCTCCTCTCCTCAACTAAATCCAGAGCATCTTGGATCAATGCCTCGTTCTGAGCTTGATTATAACTCTGTACCCGATGAGTTTCTAAACTGATTTTCGCAGGTACTACAACATCCATGCCATATACAAGACTGAAGGGGGCCTCTCCCATGCTTTCCTTGGGATTTGTGCAATACGCCCAAAGTAACGCATTCCGCTCTTCCACCCATTTCCCTCTAGACCTTTCCAATCGCGACTTAAGTCCTTGGACAAGAATGCGGTTAGTCACCTCGACCTGACTATTCGCTTGCGGGTGGTACACGGACGTAACATGATGTTGTATTTTCATTTTGACATACCAAGCCTTAATTCTGGCCCCCGTAAACTGGGTGCCGTTATCCAATATTATTACCCTTGGTATGCCAAAACGACAAACAATATTTTTCCATATGAATCCCATTACTGACTCTTCCGTTATTTTTGCCAGGGCTTCCGCCTCGACCCATTTACTGAAATAGTCTATAGCTATGATTAAGAATCTTTTCTGAGCTGGAGCCATTGGGAATGGGCCAACCAAGTCGATTCCCCATTTCGCAAAAGGACAAGGGGAGCTCATCGTTAACATCTTTTCCGCAGGCTGATGGATCAAAGGAGCCATTTTCTGACACTTTTCACATTTTCTCACGAAGACCTCAGCCTCCTTCCTCAACAAAGGCCAAAAATAACCCGCCCTCAATACCTTGCTAGCTAGGGCTCTGGCCCCCATGTGATTACCGCAACACCCTTCATGAATCTCACGCAGTACCAGAGCTCCTTCTTCTTGACTCAGGCATCTCAATAAGGGTTGGCCAAATCCTCGTTTAAACAACTCTCCTTTAATTAGGCAAAACCTGGCAGCCCTGGTTCGTATTTTTGCCGCTTCCTTCCTATCCTCCGGCAAGACCTCCTGTAAGTATGCCTTTATAGGAGAGCGCCAGTCCTCCCCTTCAATGATTGAGCATACCTGCTCTAATCCAAATTCTCCATCCGCCTGTAGTAGATTAATCACCCTTTCCTGGCAATCTGCAGCTGAGCTGGCCACCTTTGCCAAGAAATCAGTTCTTCCATTTTCTTCTCTAGGGATCTGAAGGACCGTCAGGCCTTTCATACCTCTAGCGAGTTCTCTATACTTAGCCAGATATCTCTGCATATTTTCTTCTCTCGTTTTAAACTCCCCACTGATCTGCTTGCAAACGAGCTGAGAATCTACCCTGGCACACACTTGCTCTGCACCCAGGTCTTTCGCCATCTGAATTCCTCTTAGAAGGGCCTCATACTCAGCAGTGTTATAAGAGAATGTTGTGCTCAGCCGAATGGAGAACTCAGTGGAAGTGCCTGCTGGATCCGTTAAAACAATTCCAGCTCCACAGCCCTGGTTACAGACAGAGCCATCCGTGAAAATCGTCCATTTCTTCAACTCTCCCGGAGGACCAGTCATTTCTTGCATGAAATCAGCTAAGGCCTGGGCTTTAATTGCCGTTCTGGCCTCAAAGATAATATCAAATTCGCTTAGCTCAATTATCCACTTGACCAGTCTCCCCGACGCCTCTGGCTTATCCATGACGGCTTTCAACAGCAGGTTCGTCCGCACGACTATACTATGTGAGAGGAAATATGGGCGCAATTTCCGGGCTTTGCCTACTAGAGCTAGTACTGCCTGCTCTACCTCTACATACCTCACTTCGGCATCGTGTAAGACCTTACTCCAGTAGTAGACTGGTTTCTGTACCTTTTCTTCTTCTCGAATCAAGACAGAGCTAACTGCCTGCTGCCCAACCGACAGGTACAAGATAAGGGGATCTCCTAGAACAAGCTTTGTTAGCAAGGTCATGCCAGCCAAGTGTTCTTTCAACATTTTAAACGCATCTTCACATTCTCTAGTCCACTCGAAACGGGCTTTTTTACGCAAAGCTTGGAAGAAAGGAAGGCTCTTCTCTGCTGAACGCGAAACAAATTGGCTCAGTGCATTGATTCGTCCCGCTAAACATTGCATCTCTCTAACATTCCTGGGTGCCTGCATCTCCATAATGGCCCTTACTTTTTCCGGGTTGGCCTCAATCCCCCTTTCGGTAACCATGTACCCTAAGAACTTGCCAGCTCTTACCCCAAATGCACACTTTTTAGGGTTAAGCTTCATTCGGTATTTTCTCAGTGTAGTAAAGGTCTCTTTCAGATCATTCACATGGGAGGTTGCCTTGATGCTCTTGACTAGCATATCGTACACATATACCTCCATGTTTCTCCCAATCTGATTTTTAAACATTTTATCTGCTAACCTCTGGTATGTGGCTCCGGCATTCTTTAACCCAAAAGGCATGACCACATAACAGTAGGTACCTTTCGGGGTGATAAAGCTGACTCTCTTCCAATCCTCTTTCGCCAGCCTGATCTGATGGTAACCCTGTGAGGCGTCCATCATACTTAGGAGCTCACATCCAGCAGTAGAATCAACTAATTGATCAATCCTCGGAAGTGGGTAGTGATCCTTCAGACAAGCTCGGTTAAGGTCACGGAAATCAATGCACATTCTCCAATCTTCTTGGGTTTTGGGAACTAATACAGCATTGGAGAGCCATTCTGGGAATTGGATTTCCTGGATATGCTAGGCATTAAGTAATTTTTCCACCTCTGCTTCAATTATGGCCTCTTTCTCAGGTCCAAAATTCCGCTTCTTCTGCTTTACCGTCTTCACATCTGGGCTGATGTTTAGGCGATGCTCCATCACTTCTGGATCAATCCCTACTAAATCCTGAGGAGACCATGTGAACACATCCGCATTCTCTCTTAATAAAGCCACCAGGGCTGTCAAGACCTCTGGGCTAAGAGTAGTCCCCACACGGAGAACTCTACTCTCATCACCCGGAACGACCTCTACAAGAATCAATCCCTCCTCACCTCGAGCCTGAGATGCCCATGGCTGCTCTATCCGAGCCTTCTTGCTCTGCCTCTCATCCTCAGTATTCCTCTTGATGCACTCAACATAGGTCTGTCTTGAGGCATATTGGTCACCTCTGACCTCTCCCGTGCCATCCTCCGCCGGGAACTTCATCTTCATATGAAAGACTGATATGACGTCCTGGAATTGGCTCCAAGATGGCCTCTCTAACATGACATTATAGGAGGAGGGCGCGTCCACCACCAAGAAACGCACCGTCCTTGTCACCCTATACAGCTCTTCTCCCAACGTCACGAGGAGCCTCACTACTCCCAAGGGCTTCAGGGCTCCTCCTGCAAACCCGACTAGGGAGGTGGTGACCTCTTCCAGCTCAACGTCCAGTTTCAATTGTCGAAAGCAATCATAAAACAAAATGTCGGCAGAACTTCCGGTATCCACAAAGATTCTCCGCACATTGTAATTGGCGATAGTTGCAGTTATAACCAGAGCATCCATGTGTGGGGCTAAAATGCCATCGCCATCTTCTGACCCGAAACAGATGTTAGGAGTAGAGGTCATCTGTCCTACATCACGCGTTTTGCGAACTAAGTCTTTTGCAGCTCTGACATAACTGTGCTACGTCCTTTTGGAATGCTCCTCCATCTCTCCTCCAGTTATCATCTGGATTTCCCCATGAATGTCTTGGGCTTGATCAGCCCATCTCCCATCAGAGCGGCTTCGATCCTGGTCTTTTTTGCCCTGGTTAAACCTGTCATAGCCCTTGTTACCAGACCTGGCCTCTTCTCTCCTCATACGGACGTACTCCTTTAGGTGACCAGCCTGGACCATTCTTTCCAGTTCGTCTTTCAGATGCGTACACTCATCGGTATTGTGCCCATACTTGTTATGGAAACGACAGAATCGATCAGATCTTTCTTTCCTAGGCTTCTGTGAGTACGTTTTGGGCCATTTCAGCTCTGGATGCCTCTCTATTGCCTGCAGAATTTCAACTTGCGGCGTCGCCAAAGGGGTATATCTGTCGAAACGAGGTCTCCCTCCAGACAGATCTGGCTTGTGCTTCTTCACTGCTGCCCTTTCATCTCTATCATACCTTTCCCTCTTCTTCTCTCCCTCGTCCTTGATTTTCAAAGCTTCTTCCAAATGGATATACTTTTCCGCTCTCTCCAAGAGCTCTCCAAATTTCAGAGATGGTTTCACCACCAGCGATTGGAAGAATTCTCCTCTCCTCAGGCCCTGTGCCAGAGCGTTTACCAACAGCTCTTCTGACGCAGAAGGTACCTCTAACTTAGCCATTGTGAACCTATTGATGTAGGCACGTAGGCTTTCGTTCTCTTTCTGCTTCAGGCTGAAAAGTTCAAGTGGCATTTTCTGGTACTTCCTACAGCTCGTGAACTGGTGCAGGAAGGCCGAACTAAATTCGTCAAAGTTGCTGATGGAACGAGGCGGTAACTGGCTAAACCAGAGCTGTGCTGACTTAGTAAAGGTCATTGGGAAGACCCAACACATAACAGTGTCCGAAAATTTATGTAGAGCTGCCGCGATCTCGAAGCGACTGAGGTGGTCCCACAGATCCGTGGTTCCATTATACTCAAAGCCCAAGGAGCGATATGAAGCTGGTACGTCGTCACGCATGACCTCCTCGGTGAAAGGAGTGCCCCGCCGCGCTGGCACGGCACCAGCATTCGTCAATTTCCTCTTGAATTCTCGCACCTCTTTTTGCAAACTCTGCATCTGTTCAGCCAGACCTGGATTAGTCTGGCTTGAAGTCTCGCCGTCGGAGGTGGAGAAGTGATCTTCCCTATCTTGTAGAGGAGCCCGATCCGCGTGCTGACCTCGTAATGGTTCAGTTCCCACCAGTGGGACAGTTCGTGCTGGTGGCGTGTTGGATGGTGGCGTCGCCATCTCTACGAACTTCTTTTCCACCGCTGTCTCCACGGCTTTGCCGATGAGCTCTGAGAGATGCAAAAGGAAGGATTCGTTAAATGAACCACCAGTAGTTGGCACAAATCTGCTGAGTGGGGGCGGCGTAGTGCCTGGCGCGGCCGCTGCCGATGGTGCTGTCTCTCCTGGACCCATTGCCGACGTATCTGTCGACCTGGGCATTCCCCACGGCGCAGCGGAACTAGGGGTTCCGCCGAGCTCTCCCGCCAAGTTTCGCCGTAAACCGTCTGAAGCCATGAAATAAAAAGAAAACCTCACGCCTTAGCTTGATCACCTTCCCACAGACGGCTCCAATTATTTCAACCCAAAAAATGACCAACGTTGAGAATGACTGTAACCTTGAACACCTTCCTGATCTGCACCACAAAAAAGAGTTAGAAAGGACCACCGGTGATTTCCGGTGGAAACCACTCCGATGCTTAAGTCAGTAAGCGTTTGAGGTGTTTTTCCAGAAAGAAAGCAAGAATGCTCAAGAGAATGACAGACCTCTCTCAGCCTCGGGGCTGAGATATTTATAGCTTTCCCTAATAGGGACCCCAGCTATGATCCCAGGAGCACATGCCGCGAATCTCGGGCCGTTGTACAACAAATCCTGATAGGTGGTCCCACTTGTCTCCCTACTGAGGAGTCTGGGAATCAGATCTGTCTTGTGCCAGGTCTTCCTCCATTTAACATAGCGAGTAACCTTATTTCGTGAAATCTTAGGGTTTAGATGGATTAAATGAACCTACGGTAAAATCTTCATAATGACTACTATACGCATAACTAAAAGAAAGACCCAAATTGGAAACAAATCTTGCAAGCAAATTTCTCTAACAACTTTCGCTATATTGAAATAAATTAGAATTCGTACCTTGACCGTTGATTTGTACATATTTGTGTGTGTTTTCCGTATATTTTTGCATTTTATTTTGCATCTTATAACGGGATTTAGGTTGTTGATCTTCTCGTTTTTCTTCTTTTTAGTATTTTTGTAGGACATTTCGTTTTTATCCCCTTTAACACTTTTTCTCTCTCGTTTTGTAAGTTGTTGTTCTAATTATGCCTAGTTCTCTTTTTCAGCTTCAAAATGACAAAAATGGACGAGGGACGCCAAGATACCATCGATCGAGGCATCGCCGCTGCCGCAGCAACGACTGCCACATCGAAAGCAACTATCGACCGACGTGCCGAGAATTTCCAGCATCCGTCGATCACCGCCGCCCGTCGACGCGTCATCAACGGTCACCATAACCAGAGTCGACGCCTTTGGTCGATTAGCCCGCCGCGAGCCACGAACCACTGTCGACCGACGCCAGGCGTCGACGCCAAAGACACCACTGATCAATGGAAATCGACGGTCATAATTTTCGTGCGAAATGACCACGACGTCTCCTCGTCCGACACAATATAAGTGATGTCCCTCTTCAGCTGGACATCAAATCCGACCAGACACAAGAAGTTACCATTTGGTAACCCTAGTTTTCATGTTAGAAATTTTGAATTCTCTTTTCAATCTTTCATAATTTTAGTTTGACTTCTCTTCGATTTTGATCCCTGAATTCGCACGATCCGGATTTTGGATTCCAGAACTTAGCTTCTCGATAGCTTGTGGCGTATTCTTCTACAACTCATATTTTAATACATTTTGGGTGATTTTCTTAGACCGATTCTTGTTTTTTTGTTTCTTGAATCTGAATTCTTAGTTTTCATAATATAACTCGTGTTGATTTTGGCTTTCGTTGATTTGAATGATTCGTCATTGTTTTTATTTAAATTGTCTTGTGAAATTGTTGGGTTAATTGATCGTTCATGCATTCTAGTCTTTTGGATCCATCGTCGTTTGAACACTAGATGATTTCATGCTTATTTGTGTTCCTGTCATTTGATTAAGCACGTGTAGCTTTTATTTATAATTGGTTGTTTATTCTTTTCGTTTTCAATTATTATGTTTACAATTTAGTTTGAGAGTTCAGTTGAATCGTTTACTTTCTTAGTTAATTTGTTCGCCAATTTGATCATGGAAATTTAGTGTTTTAAACAAAACAATCAACCAACTGATTTGATCGAGTGTTTAGTTTGCATCTGTGTTTGAACGAATATTTTTCAATTTTGATTGTCATTTTTCAAGAGATTCGACTCGAGTGAACTTGCCACTTACAACTGCTCCATTCTCTTGCGGGCGAGCTTTTTATTATTATAAAAAGTAAGTGTTTAAAAAGTTCGATTCAAAATTTGGCACCGTTGCCGAGGAATGCCAAAGGTTTTCAAAAATGTTCGTTCGTATGTTATTAGTTAGTGTAGTTTAATCTTGCTTATTTTATCTCGATTGGTTTGATTGTTTGTTGAGTGCATGCAAGGACGTAGGTTATTCGGGGGAGAGCTTGTCCCGTTCGTTGACAATATCCACAGAGTCAATAGAACGAGAGCCGCACCCGATAGAGTTGAGGTCAAGAATGCACAAGAAGATCCGGTTGATGAGTCATCTATGGATCCTCACGAGACAAACCCAAATTCTCCAGAAGATCAAAATGAGCAAAACGGTGTACCAAACTCTTTCGTGAATCCTAACGTGAATCACAATCCACCCGATGCGCGGACGCCGTATGCAAACAATAATCCAGGCCGACACGATGACCCACCATTTAATCAAGGGCACGACGCTCCACCATAAAACCAATGTCCTTACAACCAACAAACATACAATCAAGGCACACAACTGAATCAACCACCGAACCAACACGCCTATATATTCAACACGAACCGCACCAATCGTACAACCAACATCAACAACCGCCGTATAACAAACAACAATAACCACCATACAATCACCATCAACAACACCAACCATATCACCAACKAGCCCGAGGCCCGTACATACAGCCCAACGGGCCTTACCAACAACAAGAGCATCGACCGACCCGTATGCGAGAATTTGCTCGGCCCGTGATCAGTCTGTCAGCATCTTGCATCTGCTTGGGCCCCACAGCCTGAGATTACGAGCTCAAATCAACTCACTTTAATCTACTGCCATCCTTCTATGGGCTTCCAAATGAAGACCCACTCAACTTCATTCGGGAATTTTACTCCGTCATCCAAACCTTTCCGCTCCAAGGCCTTCATGAAGAGAAACTAAAAATGCGGTGTTTCACATAACCTTGAAGAATAGGGCGAAGACTTGGCTAATGTTGTTGGAGCCCGATTCTCTTACGAATTGGGATATGGTGTACGACCATTTTACGGCGAAGTACTATTTGAACCAAACAACGGCCCAACTCCGGGTAAAGATAGCATCGTTCAGTCAAGCGGATGGGGAAACATTCCATGAGGCTTGGGAACATTTCAAAGGACTTTTGACGCAATGCCCACACCATCAATACCTTCCCGAACTCATCAACCAGTTCTTTTACGATAGGCTCATACTTACCTTTCAATACATGGTTGACAATGTTGTCGGGGGAGACGTAGGATTGTGAACGGCCCAAGAAGTGTACAATATATATGAATCGATAAGCTATAATTCTCAGTAAAAGAGCTCTCGATCAAAGAAAGTGGTCGTTCATGAAGTGGAGGTGTCGCGTGCATCTCATGACAACACGAAAAAGACTGCCGAGTTGACAAGGCAAGTGGCCTAATTGCAAACACAAAACACGCTTCTCTCTCAAGGCGTGTCTTAATCAGCTATGTCGACCGAGACATGCGGAATTTGTGGAATGTACGGGCATGGGGCAAGTCTCTGCCAAGCTACCTTCGAGCCGACAGAAGAAATCGAAGAGCAAACTCAAGCCATCCAAAGATATCAAGCAAATCAAGCCGGGAAAGGGTTTCAAAATCGTTACCCACGAAACAATGACGTGTATTCACAAACTTACAATTCGGGTTGGAGGAATCACCCAAATTTCTCGTGGTTGAACAATGCGTGGATGAACAATGCAAACGGGAGGAACCAAGCGTCCAACTGAAGGCCACAAGGAAAGTTTGCCCCCCAACAACCATATCAATAACAAAGGGGGCAAGGTTCACTCCAAACACGGCCACCTTACCAACCGGCGCGGCAAGGTCAAACATCTTTCCAACCACCTCCACCATCTCAAGAGCCCGTTCCATCAACACTTGATGAGAATTGCGTATAATTACACAATTCATGCAATGTACCGAAAAGAGGACGGACAGGTTGGAGACGACCATTGGCCAACTTGCCGTGCAAATCGGGAAGAATGAGCCGGGAAAGTTGCCAAGTCAACCCTCACAAGCACAAGCCAGCACCGTGCTTAGGAGTGACCGAGTCGTGGAAAACAACATTGCCTCACCTAAAGGAAGTTCGACGCAACCACCCATTCAGAACGATGGCGAGGAGATAAAAACCGCCCATCATCGGAAAATGTTGAAAAGGAGGTTGAACCGACCAAAGTTCTCCACAAAGCGTCCAATCCGTATTGGCCTCCCATTCCATATTCGAGCCGTCTTCAACCTGAAAAGCAAGATAAGAAATTCATTGATTTATATAATATGCTTTCTAAAGTTAATGTGAATTTTCCCTTGCTTGATTTGATAATAAATGTTCCCGCCTATGTTAAGTTTTTCAAAGACTTAGCATCAAAAAATAGACGATTTTCTAAAAATGAAAAAATTTGTTTTCAAATGCGGTGAGTGTTATCTTTCGCAATCCCCTCCCCCCTAAGGAAAGCAACCCCAGGAGTTTTTTTTTTAAAAATCACTTTGGGAAATGGTAAAGAAAATCGGGGTATGCTTGACCTTGAGGTGGGGATCAATTTGATGCCTTTTTCTATTTATGAGCAGTATGATCTAGGTGCGCTCAAACCGACAAAGATGAGACTTCAATTGGCAGATCGCTCCGCCCATTATACTAAGGGAATTGTCGAGGACGTCCTCGTGCAAGTCGAAAGCCTCATCATCCCCATTGATTTTGTGATATTGGATGTGGGGGAAGTGCGAGATGATAGCCGGGAGCACACGATTCTGTTGGGCCGACCCTTCATGGCCACAACCAACACGCTCATAGATGAGAAGAATTGTAGGATGACCTTGTTTGTTTTGGATGAGTCGGTCACTTTCTCCATTCAAGCCTTCCAAAAGACACCATCTTCATCTATGAACGCCGAATGTTCATTACTCGATCCCATTGACCCACTCGTGTAAGACAAACTGGAAGAAGAGTCCATCATTCGTGATTTCCTCACTCAAGACGATAACTCATGGCTCACCGAGAACGACGATTGGCTTGAGCCCAATTCCAAGGGGGTGATTGATCTTTGCAAACTTGGAGGCAAGAAGTCAGACATCGAACTGAAGTCCAAACTTAAACCCCTTCCAAGTCACCTGAAGTATGTGTTTCTTGAAGAAGGCGAGAAGAAGCCCGTTATCATTTACACCGAATTGTCAAGGGAAGAAGAGGAGGCCTTGATCGTTGTTCTTAAAAAATTTCAAGGAGCCATCGGGTAGAACTTGGGGGACATTAAGAGGATAAGTCCATCCACATGCATGCACCGTATAGTGTTGGAGGAGGATACGAAACCGGTTCGAGACGACCAATGCCGTTTGAACCCAAATTTGACAGAGGTGGTGAAAAAGGAGATTTTCAAATTGATCAACAAGGGAATTATCTTCCTGGTGCCCGATAGCAAATGGGTGAGCCCTGTTCATGTGGTTTCGAAGAAAGGCGGAATAATGATCATAGAAAACGACAAGGGAGAGATCATGCCGACGAGGTTGACCACCGGGTGGCGCATGTGCATCGACTACATAAAACTGAATGCCGCTGATTTGTACTTTTTTGTACGCATTTTTTGTTACCTTTTTGTGTCGCATTCGCGTGTGTTTTGCTTGCTTTTATAGGTATTAAGAGTCGTTTTGGCCTATTTTGTTAGTTTTAGGTTTTTATAGCTTTTGTGCGGTTTTTAGTCATTTTTCGTACTTTTTTACCCTTTTTCATATTTTTGGCCGTAGGATGACCAAGAGGTCCCGCGCACGATCGGAGCATCCCACTCGACTCGGATTGGAACGGGCAAAGCAAGGGAGCATAGTGCGAACGAGGAGCGACAACCGGCGGACGATAGGAGCGAAAAGGAGAAAACGAGCCGGCGCTGCCGGTCAGTCGATCGACTGAGTTGTAGTCGATCGATTGGTCGGTCGACTGAGGGGTTGAAATCGACTGGAGCCAGTGCGTTCGGAGAATTTTTGAAAGCAGTCGATCGATTGAACCCTAGTCGATCGACTGAGACGCAGTCCAGCTCGGGATTTTATCACTTTTTGATGTTTTTACCTCTGCGTTTTTGTATAAATAAGCCCAACCTTCTCCAACCTTATCGAATCCCCTTCCTTGGTGGAATTTGAGGCTTTCTCCGTTTCCTCCAAGCCTTTACCATGCTTTTGTAAACCCTAGCTCATTAAAACCCTAGTTTAGTGTAGTTTAGTTTAGCTTAAGTAGTTAGTTAGTTAGGTTTAGTTGTTCTTGGCAAGTGAGGGAGAGGGTGACACCTCCTTCAATTGTTGTTCTTGTTGTTTGAAGATTTGAAACTTTTGAGTTTAATGCAATTGGTATTTTCTTTCCCTTAATTTTCTTGTGTTTTTATTGTTGATTGTTGTTATTGTTGTTGTGTTAGTTTTAGATTTAGCTTGTGTTGTTGTTCTTTGCATTTCAATTTCTCTAGTGTAGGTTTAATTGCTTTGTGTTGTTTTTCATCTTCTTGTTTAGCAAAAAACTCCATTGTTGCATCTTCAAGCTTTTTACCCCATTTGTCCAAGCAAACCTTGGGTTTTCAAAAGCCAAATGGGTCTTTCTTCTTTGAGCAATTTGACTTCTCTTCAATTTAATGCTCTTTGACCATTTCAATTTCAAATGCTTGAGATTTTCCTTCCATGACTTCTCTTTTAATTGTGAGCCTAAATTGATGCAATTAGTTTAGTAATTACGGGTTTAGGGTTTAGGTTCGTTTAGAACCATTAATCGGAGCTTGTCAAGAATTGGGATTGACGACCCCAATACTTAATCGACAATTTGGGATTGACAACCCCGAATTGTGGATTAAGTGCTCGGCAAAAACCGATTAATCGTGGAGACGAACCGAACACCCTAAAACCTCATTTCATTTAAATCCTTTTTAATTAAAGTTTCCTTTTAAATTCAAGTTTTAGCATAAAACTCAAACCAAAACAATGACTTAACGCTTTCTTAGGAGTAGATTAGTGTAATTTAGTTTAACAAGGGAATAATTAAAACTACCAACCGCCGATTATATCTATCCTCGAGAGACACGACTCGGGAAAGCTTACCGCTCTACAATCGACTCTGTACTATTGCGGAGAAGATTTCTTAGAGTGTTAAGAATTCTTCGATCAGTTGTCAATCCCAAATGTCAACAAGCTCCGATTAATGGCTCTAAACGAACTTAAACCCTAAACCCGTAATTTCTAAACTAGTTGCATCAAATACAAATTAAAGCTTGCTTGAAAGTAATTAATTAATGACATTGGTCAAACCATTAAAATTTACTAAACTAAGAAGGCTTGCAAATTGAAAGAGGAAAAAGGAGGGAAATTAAAAGCTTGAAATTAAAAACAAGTCAAAAGCATTAAATGGAAAGAAAGTCAAATTTACCAAAGAGGAAAGCTTCATACATCTTTCAAGAACCCAAGAGTTTGTTTAGACTAAAGAGGTAAAAATCCTCAAACCAACATCCATGGAGTTTTGAAAGAAAACAAAGGCAAGAGGAATAGAATTGCAAGAACAACAAGACAAACTAAATCTAACAACATACCCTAAGCAAATTCAACTAACAAACACAACACAACAACATGAGCAATAAATCAATAACTAAGCATAAAAGTAAAGGGAAATAAAACTACCAATTTTATTGAACACCAAAAGCTTCAAATCCAAATTACAACCTTCAAAAGAAACCAAATCTTCAATACAACAAAGAGCAACAAGTGAAGGAGATTGTCACCCTCTCCGACACTTGCCAACTGAAATTAACCTAATTAAACTAATTATTAAGCTAGCTAAATTACACTAAACTAAGGATTTAATAGCTAGGGTTTTGAAATGCAAGAGTAAAGGTTTGGAGGAAATGGAACAAGTCCAAATTCCACCAAGGAAGGGTTGGATAAGGTTGGAGAAAGATGGGCCTACAAATACAAAGTCACAGGGGTAAAATTGTCAAAAAGGGATAAAATTCACGAGCTGGACAGTGACCCAGTCGATCGACTGCTTCGCCCAAAATTGCCAAACCTTCTGTACTCCAGTCGATTCGGAGAGATCTAGTCGATCGACTGGACAATCAGTTGATCGACTAAAATTCCAGTCGATCGACTGGCTCGACTGCTCCGGCTCAATTTTCTCGTTTCGCTCTAAACGTCCGCCGGTTGTCGCTCCTCATTTCACGCTGTGTTCCCTTGCTTTGTCCATTCCAATCCGAGTCGAAAGAGATGCCTTGAGCGTGCGCGAGACCCTCTTGGTCATCCTACGGCCAAAAATACGAAAAAGGTTGTGTTCCTCGTTTCACGCTGGTTGTCGCTCCTCGTTTCACGCTGTGTTTCCTTGCTTTTCCCATTCCAATCTGAGTCGAAAGAGATGCCCTGAACGTGCGCGAGACCCGCTTGGTCATCCTACGGCCAAAAATACGAAAAAGGGTAAAAATGTACGAAAAACTACTAAAAACCGCACAAAATCTATAAAAACCTAAAACTAACAAAATAGGCCAAAACGACTCCTAAAACCCGTAAATGCAAGCAAAACACACGCGAATGCGACACAAAAAGGTGTACAAAAAAGTACAAATCAATAATTATAGAAAAAAATAAAAATATAGCACCACGCCACGTCAGCAAAAATATCGACCAAACATTTTTTGGACCATTTTTGATGAATTTTCCAACTTAGCAGATGTGGTTTGATGATGGTCAATGTCACGTACCTTTTTTGGAATGTGGCCAATGTAATGGACCAAAATTGATTTCTTTCTCAAGTTTTTTTATTTAATTAATATTTAAAAATAAAGAAAAATGATAAGAAATTATTGAATCACGCCACGTCAGCAAAAAAGCCCGATCGGGATAATTTTGTACCTTTTTTGATGATTTTGCCAACTTCGTGTATGTGTTTTGATAGTGGACAATATCTTGGTTCTAAATTGGAAAGTGGACAACATAATGGACCAAAAAAGCAATTTTCCCTGGGAAGTACGGCTGTTGCGGCTCGTGTGGAACGTGATGGTAATGTGGGTGAGGTGCTCGTGGAGTTTGAGTTTAAGTCGAGGCGTCATGAGGAACTTTGTTGTGATTAGCATAAATCACTTGAGCATTGGGAGGAATGTCTGGGTTTGGATTGTTGGGGTTGGCATAGGGCATTTGTGTGTTAGGTTGGTTTTGATTCATGAAAGGTGGTGGAGCGTCATGGTGGGCTTGCTTATTTTGATCATCGGGCAAGCTTGTATTAACTTGGGGATGAGCTCTCACTGGCTCGTCTATCAGTGCTTGTCAATGAATTCCAACTACAATCCCTCCGGGTGCGACTCTCGTATGATTAACTAGGTTGTTGTCGTCAAAGAAAGGAGCAAACTCTCCACCAAGTGCTCGTCTTCCTTGCATACACTCAACAAATAAATTAAACGTATTAAGTTTAAAGAGAATTCACTAAGCTAACTACTACACACAAACAAACATCTTAAAGCCTTTGATATTCCCCGGTAACGACGCCAAATTTTGAAGTGATCTGAATCCCACTACGTTTTCACAAACTTTTAAGAATCGCTTGCAAGAGAACAGAGTTGATTGTAGTGCGGTGAGGTGACTCAAGTCGAATCTCTCGAGGAATAGAAATCGGAAATAAGATGTTTATTTTTCACAAAACAACACTAAACACACGATCAGTTTTAGTTGGTTTTTGGTTTATCATGCCAAGGGATCTCAAACTACAATTAAAGCTTATAAAATAATTTGAAAACATAAGACAAGATACAATCATGAAAATACAAAATAATACTAAGCTTGAAAGTTAGAAATTGAAAACACTAAACTAGTGAAATTCATGGATTCATAAATTAATAACAAATAAAATAAAACAAAGCATGGAGGGAAAAGAGCATTCAAAATATATCAAGAAAGTCAAAGAAACTAAAGCAAGACTTGAATAGTTCCTAAAAAGAATCTAGACTACATTAACAACCAAATGCATGAAATTGACTAACTTAGAAAAACTCATATGCCTTTCTCTACCTACTTTCCTAACTAAGCCAGATAAAGAAGTAAGCTTAAAAACAAGAACAAGAACTCAAGAATGGAGGGAAAAGGGACATTTTATTAACAACACGTGGAAATCTAAAATTACACAAGGGAGAGTTAATAGTTTCAGCATTCATACATAGTATAACACAAGAGCAATAGAAATATGAATAAAGAAGTTACCCTAGTAAGGAATAATCTTCAAATATTAAAATCCAAGGAGTTACAAAACAACTTCTCCACACAAATTGACTACTAGTTATAAGCTAAAGTTATAAAAAGCAAGAAAATAAGATAGGGGTTTAGAGGTTTATGCTTGAAGAAGATGAAGGGGAAAGGGATAAGGTTTTGTGAGAAAATGTTCTAAGTCCCAAAATGAAGCCCAAAAAGTTCCCCCTCGGCTGGGAAATGTAAGAATACATATATGAGTGGATAATGGAGGTAAAATGGTAATTTGGACAAAATGGCTTAAAAATGGCCTTTCGTTGATTCATTATCGATTGGCCATCAATCAAATTATCTCTGCATCGATCATATGTTGATCTCGGCAGCAATTGATGATGCGAAAATGGCCATGTATCAATGGCCTGTCAATTGCGTGTCGATCGATGATTGCGGGAAGTCCTTGGTAGACCGATTGACTCTTGTAGTCGATGCATGCAGAAAGTGCGTGTTGACTCACACGAGCTGTGCACTAGTTCACTAGTACAGAAACTGCATTCTAGAACAGACAAAAAAGTCAATCCAGAAGGGTATTTTTAAAACTGTTCTGGATAGCACTTTCTAGAACGGTATTTTAAAATACCGTTCTGGTATGCGGTCTTTCCAGAACGGTTTTACAATACCGTTCTGGAAAGTATACTTTCCAGAACGGTAATTGAAAAACTGTTATGGAATGGGCGTCAATCCAGAACGGTATTAAAATACCGTTCTAGAAAGTATACTTTTCAGAACGGTATTGTAATTACCGTTCTGGATTGACGAACATTCCAGAACGGTTTTGCAATTACCGTTCTGGAAAGTCTATCTAAAAAACCAAATTACAATCCAGAACGGTATTGTAATTACCGTTCTGGAATGTTTATCAATCCAGAACGGTTACTAAAAAACCGTTCTTGAATGTCTTTCTCAAAAAATAAAATAAAATCAGGACTGTATTTCTAATAATACCGATCTGGAAATTATTTACCAATTTAAAATATTTTCACAATTTCGGCGCGGGTAAGGGAGCGGGTAAATGAAATTTTTTTACACTTAGTCCTGTTCTTACCCCCAACTCACCTCTTCGCAGCAAAGCTTTCACTCTCTCTCTTTCCCGTAGAACTCTGCAACACCGGCAAAAGCCTGGAATCCCCTCAACCCACTCAAAGCTGGACTCACAACCTCATCCCCTAACATCATCAATACTAACAAAACCCACCATGTACAATCCTCAAACCTCTCCCGACTTTACCCCCAAAATTCCGCCATACCAGTTGACCATCCACCGGTCATCGGCGAGTCAATTTCAGAGGCAAACCACCCCTCCAGACTCAACCTACCAATCCTCATGTCCAATTATATCTCAAATCCAAAACTCGCCTGCTCCAATACTCTCTCTCTCCAAATCAGCCATGCCGATTAGGAATTCCCGTCGCCGGTATTTTTCTTCGTCGTTTTGTTTTTTAAGCATTTTCAAGTTTTAATTATAGGTTGTTCTTTGTTGCGCTGTTAATTTTATATTAATTTTTTGCAACTCTTTAGCAACAATCGCCAAGAAGAACCCCTCGCTCTGCTCCTCTACTGCGTGAGTCTTGTTTTGTTTCTATTTTCCCCCCATTTTTTGGGTTTTTTTTTGGATTTTTATTGTTGGTAGTGAGTTCTGGAAAACTCAATAATGTTGATGATTTATTTTATTTTTAGCAAGGACTGGGGGTGGAACTTAAAAAAAGCGGTGAAATAGGCCAGGGACAGTGGCACTGCCTGAGATTCGGAAATATCAGAAGTCTTGGAAGCTTCTTATTCCTGCTGCTCCTTTCATTAGAGTTGTAATATCTCACACTGATGCTCACTCTCTACTATATTTTGTGATAAATCCACGTTTAGGGTTTTTGAATTGTGGATATATGATTACCAGTGATTGGATTCATGTTTAAGGGCTTAATATAAGGTTTGATCTGTTATGCTATTGTTTAACCATGTAGGTTAGTGTCGTAGTTTACCCAACCTTATTATTTTACAGGAGGCTTCATGTGGGATTTGAACTTGAAATCTCTATTTGTTTGTTTTTTTTGGTAATTTTATAATCACATTTTTTTTAAACTTTGGTGCTGTTATGTATTTGAGTGCAACATCCCTGAATGTTGAGATCAAATAATTTACAGTTATCTCTGTCTGATAAGTTTCTGCTGAATTTTTGTAATCTGACATTGATGTTGCATAAAGTTTTCATTTTAAAATAGGCAGTTTCATTTTGAAGTTTTAGATACTCACTGATTGTGCATTTGATATTTTGTTTAGTGTTTATAATTTAATTTTCATTAAGCTATTTGAAACACTTGACCAAAATGATATTCTTTACTCATTTTTGGTATGATGAGACAAACAAATTCACAGTTATCCCTGTCTGAACATTTTCTATTGAAAAGTTTGTGATCTGACCCAAACTCTTTATTGTTTTTCCTGTGTTTCTAATTTAGTCTTTTTTCTCGTTCTAATGATAATCTTTACAGATGCGCATTTCCATACATCATCCACTGAAACCCTACAAGACGGTAAAGCCTCAATTGAAGGTGGTGATGAAGTTTAAATAAATAATATTTCGTAAGTGGACAGATAATTGTAGGCTTGTGTTTCACTTTTTAAAAATTGTAAATGGTATGAGTGTAGGTTGTAAAGTGTTGACTCAATAGGATGTGTACATAAAACGTACTCCTGTATATTGCCAGGATTAATAATAAAGTAGTCGTTTTTTGTTATTCAATTGATTTATATTATTTTATTTTCAATTTTTGGAAGGTAATTTTATTTTCCCTTTTAAGGTTGTTAACAGTACCCTTATTTTTCAGCTTATTGACTGTTTGAACTGGAGGGTACAAAATGAAATTGATGACATACGTACTGGCGATGAGATTTTGGATTATTTTTCGTCTAGCATATTATTGCGTTTTGTTTTTCGTATTCTTGTATCAGGAATTTCATAATAAGACATGATTTGAGGTAGCTTAAACARAAGATTTGGTGCTTATTATTGAAATAATAATAATGATATCCAATTACTATATGTTCGATTTTAAACTTATTTATATCATTTTTAATTTAGCTGGTTACTTTTGCAGAAGCCAATTAACCCCACTGATTTATATAGAGCAGTACGTGATTCTCAGCTTACTCGAATGTCTGGACACTCAAAAGAGGTAAAAATCTTACTATTTAAAATCTTGATTTACTGGGTGGATGTGATTTTTAATATTTTTAATGTAATTTTGTTTTAAACCTATCTCATGCTTTATATATGTAATTATATAGGGCCTTCCTGTTATTGCCATTGGTGTAGGGCGCAGCATGTATGATAAAGTATCTGTAAGAGTTTTGTTTTTTAATTTATTTTTGTAATATTTGACAAATGTAGTATGGAAATATGTATTTATTAACAATTGTTTTTAAAGTTTATTTAAAAATTGTTTTTGGTCTTATGTGTTTTAGATTCACTCCTATGTTCAATCGCACATCCAAATGAATGAATACAGAGATCGTGTGATATTGGTGAGTCTAAAAGATATATATTTATTTTATTTGTTAAAACTTAAAAATTACTCTGGTTCATGTTAATAGCCTTCTGCGACGAAAAAATTCGGTCGGTACGTCGGCACATGCATAATGATTCTGGACATGACTGGTCTAAAGATTTATGCATTGAATCAAATCAAGGTATTTTTTATTTCCTATTTAGAAATATAAATAAATATATCCTTTTATAAGCTTACAAATTAATATAATAGCCTATACATTTATATGCAGTTGTTGTCTGTGATATCCACCATAGATGACCTGAACTATCCTGAGAAGACGGAGACATATTCTAAATATGAACCTCACCCTTTGTTTGTTTCTTTATTTGGTCACATGTGTATATTCTAAATATATTGATACTTGCATTTAGAGAAATTTCTTTTGCTTATACTATGAATTTTATATGATTTATTGTAGAGCTGGAGCACCTGGAAATGAAGCCCTGGGCTTTTCAATCCTGATGGTTCAGCAGTAAACCCCTCGTCTTTTCAGCAGCAATTACGTAGCGATTCTAATTTAATGGCACAACTTTTTCAGGTATGGGATCTTGTAAACCACTAACGGTGCTTTTATTCTCTAGTTGCTTGAAAAACAAATAATGTTTGGTTTGATTTTCACTGAAACCAGTTTTGGATGATGGGCATTTGAATATAGATCTTGAAACCCATTGAATAATTGGTTCGGTTTAGAAGCAGGTCCCCTCTTGTTCTGAATTTTATGTCTTTTGATACGGGTTCGAAATAACACATTCAGAATATCGCAAAGAAAAAGAACTTAGAATAACGAAAAGACAAACTAAAGAACGTAGGGTTTGTTTGAGATCCTAATCTCCCCGACTCCCACTGTGGGATTTATTTTTCTTCTTGCATTATTGAATTATAATTTTCCTTTAAATAGGAAATTACAAGTTTTGTGAATCAAGAAAAATAAATTATGTCCTAAACAAGTTCTTGCCAAAAAATAAATAAAACAATAATAAGGAATAAAAATAGCAAATAAGGAAAAGTGAATTATGGATTTTGTTATTCATAGCTAGGTTGTATCCTTTGTTTCACTGTTATTCATGTGAAAATGTTGATGGTTTTACATCTCTAGTCTAGGTTTCTACCACATAGCTAGGTTTAACGGAAGTGTGTGTGTAATTGTGTATACATATAAATATATGTTTGGCCATATAGCTCTTAATGCCATTCACCTCTTTTTGGCTGCTCCTTATATTTGCTTCTATTGCCTTAGGGTAGATGACTATGATGCTTATTTGGTTGGTGTATGTGGTCAGATAAGCGCTTAATTTTGTGAATACATTAACTTTAGAACTTAATATTTGGTAGAAATTACAAGTTCAAGGTTTTTGGCATAACCCAATTTGCATTTCACTTGTTGGCAAAGTCTAATATGTTCTCTAATCACTGGCTTTGGTCTGGAAGCCAGCTAGCTCCTTTTTATTAGGCATAATCAAGTTCAGCTCGACCATTCACACTTATGTGTAAACTGCTGGCCTATTTTTGCTCTCTCATGTCTTAAAAATTCTTCGTAAATGTTATAGGATTGGATGTTAGGGTTGCACATCACGACAGCTATTCATCAGCTCATTATTTTCTGCACAAACATATGTTTGTGTTTTTATTATATTTAATGGTTTATTTATTTATTTTATTTTGTTTCAAGGGGTTTTTTCTTCAAATTTTTAAGTTTTTCCTAGAGTTTTGTGGGTTTGGATATGTATTTTTTTTTTAAGTTTTATATTAGGATCTAGTTTTAGGGGACTTGGTCTAACTCGCCTGAATATTGACAGGAGATCCGGCTCGGTGATGTGGATTTGATTCGTGCTTTATTTGAGAGGGCAATAAGTTTTAGCCTTCCCCAGAATTCCTCGTTGTAAGAATATGCGGACAACTCGGGTGGGGCCTCTTCCAGCAATGTGGATTTTGAGGAGAATAATGCGATTTTGCAACATGGCTCGTGGCAGCAAGTGACTCCGAGGTTCCTTATTTCGAATATTAGATTTGTTGTTTTGAACACTTGATGAATATTATTTTTTTTTTGTTTGCTTTGAATGGATTGAGACATGTTTTGGGGTGCTTTGAATGGAATGATGAATAGTTTAGTATATTTTCGATTGAGATTTGGTGTTTTTAATAGTCTATTATAATTTTTTACATTTGGGAAAGACGAATCGTAAAACAGGGTTGATTATAAAAAACCATTCCAAATCGGTTTTTTACAAATACTGTTCTGGAATGTTCAACTTTCCAGAACGGTATTTGTAAAAAACCGATCCGGTAAGTCCTACTTCCAGAACGGTATTTATAAATACCGTTCTGGAAAGTGAACATTCCAGAACGGTATTTGTAAAAACCGTTCTGGAAAGTTGTACATTCCAGAACGGTATTTATGAAAAAACCGTTCTGGAATGTAGTACTTACCAGAACGATTTTTTCATATACCGTTCTGGAATGTACAATTTTCCAGAACGGTATTTGTAAAAACACCGATCTGGAAAGTACTACTTATCAGAACGGTTTTTATAATTACCGTTCTGGAAAGTTGTACATTCCAAAACGGTATTTGTAAAAATCCGATCTGGAATGGACAACTTTTCAGAACAGTTTTTACAAATACCGTTCTGGATTGTACAACTTTCCAGAACGGTAATTGTTAAAACCGATCTGAAAAGTGGCGGATAAGTATAGGATGGTACCATTTTAGAACAGAAAAATTATTTTCTAGAACAGCTTTTTTTTACTCTTCTAGAAAGTCTGCCAATCCAGAAGGGTAATAAAAGGCGTTCTTGAAAGTCTATCAATCCAGAACTATGTCACTATAGAAGGTACAGAAAGGCGTTTTGGATAGGAAGAATTACCCTTCTGGATATGCAGTTTCTGCATTAGTGGTTGCTCGGTTTAATAACATACGCTACCTCCTATAAACAACACATAAAGAAACAAAAAACACTTCATTGAAGAATTACACACACATCAATTGACATAAGTAAAAAGAAACATAGAAGCAACAAAAAAGAAGAGACATCATAGAAACAAAGCACACATGCAATTCAGAAAACCACACATGCATCATAGAAACAACTTAAAAACAGAAGAGAAAGAACACAGAAACAAAGCATTGTGTGAAAAAAAATAACCCAGAGGCAACACACACCAATTGACACAACTAAAAAAAACACAATAAGAACAAAAAAAAATATATAAACAAAATACAAATGAAACTCAGAAACCCCGCACATGCATCATAAAACAACATGGAAACAACAAAGAATCAATATAGAAACAAAATATTGTATGCAAAAATAATCCAAAAAAAAAAAAAAAAAACAAAACAAATCCAATTGACACAAACAAAATGAACAAAAACATAAACAATAAAAGAAAAATGACATCATATAAATAATTTGGAAACAACACAAAAACTTCTACCATCTACTCCACCCCCCCTTATTTTCCAAATTC
The DNA here is from genome assembly GCA_014905375.1 of Phtheirospermum japonicum. Classification (NCBI taxonomy): domain Eukaryota; kingdom Viridiplantae; phylum Streptophyta; class Magnoliopsida; order Lamiales; family Orobanchaceae; genus Phtheirospermum; species Phtheirospermum japonicum. The sequence goes on along the minus strand of BMAC01000628.1, from coordinate 162,993 downwards.
ACCTTTTGCTTTAGCAGGGCTAAAATCAGGACCAGAATCTACAAAGCCAACCTTCCTCTTTTTATGTTGTTTTGCAAATTTCTTAAAATTTGAATCCAGCTTGCTAGCACTAGATTTAACTTTTATAATCATTTTCTTAAATGATTTTTCCTTGAAATCACTGCTCCGCAAATCACGCTTGTTTGCGTTTCCTTCGGATTTGCATCAAATTGTTCAACTCTAGATCTCGTTTGAAGCCATCTTTAAAAATTCAATAAACTGGAAATCTGACTTAGAACTGAAGTTATTTTGCGTATGAATGGAATAATTTGTGCCCATTATATGAAAAAATAATCAAACAAAACCTGTCACAAAAAGTTAAGATCGGATAAACCATACTAATAACCGCACAAAAAACCGATTTAGTGGAAAGAACTTCTACGATTCGAGCACAATTTTATATAAAAAAAATCTAGAAATCGATTGAACTGATTTGGTAAAAAAAATTGCACGCCTCTTTCGATTGAATTTTAATTCCAGAAATTTATTGAAATGATTTTGTGAAGAAACTCTCTCTCTCTCTCTCATTTTTTTATTTTTACCAAAATGGCATTTCAACTCCCAATGATATGTTAGAACTTAAAATTGAAAAAGGTATATAAAAATTTAATTATGGTGAAGGAAATAGGGTGTTTTATAATGTGAATGAAATATCATTTTATAGAAGAAAATGGTTATTTTGTAATTTTCCTAAGGGCCTGTTTGCACTAATATTCGTTGAAATTCCGAATTCTGGTATTCAAGATTTCGTGAATAGTAAGAACTCTTATTTGTTATAGAATTCAAAATCCTTTTTCTTTTTACTGTAGATGTCAAATCATGTCTGAAAAGTGAATGATAATGTATTATTATATTTTATTTGATGTCAAATTATCTCTGAAAAATAGGTGGTAGTGTATTATTATATTGTATTTAGTTATTTAATTATAAAATATTATTATTTGATTATTTAATTTTTGAATTTTGTAACAAACGAATAGTCAATATTGTGAATCGCGAATTCGGGCTTGACAAGAGAATTCGACTGATATTTGCCAAGAGAATTCGACTAATATTACATTGGGCTTGACAAAGTGTAGGCCCACTTACGAACCAGCGGTATTTAGAGTATAAATTCCCAAATTACTCAACTACTCAGCTGTCGCCGATTAGGGTTTATGCTGCTGCCCCACTCCACTGCTTTTCACCAGCACAGGCACTCCGTAGCACGCAGCCATGGCGGAACAGGTAAGCCCATCGATAACACTGCACCTCCTCGCACTGAGTCTTTCCATTCATCCTTGATTATCTTAATCATGGTAGACTTGAATCGTTCGTGATTTCAATTATTTGCAGACAGAGAAGGCGTTCTTGAAGCAGCCTAAGGTGTTCCTATGGTATGAACATGTTTGCGCATTTTCTGATTTAATTTCCACTTCCTATAAAAAATGTAACAATGGTCGTTTAACTCTGATCTGTGGGCAAGCTTGGCAGTTGAAATGCTGAATGATCTATAAATAGGCACGTCTTTTTGGCGATTGTTGTAGATTTTCTTTTTTACCTATACGAATAGCTAGAAATGTTTATTTTTAATTTTATAATGTAGTCATTTTTCTGTTTCGTTGTATTTGTAGCGGCAAGAAATCGGGGAAGGGTAAAGTTCCTGGAAAGGGAGGGAACCGCTACTTTAAGAGCATTGGGCTGGGTTTTAAAACACCCCGCGAAGCCATTGAAGGTTCAACTTTATTAATTATATTTTATTTCCTTGTTTTGTTTTCTTTTGTGTAATGTTGCCATATCATCCTTAAAAAAATCCATAAAAAATGGTGTAATATTTGTGATTTCACTTGCTTTTGCTATAGTTAAGGCCAGTCATTTTGCAGATGTGATTGTTGTTGTACTAGCACTAGTTTCTCCACTAAATAAAACTGTCTGTTATTCCAATGGCGTCTTATCCTGCTCCTCTTGTAGTCCGATGTAGAATAATACCCAACTGATCATATTTTTTTGGGTACTGATTTTTGGTTTGGTTTGTCTCAACAGAAGCCAAGTTTTCTATGTTTTTTTTTTGTTTTTTTTTCTGTTTGGCAGGGTAGTCACACTATAACTTTTGTATTTGTCTTTTATGAAATTAATTCAATCAAATACCTGATCTCCTTATTTCTACCTGATATTGGTATTTTGGCTGTGTTGTGTGGTAATGCCTTTATTGCTTTTTATTATTATCTTTCAAGTATTGACTCCAAGTTTTACGCAGGCACATACATTGACAAGAAATGCCCATTCACTGGCGGTGTATCTATCAGAGGCCGTATTCTTGCTGGAACTTGTCACAGTGCAAAGATGGTGAGAACTATAATTGTTAGGCGCAACTACCTTCATTGGGTCAAGAAGTACCAAAGGTATGTAGGATATTCTTTTTAATGTTGCTATTTGCTTGTGGTTATTTATCTGATTGTTTCATGGTGATCTTTTATAGATATGAGAAGAGGCATTCGAATATTGCTGCACACATATCCCCGTGCTTTCGAGTTAAGGAGGGTGACCATGTCATCATTGGCCAGTGCAGGTTAGTAACCTATGCTCGATTATTTTTCATTTCTCTCGGAACGTTTTACGTAATGTATTTAGAATGGATTTCATATTATGACCTGTCAGGCCCTTGTCAAAAACGGTGAGGTTTAATGTACTCAAGGTTGTTCCGGCTGGTTCTTCGGGTCGTGGGAAGAAGGCTTTTACAGGGGCATGAGATTGCCAATCTGAATTTCATGTTAGGTGTTTGGACTTCTGGTGTTATCATTTGGATGTATTACCATTGACTTCGTTTTTGAATTTGTATTCTATTATGCTTTTCAAATATTTCTCAAATTTAGGGGGAGGTTTATATTTAAGTGTTTGATGCATTATTTACTATGACCAACGTGCTTAAGTGGTAGTATTTCACTGTAATATGTCAATTTTGAATCTGACATTTGGTACAAGGGAATGTTTTATTATTATTATTATATTATTATTATTATTATTATTATTATTATTATTATTTATCTTTTCTATTTTAAAATGGAATTATGGCTTGGACATTTGGAGCTATCTTGTTGAAAGCCGGTGCACTGTAAATGACTGCTCTACATAAGTGATTTATGCTGTGGCACATACATATGTTGGTGGCATATACCAAGTAAACGATATGTAGGCATGTTGTATATTTTGTTATCTCATCCGTGAAGCTCTTCGTGCTTTGCAAATATTATGCTTGCATAGCTACTGCTACTCCAATTCAATGATTGAGGAGATATAGAAAATTCGAATATCACAATACACCTATTAATGATTGAGATGTGCTCATATTCAATGATTGAGATATAGAAAATTTGAATATCACGATAGCTAGATAAAAAATATCACTAAAATCTCTCCAAATACATAAAATATAAACATATATTTACTCGGATACTAATGATTTAGTATCCTGTTACATGGAAATTTTACTATTCATGTGATTGCTTAAATGTATTTTCATATTCTTTATTACTTTTTATACCTTTCAATAATCTGTAAAAACAATATGATTTGCAGATTTCACATATTCACGTAAATTCTAGCACACAAGTTCCATTGTTTTAGAATAGTCCCTTCATATTTCAAATAAATCAGTTCAAAATTTACATATACAGTTTAAAAAACAAATGTCCACAACATATAATTAAAAGGGTGTATAAAGAATGGATGTGCATATTTTACTGCTAGGAAGGATCACAAAGTTGGAAAAACATGAGACCGAATACTGTAGTTTTTAGGAGAAAACAAGTAGTTGATTGCAGAACTCAATATGGCACTTCTCAAATTTGTTTATAATCTAGCATCGTTGATAAATTGAACTTAGATACTTACTTGGATATTTATTAAATTCTCCGTGTTTTCATATTTTCAGCATTATCCAATCTGCATATTCACAGTGGCCATGTCAATATTTGTTCTTATTTTATTAAATAACTACTTTATAAAAACAGTACACATTTATATTTCTGATATTGATTAAACTTTGCCCTAGAAACCTGAGATTTATCTTGTAACCGTTAAACACTCGATAAATAGCGTAATAAAATGGAATACTAAATAAGATTTTCTTATTACTTTCTCTTTGTAACACCCCATATTTTATTTTACTTTATTTGACTACAATGAATATTCTATTGCATTTTCTTATTTAAACCCAAATTTTTATTAAAGTATTTGATTCAATTTTAAACCAAATTTATTGGATTCATCTCAAAAATTAATCCATTTCTTTCAATAAAATGGGCTATTTTTTTTATATTTTTCTTGACCCATAAGAGAGTTTAGACTTTACTCAATCAGATCAAGAGTCCTCTTTATTTGAATTCTACTATCTTCTTATTTAAACCTGGTTACAATTATAATCGCAGCAGCTTGATACTATATCAAGCTCTCTTGCTGCCGCCCATCCGTCCATATTCAACAAGAAGGAGATATCAAATTCTCACTCCTAAAACTCAGATTTATTTCAATCCATCATATTCAATTCTCAAGTTTTCAACCAAAACAAGAACCATAGAAATAAAAAACAAGTACAAAACATCGTATGATTAACTAACACACGATGAACCAGAATTTCAACATGTCAAAACCAAGTAATTGAACCCATTCCCTGCCACCACAAGATCCGAGCAAAACTCGTCAACACATCAATTGAGCGAGTCTGGAACCAAACCCAACGTTTTGAAACGAGAGCCCAAACACAACCAATTCAGAAACCACCGTGTTTCAGCCCTTCGTCAAGAATCCATTTTTTGCCGCAAAACCAGAAAGCCCGAATCTCATGGCCTGAAACTAATCAGACCGAACCGTCCTTGTTAGAAGAGCTCAGAAGCCTAACGAATCAGGTTGTTGGCGAATCTCAGCAAACCCAAACTCACTTTTTTGCGGCCTTAAACTGAAAATCCTCTGCCGCGCTGTACCGCCACCTCCTTGGTTCCAGGAACCCAATCTCGAGCATATCGCAACTAGAGACTCATCATCACGCCTCCATCTCCGACCTCTTTAGTTCCTTGTCGCTGCCTCTCTGCCACGCTTATCATGGTCATTGATGCAACCAAAGAGATTGGTTCACCAAGAAAAGAGAATACTGACCTAAAATTCCTACTTGCCGACCTGATCGACCTTCAGAAGACTCATGGCGACCTAATCAACCTACAAAATAAAACCCAAGTCGGACAACCCCAGCGTAGGCCCTCCGATACTTAAGTTAGTTCCTTTTTAACAATGATATACGAGAGCTCAAAGTAGGATAGAAATCAACTTAGAGTAAAAAAGTGAGGCCAGTGTCCTCTTTATTTAGACAAGAGACGTGTTCCCAATCTAGGGTTCCCGTTTCCTATTTAAACCACAATACCATAAATACCTACTGACTTAGAATTAGGACTTCTCGTGTATGTTAAGTTACCATAAATATTAGAACTCTCGTTAAATTAGCGTAATAACCATGAGCTAATAACCATGCCATGCATTTAGTCCGCCGGGACCCCATACCATAATCCATATCAACCCACTAGGGCCAAAGATCTTGTTAACCATGAAGCCCAACTCTCAATACCGAGCTGTTATAATACTATTTACCTCGTAAGAGTCCTTAACCCTAATATGAGAGTTTGCCACTCCCATACAAGAGCTCGCCACTCTTACACACAGATCACTCTCTTATAGAAGAGATCGCCCCTTCTAAAGGTGAGGTCGCCTTACAAAAACCTAAAAACCTACATCCATACCGACCTGGATATTTGATGTCGTATCAGCTAGTCCCCCACATTTTACTTGATTGAGGTAGGAAATCAATCGGAATGTAATCATAAGTATTCCAAAAGTCAATCACAAATACTTCTTGGAAAAAGTGTAAAAAACCATCAGACATCACCTCAAACTTCCGAACATTAAATACATACTGCCATTATGTCGGACACGTGTTGTAGGCTTATTTTCTCGTAATATATTATTCTTGTGGGCCAAAAAATGGAAGGCCCACAATTAACCCTACCAACTTTCATGTCGCCCGAAACTCCTCTGTCTTTTCAAATTTGCGCCGCTCCCAACATAGGCGTCCTTTCACCTTCTTTTCTTTGCATTTCAAAACAAGCAAAAGAGATTTTCCACCATTTTCATCTGCAAAAACCTCAAGAATTCTCCAGCAAAAAGTACGCTTACCTTCGAATCAAAAATTTAACTCAGCAAGTTCATCACTTTACGATACATGAGCAAGTCCCTCTAATCTTATCAACTTAATTTACTTTCAGCATTAATTACTTTATTTTGAATTCATGCAGTCCGAACATGTCTTTTTTCTTCCCCTCCCCTATTTTTCATTTCATTATTATTGATGTGTGACGATTTTAGCTTCTTCTAACTCCGATTTTCAAAACCCCAATTCTCCTATCCGCGATATATCTTTTGAGACAGAATCTATAGAAATCCGCCTGATCCGACCAAATAGAAGAAAAAATATTACTGAACCCAAAACTGGTTTAATAGATGAACCTGCAGGGAGTCCCTCATGGGCCGAGCTAGAAGCTCAAAACAGAGCCCTAACCGAGGAGATTCCTGAAGCCATACTTCTAGCCCAATCATAAGATCCTCCAACTGACCCCGATTTTTTCTTAACCAACCCAGTGAATATCGTGCCCAGTCTGCTCATGCCGACCTACCCATTCTCTCCCGAACTACCCAGGTAACTATCAAAAATCCCTGGGTACTTCCTGATCGTAACCTAGTCGCAGCTTTCATTGAAAGCTTACACCTTCTAGATACCATACAGTTCGTCCACCCCGAGACTGGCAAAAATGACCCGGGCCATCCCCCTCCTAACAATATCACTATTTTCGACGACCATGTAAGGGCATGAATTAGATTTCCTATGCATCTTTTTTTGGTTTCCACGGCCGAAAAGTACAGAGTCCCCCTTCCAAATGGCTCCCAACTCCATTAGGTTTATAACTGGGTATATAAAAATATGTACATACTATAATGTAAAACCAGACATAGATTTGTTTTACTTTTGCTACATAATAAAAAATCAGAAGGGTACCTTCTGCTTTTTTTCTAGCCAAAAGGCGCATTTCCTTGTCCGCCCCTCCTCCAAAGTCCATGAGTGGCGATCAAAACTTTTCTTTCTTTCTTCTTGTGAACCCTGGCCATTTCCTACAGAATTGAAGGAGTCAAACCCTCCTCAAGGGCCAGTGCCCACAGAGAAGAAACACCCATCTCTCCATAAAAAGTACTCAGATTTCTTAAAAATGGAGTAAGTTTCTTTGCGATGTGATGAAACTCACCGAGTCAGAGAGACTGTACTCTTTTGTGGGTCTCAGTTAGTGACCTCTACAGATGACCAGACTTAAATTCGGTAGGTTTAACATATTGTAGCTTTTCCCCCCTTTTACCTGCATTAAAAATAAATAATAACCAACTTTCCTTTCTCGCAGATCGTATTGTGTTTGCCAGCGGATCATCGAGCTCGGAAGGTGCAGCTATGGTTTAGCCAGACCCGACTTCTGTTGTGACCTCCTCAGCTCCTACAATAAATATAGAGGAGAAAGTAGAGACTGCTCTTGTGGCTAGAGACACAATCGTGGAGATCGCCGATTCTAATGATCAGTTGTCCCTACATACTTCAGTGGGCAAGGGTAAGAAGAAGCGTGCTGTCTGCAGCCGTCCCCCTGTCTGAAACGCCATCGCACGCAGGGAGCATCCAACTCGGGCTCCCAAATTTTAAGCAACAGCCTTCTGCACTGCAACAATGCTGACAAGTTTCAACCCTACCTCCAGAGCCAGATGTTGACTCCAGATAAGAAATATCTGGCGACCCTCAAGATGGCTGAACAAGTGACTATGCTGTCCCAGTATTTTGCCCAGGTATTATCCATCGACTTTTCTTCATACTATTTTGGTATATTAACATACTCATAACTTTTAACTTACCCTTTATCTTGTCAACACAGCTCCAGCCCATCGCGACCTCAATATCCAGCTATTTGCAAGCTGTAGGTTCTGAAGAGGAATCTGCAGATAAATGGAGGAAGGCCTGTGGCGAGCTAGCGACTCAGATCAACACTAAAACCAAATAGATTTCTTTAACGTAAGGAGAGTTGGACAAAGTACGTCATCAAATAGCGGCCCAGACAGAAGAACTAAATTTTTCAAGGAGCCAGCTAGAGATGATGAAATCTGAGATTGCTAAGCTTGCCTAGTGCCAAACTGAGCTGGACGGGCTCCTGCTAGAGAAAGATAAAGACAAAGAGAAGGAGGTGCTCGTGGCACGGAGGTAGGGAGTTGAGAAAGGAGTCCAGGATGGTCGTTAAACATTCTTGAGAAGTGAAGTAGGTCAACGGTTCATCGCAGCCTATAGGACCAGTCTGATTGTGACCTACCGTCACACGACGACCTTTCTTCAGAAGGTGGGAAAAGAGGCAAAACTATACTTTAGGACCACCCTTGAACGAGTCAAAGCTCAGATCCAGGCAGCAGGGCTTGATTTCCAACTGGATGAGAAACAGTTGGAGGACGATCTACCCCCTTTTTATTTGGGGCGCGACGACGTCAACCATGATCTGAAAGTTGTCTGGTGGACCCAATATACGGCTCAAGCGGTAGTGTAGGCCGGGCTCAGTGCTGGGCTTGAGGTTCCCTTGGATGAATTTGTCCTCCCTTCTTCCTCTTGATGTAATTGACTCATGATTTGTATAATTCGACTCTTTCAATTTAATGAATTTTTATTTCCCTGCACCAAATAACTTTCGATCGCCATGAGTGAATCATACTTTATGAGAACTTACACCATTTATCCTATAACACCAATACCATCAAGTCAATCCTTAAAGATCACACCCATATAAAACATAAAGGTTATGTAAATATCTCGATTATAAGAGTATCTTCTCAAGTATCGCCCAATAACCATAAAACCTGTTAACCATAAATGTTTCCACAGGGTCAAAACACCATAAGACTTACTGACCCCATAAGACTTGGGCATAACCATAAACCGCTCATCCTTATAAAATTATGCCACCATATTTTATTGACCTAATTAGCCAACTCAAAAAACATTTGTTGACCTCTTCGAGCGTCAGCTTAAAATATATCAAAAAATTATTACCTATCTATCATATGGTGGTAAAAGAGACCACTCCATATCAAACCGAGTGGAACCATATTGATTCATATGTGGCCTAGAAATCTACTCAGTCCCCCAAGTGTGAGTCATTTAACGAAAATAAATCAACCAAACCATATGAGACCAAAGAATCCAACAACCATATAACCATATTCGGCAAACATATCCACATATATACATAGTCAAACAAGCAAAGAATATGTTAATCAAACATATTCGACTCATAACCAACCAAGCAAGGGATATGCTAATCAAACCTATTCACAGACACATAATCAAAGGTCGCGAAGAACATGTTAATCAAACATATTCATACAGACTCATAACCAACCAAGTAAGGAATATGTTAATCAAACATATTCACAGAAACATAATCAAAGGTCGCAAAGAAAATGTTAATCAAACATATTCTTCACAAACCGAATCAAGTGTTAATCTTTTCCCATAACCACAAAACCATATCCATAAACCATAATACATCGCCGACCTCATAAAAGCGTCATCCCATAACAATAAAAACTTTATCCATACACCATAAATCATCAATCCATAAACCATCACCGACCTAATAAAAGCATCAACACATAATCATAAAAACCATATCCATGAACCATAGACCCTCAATCCATAAACCATCACCACCTAATAAAAGCGTCAGCCCATAATCGTAAAAAACTATATCTATAAACCACAAACTATTGTAATACCATGAGAATCATCCTTTATTCATCTCTGATCTAAACAAGCATCAGCCCATAATTGAAAAAGGGTTACAGTAAATTAGAACCCATCACCGACCTGTATGAGCATCGGCCCATAAAGATATAACCATACCTCACCTAAAGATCTAAGCGTAGTATTTCTTCAGGTGACAAATATTCCAGCTCCATGGTAACGTCTTTCCTTCTTCATCTTCCAGCACATATGCGTCACCTCTTAATACTTTGATAACTTTGAACGATCCTATCCAGTTAGGATCCAACTTCTTTGTAGTGTATATTGCAGCGACATGCTTCCAAACTAAGTCGCCGACCTGAAAATACCTTCTCTTCACTCGCTTATTATATGCTGCCTGAATCCTTTGCTTGTACCTTTCCATGCGCATTGCAACCTTATCTATTATCTCCTCAGTTATTTCTAAAGCTCCCCTAGAGAAGGGAGAGAAACAAGTCAGTCAAAACCATCATGAAATACAAGTCGGATAGAAAATCAAAAGGGGTCAGTGCAGTAAAATGTTTCTTTACCAATCTCGGGGGTTAGAGGGTCGTTCTCCTCCCGGTCCTTGAGAAAGTCTATAAAGGAAGAGAGATGGGAGAGATGGAAAACGTTCTCGTTTAAAGTGGAGATTATTTTCTGTATCCGAGGAGATCTGTCCCCTACGGATAGGTATGGTTGAGCAGGCAACTGCTCGATGGATTGAGGAGGGAATCCCCAATCCCCTGAACAGTGCACGAAGAAAAACTTCTTCCTCCAGGCCTTGTTGGAGGAAGGGATGCCGGCAAGAAAGCGAACACCGGCTCTGGCACATAGGTAGAAATAGCTAGGAGAGGAGCTTTTGACCTGAAAGAGCTGGAAGAAGGTCTGGGCTGTGGAATCCAGACCAGCATACCGCATGATCAGGTTGTAACTTATAATAATCCTAAAGGAGTTGGGGACAAATTGATGAACCGAGATTTTGTACAAACGGGTTATCTCTAGTATCAGCGGGTTCACCGGAAGGCGCAAACCCACCTAGAACTGGTCAACGAAGAAAGTCAGGTGGTCGGTCGGTGCCTGATACGCCATTACACCGCCACTGGGGTTAACCAATTCGAACTCCTCCGGCACTTGATATTTATTTCTTAGATTCTCCACCGTTCTATCATTGAGAATTGAGCAGATATAGGGTCGGCCGGGAATGTAAGGAGGATACTCGAAAGATGGCGACGGCAAAGGAGCCGCCGCCGCCAGTGAAGAATTGATAGAAGGAGAATCGGTAGAAGAAGAAGATGATGGCGCTGACATTATTAGAAAATAAGGAGCGAAGAAGTACCTGGTAGTGAGGATGACCGAAAAAAGTTGGACGGAGAAAGAGAATTATGCTGCTGCTCTAAGAGACAATATAGGAGGCGAGAGCGACTGAATAAGCAGAAATATGAAAAGTGAGGAAGAAAGAGAAAACAGCGGGGATAAAAGGAGAGAGGATTTTCAAAAAATGGGAATCGAGAAAAAAGCGGGATCTTGATGGGATTCCCGAATTTAATGTCTGGCAGAGGATCAGTACCCTAGGTGATGAGCTGGAATGCCAACCGTTGTTGAATATGGTAACCGCCACTGATCTATCAGTGGTACAGTACTCAAGGAGACGTGTTGGTAGAGTAACCGTATGTGGATATGGATCGTCACGAATAAATTCCAATAATTAGGCCTATTTAAAAGGCGAATCTTCCGGAACTTGTACAGATACATAAATTTGGAAGGACGCGTGGAAACCTAATCGCTCCTAAAAAGAAACCCTAGAGGTGTACAAATCTACCCCAACCATTTTGGGGGGGACGAGTTGATATGACCTGAATAAGGTGACCTAGATTGGGGTAGACCTGGTCTACTGTCGCTAAGAAAGTATCCAGTAAGCTACCCTGCTATGCCCTTGTGAAAGTCCTGAGCTGAATTTCCCAAAGGGTTCAGGAAATATAAATTGATGTGAGTTGAAGGAATTACCCTAACTCAGGATAATCCTGATTTGGCCTAAATTCTCGAATGAGATTAAGGTCAAGAGGCCTAGACTCAGGAGAAATATCCTGATCTGATCTGAATCCTCTAAGAATGATTTTAGGAGGACATGCTTATGGGAGATCAGACAATCTGGCTTCCCATGTGGGACCACTTGTCGTTATTATTTGAATAACGGCCCAAGATTTGCGGATTCTGTTTTTGAGATCCCGGAAGAGGTCCCTACTGGAAAAATTATAAATAGCTTAGCTCCAAGGCTGAGGGAGGTATGACATTCTTGCGCATTCCTTTCATCGCCCACTGAAATACACGAACACGCTTAAATGACTTAAGCATCGGAGAGATTTTCACCAGAAATCTTCCGGTGGTCCTTTATAACGTATTTTTGGTGCAAGTCAGGTTTATTTTCAGGAAGATCGAAGTATTTGCGAAGGGGGAATATTTGGTTTGGTTTGGTTTGGTTTGGTTTGGTTTGGTTTGGCTTGGTCATTTTCTGGGTGAAACAAATATAAAAATATAAATAAGTTATATCTAATTAGAAAAAAATCTCTATATGTTGAATTAATTCTTATAATAAAAGTTGAAATAATTTTATTAGAGTTCAAAATATTTATTTAAGAAAAATACGAGTTATATAAAGTTATTAAAAAATTGAAATATATAAAAAAAGATATAATCTTAATTTTTTTTAAATCTAATTTTAATATAATGAATTGATAATAACATAAATATTATATATGAAAAACTATTGTTACACCAAAAAAAAGAAGAAAAATAAAGGGAAATAAAATAGATAAGATAAATAATAATAATAAATTATTACGCCTAGGAAAATAAATATTAAATATATTCTAAATCTCTTTATCTAATCCCAATATAATACATAAATACACACATGATATATTTATAAGAACAAATTAGTGTTTTACACAAGATAAAAAAGAAATAAATAATAATAATAAAATAATATTACATAAACTACAAGTTAAATCTATGAAGTCTTCAATAGAATTATTAGTGTTTTATAAATTTTAATTATTTATGTCACATATTCACATGTGACACGCGGGTGTTGTATATTTTATATTTTTTTTCAAACTCAATTTTCTACGAGTTTCCCGTCAAGTTTAGGGTATTTTGTTATATTTTACAACCAATTTTGTGACTCACATTAAAAAAAATTTGAAAATTCTTCATTGTGAAAATCAGTCTTTTTGTGTAATTAGAAAAAATAATATTCTTATTTGTGCGTAAGAATGATTTATTGTGAAAATTAATTTTTCTGTAAATAGACGATTTGTACGTACCATTTTCAATATTATTCATTTAATATTTTTAATAAATATTATTCCTTTTCAAATAGAGCAGGTAATGTTCTTATTTGTGCGTAAGTAATTATTTATTGTGAAAAATATTTTTTTTGTAAATAGACGATTTATATGTACCATTTTCAATATTATTCATTTAATATTTTCAATGAATATTATTCATTTTCAAATCCCGCATAATATATGAGTGTTAAACTAATATATATATATATATATATATATATATATATATATATATATATATAAATGAATTTCCTTCCCATCAATTATTAACTAATTAGAAAAGACTACATTACGTCTTTACCAAACTGTCTAGATGATATATAATTGCAACTTGGTAGGTTGGAAATTGCATGTGACTTGCTGAAGTCTGAAGTGGGATAGCATAAATTCGTCTGACCTTTTACTAAGTAAAGTAGTTGACGTATGATATGATCAAACAATAGACACATTAGTATTATTATGAGAATTGGATGCTATATATGTTGTCCATTGACAAAGACTCGTATTCCAGTGCTGAGGCATCGTTGAAAGCTATCGGTCCTTATTAGCTATTTGCTTTTACGAGGCTAATCAGTTATAGGCCCTGGTCGAATATGATAATGTGGTTGTATATAGTTATTAGGTCATGACAGATCAATAATATAGTAATAATAAAATTTTATAGTTATTATAAAATTATGGAATGCACGAATTCTATTATAATAATATTTTCATATTATGAAAAAATTCTATTAGTTGGTGGACAAGTCTTCAATTATCATGGATTCCATTTTTATACAATTTATATGATTACTGACTTAAGTATCGAATAGCATACGACGGACTGTTCAATTTAAAATTTATTTTGTAAGTGTCATCGATTGGAGAGGAGCAATTCGAAAATAAACGAACGTATAGTATACACATATATTCTACTCTTAAAGTTTTGAGGATCTTAAAAAGTTAAATAGATAAGGGGTAATTCTCATATACACCTAATGATAAAACTTTTAACCCATGTAATCCACTATAATTCACCACTTCCCACTTACTCATACTAACATCCCGACTAGTCTAATATGCCCCTATATTTATACGCGATCTAGAAATGACTTCCCCCGAACCAAATCTCAAATTCTCTTACAACCACCCCCACCCCTCTCTCATATTCAGTTTCATATCGGTTTCTTTAAAAAAAAACTCACTGATATCTCGATTCCATATGGAAATATTTTAGACAACCTTTTTTTCCCACAATTTTGTTGGTGAATTATTTTGTCAAGTTTATGGCCCTTTTTTTTTTCTCAAAATAATTGAATATACAGTATGGGTTTCACTTGGCATGATTTATTGTTGAAAATGGACAGAGTAGTATGATATTTTTTGACCAAATCTCAATCCTCTCATTTTTCTGAACATATGAGAAAATTCTAGTTTTGACATGTAAGATTATTGGAACATCTATTTGGATTCAAAGATCTGTAGTTTTTTTTTTCTTTTCTTTAGTGGTATGAGTTCATTTCATACTACTACTGAATTATTTMTTATGTAAATTATATGTTGAAAAGGTTTATGCTTTGTACAATAAAGATTTTGAAATTGATCATAGTATGAATTTCATACTAGTTATATATACCTTACTTTTATACTGTAATCCAAATTACATACTACCTTGACAAATCCATACTTGCCTTGATAGTTCCCTGCCAATCGAAATGAGTTGTCATCTGTAGTAGTTTTTTTTTTTTAATTTAAGTTCTGGAATCAAGCTAAAGATGTTGACTTTATACTATCCAGTGAATTATGACATTCATGTGACATATATGGTTACCTTTTTTTTTTTAATGGTGTGGAATTTGGATATAACTGTATGTAATATGAGTTCTTTTTTTTTTTTTTTTTTTTATTTGGGTCTGGACAATTGATAGTGTAGTATGTAAGAGCATCTCCAATGCAATAGTGTTAATTGATCATATGTGACAAATGACATTGACATTTTATTTTAAAAAAAAAAGTTCTCCAACGCATCAATGTTAATGTTATATATGTGATAATTTATTTTATTTATTTTTAGAACAAATAAAGAGAGAGAAATAACATGATTGGATGATATCTTTAAAATTAATTGTAAACATTGTCAAGAGTAATGTTTAGAACTTAACATTGCTCTTGACAATGTCAAGCATTTAATGTGCCACATAATTATTTTTATTCCATGTGTCAATTTTTTCACTTTCAACATTGTTGCACTGGAGATGCTTTAATGAGTTGTGAGTTCATACTACTTTCCTCCTATTTCATAAATACTGTCTGACCAAAATAATGTGTGATGTTCTTGATTACACCCTACTAATTTTGTGTGAAGCACTTTCGTACACATTTAGTGTGTTGATGTAATTTTATACTACTTTTAGTTAAAGTCAAGTTAACTAAACTCATATTCATACTAATTTGATATTATAAATACTAGTATGTGATAATATAAATACATACTACTAATTTTGTGTGAAGCAAGGCATTATGTCATTTATGTGTTTATGTTAATATTTCAACAAATATTTTTGTATGAAATTCATTGTGTATCTGAGCAGTATGTAATTATGATTGTAGTATAGAATTTATAATGTCATAAGAATTCCATACTTTCATGACAAATCCAATACATGTATGCAATAAGGTACTGAATGAGTAGGTAGTATGCGATTAGATACTAAATAGCATGAGATCTTTTAATTCAATTGGTAAGAAATCTGATTTCATTTAATACCGGTGATGAATTATATTGGTAATATGGAATTACACCCGGTTGAGAAGCATGTCATTATGTGTTTTTCTGAAAAAAAAAAACTAGATTTTATTTTAATCACTGAGTTTTTTATAAAATGGAAGTATGGATCAGGTGGCAGTATGTATTATATATTGTAACCTGGATTCCATAGTGCATGATACCCCTTGTCACATGAATTCTATACTCACGTGCTACATTTAATACTACCTTGAATATAGATTTTGAGATTTATTTCGCATTGCGTGAATTAAATTCAAATAGGTAAGCTGACGAAATGGCCAAGGTATTAATTAAGAACCTCAAAATCAAAGTTGAACACAAGACGTCCACTCGAAGATAAGAGTAATTGAACTAGGATTTAATATAATTTATTTGGGCAGCGTTGATCATGCTGCCCAAGCATAGTGTTGCTTCTGTTTTCTAGTTTGTGTAATAGACATTTTAGCTTGTGGTTTTTGTTTATTTGGTATATATTTGACTTGCTTGGGAAGAAATAAATTTATATGATTATTTCGTAATTAATGTTGTGGAAATGTTTTCTAATTTGGGTAATATAGATATTTTAACTTGTGATTTTTGTGTATTTGGTATATTTTTTATTAATTGGTAAGAAATAAAAATTTACATGATTATTTGGTAATTAAAGTCGTTGAAAATATAATAAGTGGGACTTTTTAATGTTGTTGAAAATGCAGGAAGTGGGAATTTTCCCAATAGAGGGGTAACTCAAAGGAAATAACATTATATACATTATTGGGCTGCCTTGATCCTTTTTTGTCTATCCTTTAGTGTGAAAGGAGTTATTAATAGGCCCTAAACCGAAACAATCGCACCAACACTTGAAGTCTACCAATAATGTACGAGGGCAATCCCATAAAACCAAATTAAAATTATATAAAAAATACCAAGAAAATAGGAAATCCTAATAAACTAAACAATAAAAAAGAAAATTAGAAAAGAACCTTACAAAATGAAAAACTAAAAACCTAAAAATTCTAAAAAAACATTAACATAAAAATAATAACCCTAAGAAAAACTAAACTCAATAAAAAAACTAAAAAATAATCCTAGAAATTTGAAAAACTAAACTAAAAACCTAAAAAACCTTTAAAATAAAATAAAGACCCCAAAAACTTAAAAACCCCAAGAAAAACTAAACTTAAAAAAAAAACCTAAAAAACTATATATATATATATATAGTTTTAGCGAAATTTTAATTTCAGGGAACCACCTAAGTTAGGTCGCCTACCAAGAGTATTTACCATAATTTATAGTATCAAATATTTGCTTTAATATTTTACGTAGAGAAGTTTTAGAAAGAGAATAAAATTCTTCATCATCCAATTAGAAGAAAAATATCCGATTTGCTTTAAATAATATTTCTTTCACGCGTATTATTTTTAAATATTATTAAAAGTATTAAAGTATTTATTAAAAAATATTAGATTTAAGCGGAAGTCCTTACTCAAATAAAGTCCCTTATGTCTCGTATGGGACAATATTCTTTATCGTGTTGCAAATCCAAATTAGGAACAGATTACTACTAAAATTACAATTACAAAATCCTATTAAAATATGAAACAGAATAGATATTTCGAAAAAACTGAAAACTCTTTGCCATCCTAATCTAATCACGACAATCTCTCTTGTTATCTTTCTTTTAGGAGTCTATATCTATCTACCTATATTTACCCTCTCCCCTAGTTCTAATTCTAAATCTAATTCTAATTCTCTCAGAAATCAAATCAAAACAATGTATAGAGTCGCAAGCGCGTCGGAGTACCTGGTGATCACCGGCGTTGGGATCCCGGACATCAAGCTCGCGAAGAAAGCATGGATCCTCCCCGGCCAATCCTACACCAAGTTCGACCTCTCACCCGTCAACTACACCTTCGAGGTCCAGGCCATGAGCGCCGAGAAGCTCCCCTTCGTCCTCCCCGCCGTCTTCACCATCGGCCCACGCGTGGACGAAGAGGCCAGCCTCCTCAAGTACGCCAAACTCATCTCCCCCCACGACAAGCTCTCCAATCACGTCAAGGAGCTGGTCCAGGGCATCATCGAGGGCGAGACACGTGTCCTCGCCGCCTCCATGACCATGGAGGAGGTTTTCAGGGGCACCAAGGAGTTCAAGCATGAGGTCTTCGAGAAGGTACAGCTCGAGCTCAACCAATTCGGGCTCTTGATCTACAACGCCAATGTCAAGCAGCTGGTGGACGTCCCGGGCCACGAGTACTTCTCCTATTTGGGCCAGAAGACCCAGATGGAGGCCGCAAATCAGGCCAAGGTCGACGTGGCCGAGGCCCGGATGAAGGGGGAGATCGGCTCCAAGCTGAGGGAAGGGCAGACGCTCCAGAACGCCGCTAAGATCGACGCGGAGACCAAGGTTATTGCCACTCAGCGCCAGGGCCAGGGGAAGAAGGAGGAGATCAAGGTGAGGACCGAGGTCAAGGTGTTTGAGAATCAGAGGGAGGCTGAGGTGGCCGAGGCCAATGCTGAGCTGGCCAAGAAGAAGGCCGGCTGGGCCAAGGAGGCGCAGGTGGCCGAGGTTGAGGCTAACAAGGCTGTGGCGCTGAGGGATGCTGAGCTGCAGAAGGAGGTTGAGCAGATGAACGCGTTGACCAGGACCGAGAAGCTCAAAGCTGAGTTTCTGAGCAAAGCTAGCGTTGAGTATGAAACTAAGGTAAATTCATAAATCTGGAGATTTAATTAATATTGTGATAATTTATGATTTTATTTATTTATTTAATTTTTAATTTGCAATAAAGGTGCAAGAGGCTAACTCGGAGCTGTACAAGAAGCAAAAAGCCGCAGAAGCTTACCTCTACGAGAAGGAGAAGGAGGCACAGGCGCAGAAAGCGGCAGCGGAGGCAGAGTTTTTCGGGCGAAAGCAGAGAGTGGATGGAGATTTTTACGCCAAGCTGAAAGAAGCAGAAGGGCTAAAAGCCCTGGCAGAGGCTCAGGGGACATACATTCGCACGCTTCTTGATGCCGTGGGAGGTAACTACTCGGCGTTGAGGGACTACCTGATGATCAGTGGTGGAATGTTTCAAGAGTTGGCCAAGATCAACGCTGAGGCTGTGCGGGGCCTGCAGCCCAAGATCAGCATATGGACGAATGGTGGTGGTCAGGAGGGTGGTGATGGGGCTGGTGCATTGAAAGAAGTTGCGGGTGTTTACAAGATGTTGCCGCCGCTACTCAGTACTGTGCACGACCAAACTGGGATGGTGCCGCCCACGTGGATGGGAACCTTGACGGACAACAATTGAGATTGATTTATTTTCTTGCTACTTTATTTATTTATTTTATCAACATTTGAATTGAAATTCTTTTTGTGGTCTTTGGTTCTAGTAAAAAAGTGTTTCTGGTTTTAATCCTCACTGGTCTGATATAATGGTTTTTTCTTTTTTTTTTTTATTGGAGTTGAAAAATCAATCACCATTTTTTAGTGGACGATGTGCTTTTGCAAAGATTTAATAGAGTAAAATAATAGCATGTGATAGGGAGCAGTTACTAAATCTGCATTGTCGACTTCTCCGTGATCCTTTGATATTGATGGGATGGTAGTCATCAGCGAATGCCGTTGTTTCCTTAGAACTTACAGAATTTTGGATAGGCTTAACCCGATCATGATCGAATTGCCTCATGTCAGAGAGAGATGAAATATTCCAGAAATTGTTTAAGATGTCTCTATCATATGATCGATCCTCAATCCTATTAGACTTGGGGCTTCTTCTTGCCCAAAACTATGTTAGAAGTGCTCAGATTAAATGTGTTTGAGAATTCAACATTGAAGACTCCAGTTTTTTACCCATGTTCATGTGATTCTGGCCATTCGACGGAATAGGAAAATTATGGATTTAGGCAAGTCATTTTCAAATTGCCATTCGGTGAATCTTTCCAATAATCAGTTATTGCACCATAGGCTCCTCCAACATGGCTTGAATCCTTCAATTGCGTAGGCCCTTTTCTTGCAATAGGATTAGAAGCAATATTATCAGCATCCAGAAGAGTCCACTTACTTCCTTGCACTTCATTACCTGCTGTATTATATACAAAGGCCTAGTGAAAACAAATTCTACATACTTTTCTGTAGAAGCTCTTCTGATAAAAGCACTTTTGTGGGATTTCTTCCCACGGCTAAGCCAACAAATGGCGTTTTCAAGTCGCCTGGAACGGGATCTAGTTTGCTTGTATTGGAGTGAGAAGCTTTCTCCAAGTTCATGACAAACGGGTGTCCATGTGAATTGTCAATGAAGTACTTGAAAAGAGAAAGGCTGCATTCATGAGAAGACCGATCTTTTTCATGGTATGCATATTCGTGGGCAATGTTCCTGCAACTCTGATTTTCCCTTGAGTTTAAATACACCATCTTCTGTGCCCTTCCAATAATCTAATCTAAAGCACTTGAAAAAATAATCTTCATTGCATTTTTAATTTCAAATACAAAAGGGGAGCTCAAGTTCAATGAAGTGGAAAGTGGATGGAATAAATAACCCAGTTGATAAAATATGTACTGTTAAGATGAAAAGCACTTGGCAAGCCGGATTTGATTCCACATTTGTCGGAAAATGTGGGTTCAAAATAAATTGCAGCGGAAAAAATATATATAAACACTCTTGTTTATTAACACACAATTATTAATGAACTCTCTTGTACAACTCATACAAAACTCATGCTTTCAAATGAAAATTTACATGGCTATTTATAGGACTAAACTATATAAATGAAAAGATACAACTAATCATGTAAAGGCACAAAATATGAAAGGAAACACATGTTCATGAATGGACACTATATCAAAAACTCACATCCATTAATTTAACCATAAATCTAACTTATATATATTATTCAACTTTCAACATCCCCCTTAAACTTGATTCTCTCGCATTGCAAGTTTGTACCTCAACTTTTCAAAAGTCTCGCGTTTGAGGGGTTTCGTGAAAATATCCGCCACTTGGTCTTCAGATTTTACGAACTTAATTTGAACATCTTTCTTAGCAATGCATTCTCTAATGTAGTGAAACCTTGTATCGATGTGTTTGCTACGATCATGAAAAATAGGATTTTTTGTTAGTGCAATCGCTGATTTGCTATCGATAAATACTTCCGTTGATTCCACGCCACCAAGGTGAAGTTTTTTAAGCAAACTCCTTAACCACACAGCATGACAAACAGTTGATGTTGCAGCAACATACTCAGCTTCACATGTCGAAAGAGTAACTATTGGTTGCTTCTTCGATGACCATGTGAATGCACATCCTCCAAAATAAAATACAAAACCACTCGTGCCCTTACGATCATCGGGATCTCCGGCCCAGTCGCTATCACTATATTCGAACAATTTCATTTCTCCAGTTTCTGGATAAAATAAACCAAAATTGATCGTACCTTTGACATACTGAAGTATTTGTTTAGCCACTTTGAAATGATAGTTAGTAGGATTCTCCATATAACGACTAATGAGACCAACTGCATATAGAATATCGGGCCTCGTACAAGTCAAATATCGCAAACTTCCAACCAAACTTTTAAACAAAGTTGGTTCGATACGGTCTCCATTTATATCCTTCGAAAGTTTGGTCCCAACATTAATTGGAATATTGGTCGGCACATTTCTCCATCTTGAATTTCTTTAAAATCCCCTTTGCATAGCCTTCTTGGGAAATGAATATCCCATCTTTCTTTTGATGCACCTCAATTCCAAGATAGTATGCCATTAGACCAATGTCCGTCATCTCTTGTTTGAATTCGTCAAACCACTCCTCATTATTTCCTGTAAAAATAAGGTCATCGACGTACAAACACACAATCAACATGTTACCTTTATCATCAACTTTCACTTAAAGGGCATGTTCATGAGGGCATTTTTTAAATCCTTTATCCATAAAAGTTTGGTCGATACGGCTATACCAAGCTCTTGGCGCTTGCTTCAAACCATACAACGCTTTCTTTAACTTCAACACTTTTCCCTCATAGCCTGGTAACAAGTAACCTTCTGGTTGATCTATGTAAACTTCTTTTTCAAGTACTCCATTCAAGAATGCTGACTTCACGTCCATTTGATGAATTTTCCACTTCTTCTGGGCTGCCAATGAGATTAAAAAATGGATGGTTTCCAAACGAGCTACAGGGGCAAAAACTTCATCATAGTCAATTCCAACCTTTTGTTTGTATCCTTTGATTATGAGCCTTGCTTTGTATCATTCTATCTCTCCTTTTGAATTCTTCTTCGCCTTTTAAACTCATTTGACTCCAATGGGTTGTTGCCCTTTTGGAAGAGAAGAGAGTTCCCAAGTCTCATTCTTCTTAATTGCACTAATCTCATCATCTATGGCTTTCTTCCACTTTTGACTCTTTGACGCTTCTTCAAAGTTTATGGGCTCAGTATCAGCAAACAAGCAGAACAAGTTTGGATTTTGATTGAGCTCGTAGATTTCTCTCAACGATCTTGTCTTTTGAGGTCTTCCACTATTTGAACTCTCGCTTTCCGATGAAGGTTGATCACATGGGGGTGGCGATGGAGGACTCAAGGGCTCCATCGGCTCTTCTTTGACTTCTTTCGAAATAGACTCAAAAGGGTAAAATGTATATTGCTCCTTATCTTGAGTACTCCAGTCCCAAGAATTCTTTTCGTCGAACACGACATCACGACTAAGCTTCCTTTTCTTCTCAACTGGATCATACAATTTATAGCCTTTCGAAACTTGATCATAACCAACAAAAATATATTTTTGACTCTTCGCATCAAGCTTGATCCTGTTTTGATCTGGTATGTGGTCATGTGTAATGTTACCAAATACTCGCAAATGTGAAATACTTGATTTGAAACCACTCCACTTCTCTTGTGGTGTTTGATTATGAACACTTCTTGTCGAACTCCTGTTGGACAAATAAACAGCACATTCCACAGCTTCTGCCCAAAATTCTTTTGGCAAATCTTTGCTCCTCAATATGCATCGAACAATATTCATAATTAATCGATTCTTCCTTTCCGCGACACCGTTTTGTTGTGGAGAATAAGCAACGGTAAGAGATTTTCGAATACCATTCTCTTCACAAAATTTTTGGAACTCCGTTGAAGTGAACTCACCTCCATTATCCGACCTCATTGCCTTGATTTGAAAATCACTTTGCTTTTCGACTAGAGACTTGAACCTTTTGAAGGTTGTAAACGCCTCTGACTTGTTCTTCAAAAAAAAACACCCAAGTTTTTCGACTAAAATCATCAATGAAGGTTAGAAAATACTGATTATTTCCGAGTGATGATATTTGGATAGGTCCGCATATGTCTGTATGGATTAGCTCAAGTGGTTACTTCGCTCTTGAGAGAGATTCTTTTGGAAAGGAGTGTCGATGTTGTTTCCCTTCAAGACATCCTTGACAAACCTGATCAGGATGAGTTATCACAGGTAGTCCTCTCACTAACTTCTTGGACGACATCATCCTCAATCCACCGAAATTTATGTGGTCGAGCCTCAAGTTCCACAACCAAGACTCGTCTTCAAAACACGCTTTCAAGCACTTTGCCATGTCGTGCTGAATTTTCAACATGAACATTCTATTACTTGACATTTGAACCTTAGATATCAACCTCCCTTTGGAATTCCTTAGGTATAAGCTTTGGCCCTTCATGTGCACGTCGTACCCTTTTTCGAGCAATTGCCCAATGTTCAAAATATTTGCTTTCATTCCAGGTACATAGTAAACATTTTCGATGAATTGGTGTCCGTCATTCTTCAATCGAATGAGAATCCTTCCTTTTCCTTGGATGGTGATTTTTGAAATATCACCAAATGTGATATTTCTAGCAACACACTAGTACAAAAATAGGATTCAAGAACAGGCATTTAAGAACGCCTCAGGAGGCGGCATTTTTAAATGTCAGGCGGTGGTATTTTTGTAATAAAAGTGTCAAATACCAGAACGTCTTTTTTTAAGACGTTCTGGTATACTGGATATCCAGAACGTCGTTAAAAAGATATTCTGGTATATTAGATATCCAGAACATCGTTAAGAAAGACGTTCTGATATTTTAAATATCAAGAACATCTTTAAAAACGACGTTCTCGTATGTTAAATATCGAAAATGTCTTTAAAAACGTCGTTCTGGAAAGTATTATTCAGAACGCCTTTAGAAAGGCATTCTCGTATGTCATATTATTTATGTATTAAATATACCCACAAAATCAATTTTTTTAATTAAAAAATAAAACAAAAAAAATAATCCCCTTCCTCTCCCTCCCGGTCCATCTCTCCTCTGCCATTCCCTTTCCAAACTTTTACATTCCCGCACACGGCGAGAAAACCCAACAGAGGCAAGGCTCCGAGGAAGTAGCCGGCGACTAGGGCGGCGAGAAAATCTGCTCCGAAGACTCACCGAGGAAGCATCTGGCGACTAGGGCGGCGAGGAAATCTACTCCGGCGACTCACCGAGGCGTCAAGAAGCCCCATCGCTTCAGGACAGGGACGATTGCGCTCCGTTAGATCCGCAAGTACCAGAAGAGACCATGTTTGAAGCAGGCCAGGTTCGATTAAATCCCATCTCATCACATCCAAAATTTGTAGAAATCGAAACAGATGACCGCATGCTACTCGGACATTAGATTGCCGTTCTTCTCCAGCGGAGGCTCCCTCCGCCCGGCGATAATTGACGTCTGCTCCCCAGTTGATGGCTGTCGGGGTTCAATTGCAGCGCAGACAAACCCTACTAGGGTTAAAACGGACTGGTATGTCTTCCAATATTTGTAGTGAAAGTTATTATAAGTAATTTATCTTCGATGTATACAAAAAAATAATAATATACATGAGTTTGAGAATTAGGGTAAACTAGCAAAAGGTCGGGATAGAATTGTTCAATACAAATACCTGCTTTGCACTGACGACGGCAAGAAAAGATCGAGCAACCAAGGGGAGAGAGAGGCGGGTGGAAGGCTCCTCTTCTTCTTCAAATAATTTTCAGATTCGATAGGTAATTTATCCTAACCCTATTTTATTTTATTTTATTTTATTTTATTTTGTTTCTGGGTTAAAGTTGTGATCTTGTAGCTCTTTTTTTTTATATATATCTATGTTGATTCTAAGTGTAAAATTGCATTTGATTAATACAACTTTGTTGAAATTGAATAGTGACGATGACTGTTTTTTTGCCCTAACTGTCTGTCAAGCTGCTTGTGAGTTGTTAATTGGTGTAATTCGATTAATATCATGGTCTGATTAATTGTGCCTTCTGTCTATATAGAAAGAAGGTGTGGCTGGCTAAATCTTATTGGAGTGAGTGATTAGTGTATGCCGGATGTGGATGAAGGTTGCTTATTTTATTCTTTCTGAATTGAGATTACAGTGTTGATCTTCCGTGTACATAATGACTGTGTTTTAATTTTTATCAATTCATGTGAAATAAGTGTTTGTTGTTTTAATAATTTTTTGATGTCATAATATTCCTGGTCCTGTTGTTTAGAATTGAGATCAGTAACAAAATGTGTGATGGGAAGAATGAGAGCGAATGGTGCTTTCGAAGGTTGTAAACCTGTGCGTCCGACAACAAAAGTAATTTTTCCACGGCTACCAGTGGGAATGGTGTATTATGATCTTTGAAAATGTATGATTTTTTTACTTTGATTATTTTTTTCCAAGGGTGATTATTTTTGTGATGAATATTTTTGAAGTATGGCAATGGTTTGTGGGTTTTCATATATTCTTGAGCGTAAGTTATAATTTTATTATCTTTAATGAAGTAAACTAAGGTTTTATCTGGTTCTTGATAGCTCTCGATGATTAAGTATGCGAAGAATATGTATCCGGAGCTGGACTTGATCAGTGGGAACGTAATGACCCAGTACCAGGCTAAAACTTGTCCATTGTCTGAAAGTCAAGATGGGATCGTGCTTCATTTGTACTAGTCAAGAAGTGTGTGCTGTTGGGCGGGGACAGGTATATAAATGCTGGCATATTAAAATTTGTTTTTCTCTTTTTTATTTATAATTTCTTGATTGCCTTTTGAGATTGTTGTTTGCAAGTTATTATGCTGCCATGCAAGAAAAAAAGGACTAATGACTGTAATTTGAATCAGATTATTTAGATGTATAGTGAAAATGCAATGGAGAAAATGGCTCCATATTTATATAGTTTGTAGATTAGATCTGAACATCTTTTCACTCTTATCTCTTATAAGCAATCATGTGGCAGTTTCTGATGGCCCATATTAAAAGTGAGCAACTGAGCATGTGGGCAATATCTCTTACTTTTTATCTTAGTTGACAGTATAACATTTATAAATGCACGTACTTCTATTTTTCTATTTTGAGGCAAAAACCCTTGATGGACAGTAAATGAGAGTTTCATAATTCATCATTCCCAGCTTAGCAAGAAAATAGACCATGTTTTACACCTATAAATCCTATTAGGCTAGTCACTATTTAATTATTGAACTATGCTCTTTTTCGTTTTTCATTAGGCTCTGGAAATGGTATGTGTCTCTATAAGAATGTTTTGAATTTGGTCTTCAATTGATTACTACTATGTTAATCAGGTAGAGGCTTTGAAATGTGCGCTATCATTTGCAGCCCTGGCAAGAATCTGGAGAAAGCTTACAGGTGTTCTCTCCTCCCTGTGCATTTTCCCTTTATTGACAGAGCATATATTAAATACTTGGACACATATGTTAATCTACACTGAGATAGGTTTTTGTAGTATGTAAGAACTAAATGAGAACAACTCAATATATTGATTCGAAAAGCACAAACATATCTAAAACTAGGGGCACTTGGACTAAATGAGAACAACTCAGGTTTTTCCCTTTATCTTTTAATACAAGCACAAACATACCTGAATATATTTATTTATTATTTTTCAAATTTCGTAGGATATATAACTCAAGCAATGAAGCTAGGGGCACTTGGACTTGCAGCTTATAGGACGTTCTCAGTGGAAGAGCTTGAGCAGCCGACAGATAATTTTGACACATCAGCTTTCATAGGAGAAGGTTGTCTTGGTCAAGTAATTTCATTATTTTGCAAAATCCTGATAAGTTGCGATAAATCTATTACAATAAACACGTATGATTTGCATTCGAATTTTATTCCTCGTAATTTCGTAGTGTTTGTAGCCACTAACAGAAAAATGTGATTATTCGCTTCAAGTGATTTTATAAATATGCCTCTATCTTGACTTCAGATATACAGAGTTCAGCTAAAGGACGGATCGAATGTTGCGATAAGATGCCTTAAATTGAAAACAAATCACAGCAACCAATACTTTATGCCTCACATTGAAATGATATCGAAACTCAGACATCACCATTTGGTCAGCACTCTCGGACACTACTTTGAATATTATTTGGATGATTCGAGTGTAAGCAGAGTTTTTCTGGTCTTCGAATACTTCCCAAATGGAACTCTCAGAAGCTGGATATCTGGTAAATAACTAAACATTTTCATAATATATTTACACAAATTGTGTAGCTTGTTTAATGTTTTAGTAATTTTTATGTAGTTGGATTCATTTAGTGATAATTACTAGAACTCATCATGAGATTTGGGGTATTTACAAAATCTTAAACAAAAAAAGCTACGAAAAAAGCCCTAAAGTTTGATATACTTTTAATTCTAAGGACTTAACTGTAATATTTCTTTAAACGTAAGGGTGTTTCAAATACCTTTTTTTTTTACTTTTGAATGAGAAAAATATATGATAGAATCATAACTCAGTTTTTATAAATTTTTTATTTTGAATTTTTCCTTTTTTTTGTAATTATGCCAAACCTCAGGGGTCAGTTTTATAATTATCCATTAATATTGTACGGTAGTACATTTGACAGTGTATGTTTTCTAAAATTACATTTGTAGAAAGGCTCACGAGATGAAAACTTACCTGGGTTCAGCGTATAACTAAAATTCCATTCTCTATTTACTATCACAAATAGCTAACTTTGTTAGGAATGCAGCGGTTATATGTCGCCAGAGTACGTGATAAACGGCCATTACTCAATAAAGTCGGATGTGATCAGTTTCAGTGTTCTTGCACTAGAGATCATAAGCGGCGAAAGGAACTGGGGTTTTTATCATCCTGACCATGACTTTAATCTTCTTGGACATGTAAGTGCACAATATACATATATGTGTGCGCAAACTCATACGCACGCACGCACGCACACACAAAAAAGTTTTCTAGTGTTTTCAAAGGCCTAATTTTATTTTTGCATAATTTAATCAGACTCTAAAAGTAGAGGATGTGTGATTCAGATTTCTGATTTTACTTTTGATTTGATTTTTTCTTAAATAAAACACTCTCACAACATTTAGCTTCTATAACTATAAAAAGCCGTAGTTCTTGAAAACATACAAATTATAGATTTATATGTTATGGATTTGTCTTTGCCAAGCCAATTATTGTTCTAGGCATGGAAACTATGGAATGAAGGAAGGGGTTTAGAATTGATAGATCCAATAATGGAAGATTCATTTGTGGAGATTGAGAATTGTAGTTGCTGTCCTTGAAATATATGTGTTTGAGAATATTTCTTGATTAACTTTTAGCTGATGAAATTATTAGTTAATGGCATTTTTCATTTTTTTTTTTTTTTTGTGTGTGTGTGCAGTGAAGTTCAAGCACCGCCAGTGGCTGTGAAGATATAGGAACCCAAGAATAAACCTGAGTGTTTTGGGGTTTTCTGCCTCACTTATGATGTCAAAGATGTAGGTGTTTTTCTTTTAGTGCATGCTTTGTTTTTGACATAAGTCTTGTGTGATTCTTTTGTAGTTGATTTTCTTAGTGCCTCCCTTATATTACTCCATGGTGTTTTTTTATTACTCTAAATGGTAAAGTTTATTGCTTATTGATTCTTTTTCCTCTGAGCTTTTATGGAATAATAAGCATGGTTCTTGTTAGATTAAGTAATTATGAATTAAGTAATGAGGACTTTATGAGAGACAGAGGAGGAGAGATAAAGAGAAAATGCTTTAATTAAAATCTTTAATGGAGATAGAGGAAAACGAAGGGATGATTTTATTTGCTCATATTTCTATAGAAGTGTAATCTTAGCAGAGTATCAGAAAAATAACAAAAACGTCTGCAATGATACTCTAGCTCCAGGAGATTGTCTGCGCTTCCTGCATACTGGATTATCTTCCTGAATTTGTATACTGTTTTCTTTTGTATTTTAATTTCTTAGGCTTATATAAATCGTACAAAACTCTTTTTTGTGGCACAGTTTGTCAGTAGAAAAGTACCCCAATAACCGGATGCTTGGTCGTCTTGAGATTGTTAATGGGAAGGTATACTGTTCGTGCATACATGCCTGAAACTTTCAACTTTATTCACAAATTTTCTTTAATATTTATTGTTCATCAGCCTGACAAATACATATGGATGACTTACAAAGAAGTGTATGACATAGTGCTAAAAGTTGGTAACGCCATCCGCTGTTGTGGCATAGAGAAAGTAAGCATCACTAGACTTGCCAAAGAAATGTTGTTTTTGCTGCCAGTTTTTCTTTCGACCAAGAAAAGAAAATTTCAATTCTAAAGACCCGATGAGTTTTGTCAGTTTTTTGTATACTTTTACAACTTTTCTTGGACATATGATGTATGTTTCACACTTATAGATTGTAATACCTTATTCTGTTGTTTATTATTTATGATGCATTTCACATTTTTTTATGGCTGTTCTCCTGTTAATTATTGTTAACAAACTTATGTGCTTGCCATGTGTTGTCTTCCTGGTTCTTAGTCGTGTTGCCAATATTTGTCCTTAACATCTTGTCATTTCAGTTTATCCTTGCCGGCTTACCTTTTAAATGTTTGCTTGTGTATTTATTCTAATATCATAATAGTGTTTATATCTCACTCAACAACTTAAATGAATAATTCTGTCAGGGAGGACGATGTGGTATTTATGGTGCTAATTCCTCGGAGTGGATTATGAGTATGGAGGTACTTAAAAAGATTTTTATTCTCTCTCCCTCTCCTGTGGGTGTCCTCATATGATGTGTATGGGCATGTGCACTATTGTTTTGTCTTAAGCATTTTATGATCCAATTTTCAAGGAAGAAATTCTGGAAGGCCTTAACTACTTTGGATAACCTGGTCCTCTATTTTATATATATATTCATCATTCAAATTGTATTTTCATTTAAACGCAAAGAACTTTGTGTTGTACTTTCTTGATCACATTAGACTGCTCTCGTACACCACGTGATGAATACTGCTCCAACGAAGAGTTAGAAAGTTAAATTGTACTTGGTTTCATGAATAGGCTTCTCGAAAGCAAAGATGATATTGTATTACCAAGGATGCGATCGAGAGGCCCGGGTTGTACGTCATGAAGCCTCAAAGGATGATATTTCGCACGAAGCCCCTGTTTGGATTGATCACCATGTATAGGGTGTGCAATATTTTGGAGTGTAAGAATCATACTATTTGTGGATAACTTGAATGGTAACAAGATAGGTACTCATCGACTTTTGTGGTGATTGTGTATTATTGTTATTAATGACATGTGTTGGTGATCTTGGAATTATATAAATGAAATATATTTTGTGTATTATGGTGATTGTGTATTATTGTTATTAATGACATGTGTTGGTGATTTGGGATTATATAAATGAAATGTGTTTTGTGATTTAATTAGGTACTAGAATTGTGTATATGAGCAGGCTTGGAAAAGGAAAATGGAATTGCAGAAATGTAAAAATCTAGAACGGTTATCAAAAAACCGTTCTATAAAACAAAGATTCTAGAACGCCTTAAAAAGGGACGTTCTGGAAAGTTATTTTCCAGAACGGGCGAAACCTTTAAAACCGACTTTCTAGAACGGCTGAAATATTTTTCAGAACGTCTCTAAAAATCGTTCTTGAAAGTCTGACAATCAAGAACGCCTCAGCAGGGCGTTCTTGATTGTCAGACTTTCAAGAACAGCTCCATACAGAACGCCTCAGCAGGGCGTTCTGGATTTGCAGAAACAGGCATTCTTAAAAGCTGTTTCTGCACTAGTGACAGTAGCATCAACGTCAACGAACATGTGCTTCTCCCCGCACATGTGATTACTCGCACCCGAGTCGAGGTACCACGTAGTATTTTCTTCTTCGATTGATGCTTTCAATGCCAACAACGACTCTTTTTCGACAAGATGAGCCTTTTCAAAGTTAGACTCATTTCGGCACTCCGGTAGTGCCCAAACTTGTGACAATTATAAAATTCGACATCTCGCTTATTTTGATGACGATTAAATCCACCTCTTCCGCGAGCTCTTGATTGACGAGGTTCTAATTGTGACTCTTCATTTTTGTATGAACTTTGTTCTTCTTGACCTCGTTCACGTCCACGACCGCGTCCTTGTCCATGACCACGGCCTCTCCCATGACCGCGATATCCAAAGTTACTAGATTTATATTGGTCGGAATTGATCATCATTGCTTGAAGAGATTGCTCGACTTCCGGTTCTCTCGTACGTCTTTTTAATTTTTCTTCATGCACTTGTAATTTTCAGAGCAACTCATTCAAGTTAAGGGTCTCGACATCATTCGACTCTTCAATGGCTATTACAATGTAGTCAAATTTCTGCACAAGAGATCGAAGTACCTTTTCAACAACTCGCTTTTCTTCTAACTTTTCTCTATTGCTTTCGAGTTGGTTAACAACTATCACAACTCTTGAGATGTAGTCGGATACTTCTTCGGATTCTTTCATCTTTAAGGACTCAAACTCTCCTCGTGGTGATTGGAGTCGAACTTTCTTAACTTTGTCAATGCCTTTGAAAGCATTGTTAAGAATATCCCACGCTTTCTTCACAGTAGTTGCTTATGAAGTTTTCTCAAAATTGTTGTCATCCATGCCGAGTTGAATGATAGAGAGAGCTCTTTGATCTTTTACCTTGGCTTCCTTTAAGGCTTTTCTTTTGGCTTGGCTTAAAGTAGCGGGATCTTGTGAAAAATCATATTCTCTTTCAATGGTTTCCCAAACATCTTGTCCACCAAGATATGTCTTCATTTGAATGCTCCATCTATTGAAATTATCTTTCGAAAGCTTGAGAAATGGGAATGCTCCACTTGCGGCCATCGTCGTTTTAGAGAATCAAACCTTGCTCTTGGTACCACTTTGTTGGAAAATGTGGGTTCAAAATAAATTACAGCGGAAAAAATATATATAAACACTCTTGTTTATTAACACACAATTATTAATGAACTCTCTTGTACAACTCATACAAAACTCATGCTTTCAAATGAAAATTTACATGACTATTTATAGGACTAAACTACATAAATGAAAAGACACAAATAATCATGTAAAGGCACAAAATATGAAAGGACACACATGTTCATGAATGAACACTATATCAAAAAGTCACATCCATTAATTTAACCATGAATCTAACTTATATATATTATTCAACTTTCAACAACATTAAGTATTGCAAAACCAACATTTGTTGTATAAGAAGATCAGCGAATATTATAACCCAGTACGATATAACATTAATGAGTTCGACGATCACATACAGTAAAACTCATAACTGGAACATTTCACTTTAAAAATAAAAAATTGTTTCATGTTAGTTATAAAAAGATTCAAGTATCTGTAAAATTATCTTTCTAAATGTCAGAAATGGAAAGCGCATAAACAAACATACAAAAAAAAAAATATAACCTACCCCAATTTTGAAAAAAGAGGTCTTCCACCACTGAGCTATAGTCTCTCCATTATACATACGGACTGCACTCCCGGGATCAAAATCACATGAACCTGAATGTTGTTAAATAATCTCAGTTTTGTTTTTTTACTTCGGAAGAATAAAACTTCAGATGTCGACGGATAAATATGTCACTAGTGGAAAAAACACGATTAGAGGCAGTTTAAACTAGTCATTGATGGCGGTTTTGGACTGCTACTAATCCGGGCGACACTTAAAGTCAAAATAACACGAGCGGTGGTTCAAACCGCCTCTTAAAAAAAAGGCTGGGTGGCGCTTCTTAGCTCGAAGCACCACCAAAAATATTGAAATTCGGTCAAACCGCCACCAAAAACAGAACAAGAAGCGCCACCAATAATACTAAGATATAACATCGGTTTATTGAGAAACTCATATTGTTGACACAGAGAACATTAATATAACCCATCTAACTCCAAAATAATAATTTAAAAAAAAGATATCAATGTCCATTCTATTTTACCTGCAACCTATAAATACCAAATAATTGCGATTTAATTCGTATTTCATGAAAATTAATATAAATCAACATCAATGTTAACAAAATCACCCAATATACTTAAAAAAGTATTTTACATTACAATTTTACAAGAAAAACATAAAAAAAAACATAATTATGCAAGAAACACAATATTACAAGGAATTAAATAGTTCTCTATTCCAATCTCTTGTAAAGCCCATGACATAATGAACACTTTAAATGACCAAATTATAACACACACAGATGAAACTTGTTAGGGTTTAGTTAGTGGACAGCTTATTTTCTGTAATTTTTATGTTAATTTTCTGGGTTTGTAATTAAGAACAGCATATGAATGATAAGAGGGAGAGTGAGAGACTTGGAGAGAAAGATATTTTATGATGTAAATGCTTAAATCATTCATTCTCCAGCATCATACATTAATATCACATGGAGGGGACCATTTGGGGTGTACTGTTGGTCCCTAAAATCCAGAAAACATAACAGATTAATATTCCTATCTTTACTAATCAACATAAATGGAATAAGGTGCAATATGGATTATTAATACTAGCTGGGCCATCCACTAAGCCCAAAACATAACAGCCKAATTACTAAATTAAATAAGTCAACCCGTATGACCCATTTCTGCCAGGCTGACCCAATTTGTTGTTTAATTCGACCGACCCAGGTCCTTTGCCCTATCAACCTCATCCTCTTCCACGAGAATTGATCCCCTTTTTATTTCCCTTCCACAATCGGTGCCCTAATCTCCAAATCCTCAGATTTCAGAACTTGATTCATGACAATACCCCTCCCCTCTTGAGATCCTTGTCCCAAAGGATCAAACTTGGGGAAATATCTGCGCAAAAACTTCTCGTCCTCCCAAGTGGATTGCTTAATTCCTCCATTGCACCAGGTAATTAGAAATTTTTGTATCATTTCCCTTCTTCTTTGTACCACTCTCTGACCGATTGTTTCATTTGGTGTGACTAAGAACTCCCCGTCGTCATCTGTGATAGGCAAATCCTGCAGCGTGGGGCTGAGCTTCTTTTTCAAGAGCGAACATGGAATACTAGGTGGATCCTTGATCCTTCTGGAAGCAATAGCCGGTAAGCTACTTCGCCTATTCTCTCACTGATTTGATATGGTCCGTAGTACTTAGTTGATAGTTTGAGATTTTTCCTAAGCACCACCGAGTTTTGCCTGAAAGGCTGGAGCTTTAAATAAACTCAATCCCCCACCTCAAATTGTCTCTCTGTCCTCTGTTTATCTGCAAAAAACTTCATTCTCTGTTGTGCATGCAGTAGGTTATTATGTT
This sequence comes from Phtheirospermum japonicum, assembly GCA_014905375.1. NCBI lineage: Eukaryota > Viridiplantae > Streptophyta > Magnoliopsida > Lamiales > Orobanchaceae > Phtheirospermum > Phtheirospermum japonicum. The sequence goes on along the minus strand of BMAC01000628.1, from coordinate 128,502 downwards.
TAAGGTCTTGAGTTAGTTGTTGTCTCTATTGCATGAACTCATCTGTGTCTTGGTGTTGAGTGATAATATGTGTTTCCAAGAATGTGGAGGGGGCTGATAACCATAAAGGGCTTGAAAAGGGGTAGTTTTTAGACTTGTGTGGTAGTTGGTATTGTACCAAAATTCTGTCAGAGTTAACCATTTTGCCCAACTTTTAGGGTTTTGCTGCACCATACACCTCAAGTAGTTCTCCAAGCACTGGTTCAATCTTTCAGCTTGACCATATGATTGAGGATGGTAAACTGATGTAAAGTCTAGCTTAGTTCCCATAGCCTTAAACAGCTCCTTCCAAAAGGTACTAGTGAATACCTTGTCCCTGTCACTGACAATGTGCAGTGGCTGTCCATGTAGCTTGTAGATTGAATCCAAAAACAGTTTAGCAACTGTATTGGCTGTAAAAGGATGTGATAGGGCTATGAATTGGCCATATTTGATGAATCTATCTATCACCACTAGGATTACATCCTTCCCTGCTGATTTAGGTAAACCCTCAATAAAATCCATAGATATGTGAGTCCAAGCTTGATGGGGAATGGGAAGTGGTATTAGCAGGCCTGGGTAGGGTCCATTCTCTCCTTTGCTCTTAGCACAAACATCACATTGTCTAACCCATTCCTCTACTTCTTTTTTCATGAGTGGCCAATAGAATACCCTATTAATCCTATTATAGGTGCCCATGATGCTAGAATACCCTCCATAGGCAGTGTTGTGCATCTCAGATAGGATAGTGTGTCTGAGTGTAGGGTTCTTTCCTACTCCTATCCTCCCCTTATACTTAATGATTTCTCCCTGTAGTTTAAACTCAGGATGTGCCTGTGGGTCCACAGATTTGGCTGTTAGAATCTTGGTGAAAAATGGGTCATTTGAGTAGCTCTCTGATACCTGTTGTATCCAAGTGGGGGTGACAGTAGATATACCATGGTTGAGTACAATAGGAGGTTCTTTTCTAGAAAGTGCATCTGCAACTTTGTTTTCTGCTCCTTTTTTGTACTGAATCTCATAATTAAACCCTAATAACTTAGTGATCCATTTCTGTTGCATAGGGTTCTTTGGTCCAATAGGTGTTTTAAAGCTTGTTGGTCTGTCCTAATTATGAATTTGTACCCCTGCAAGTAGTGCCTCCACTTTTGAATTGCCATCAGTATTGCCATGAATTCCTTTTCATATATGGATAGTCCTTGGTTTTTCATGCATATTTCCTTACTCATATAGGCTATTGGCCTCCCTTCTTGCATGAGAACAGCCCCCAGACCAATGCCACTTGCATCTGTCTCAAGCAATAATGGTTTAGAAAAATTTGGGAGAGCTAATACAGGTGTTGTACTCATGGCTCTTTTGAGATCATGGAAAGCCTGTTCTACTTCTTCTGACCACCAGAATCCTCCCTTTTTGAGTAAACTGGTAAGTGGTTTACTTAGCAAACCATACCCTTGCACAAACCTTCTGTAATAACCTGCGAGTCCAAGAAACCATCTGACTTGTTTGACATTAGTAGTTCTAGGCCAGTCCAGCATGCTAGCAATCTTGCTAGTTTCAGCAGCTACTCCCCCTTTTGATATAATGTGCCCCAAGTACTCAACCTGTTTTTGCTCAAAATGACACTTGCTCCTCTTAGCATAGAGTGAATGTTTCCTTAGTAGGGATAGGACTGCCCTCATATCCTTGTAGTGGTCCTCCTTAGTTTTCCTATAGATAAGAATATCATCAAAGAAAACTAGGACTGTCTTTCTTAGCATGGGTTGAAAAACCTGGTTCATCAAAGATTAGAAGGTTGCAGGTGCATTGCACAATCCAATAGCTCCCTGACCTCATGTCAATATTTGGACGTAACCTGACCTCATGTTAATTTTTGAAAAGTACTCAGCTCCCTGTAATTCATCCAACAGCTCATCAATAATGGGAGATTGGCGAACGAAGAAGATGGCACTGACATTATTGGAAAAGTAATAAGGGATCGGAGAAGTACCTGGTAAATAGAGATGATCGGAAAAGCGAAAAGCTTGATAATATTGAATCGCTAAGGAGAAAAGCTCTGAGTACCAATTGTAGTGGACAGCTTATTTTCTGTAATTTTTATGTTGATTTTTTGGGTTTGTAATTAAGAACAGCATATGAATGATAAGAGGAAGAGACTTGGAGAGAGATATTTTATGATGCAAATGCTTAGTTCATTCATTCTCCAGCATCATACATAAATAGCACACGGATGGGACCATCTGGGGTGTACTGTTGGTCCCTAAAATCCGGAAAACATGACAGATTAATATTCCTATCTTTACTAATCAACATAAATGGAATAAAGTGCAAAATGGATTATTAATACTAGCCGGCCGTCCACTAAGCCCAAAACATAACAGCCCAATTACTAAATTAAATAAGTCAACCCGTATGACTCATTTTTGCCAGGCTGACCCAGTTTGTTGTTTAATTCGACCGACCCGGGTCCTTTGCCCTATCAACCTCATCTTCTTCCACGAGAACCGATCCCCTTTTCATTTCCCTTCCCACAATCAGTGCCCTAATCTCCAAATCCTCCAATTTCAGAACCTGATTCATGACATTTTCATGTGACCTGGTAAAAGGAAAAAAAAAAAAAAAAGGAACATTTAGTTTTAGGATATTACACTGAAAAACAAATTTTGGCGAGAAACTATCTAATTAATAAATACCACTTAAATTCGAGCTATTATGAAGAGCGCTTAAGTTGAACCCGTTATGTACGATATTATGAAGCTCGTCGTCCCACACACCCGGTGCCTGCATATATTTAGAATTGTCGAAAGTGAGAATCATTTTACGTATTCTTGAAAATAATCTTATTTTCAAAAATTTTGAAAAGCTCTAGTTTGTAAGATCTGTTGTCAATTATTATTACTAATAGTTGGAATTGGCAAAATTGAGTTTTTTTATTTTATTCTTAAATCACCAAATTAAACTTACACATTCTTTAATAGTTGGACCCGTAAAACATGGACGAGCGCACCGCCATAAGTGATTGAGGCGTCATCTGCTGCTGCTGCATGTAATGCGCGCCGGGCTGCAACACCCCACCACCAGGATACTGCAATAGTCGTCAATAATTAATGCAAATCAACACAGAGACGCAGGGGATATATCTTGCTTATATATACAATGTGTGCTGTGAATTTGGTCATAATCAAGAAATACCTGAGAAGAATTGGTGGTTGAGGTTGTGAATCAGCGATCGCAGCAAGATACATCAAGTTTCTCTGGAGTCTAGCTTGATTCCTGCCAAAGGCAAAAAAACAAATTAAGAATAATTTATGAGATCGATTTATATAATTTATTTTTGGGGGTTGAGTCTGAAGGATTTAACATCTCTAGCATAACTTCAATTTGCTAGAGCGTTAATAAATAAGAATGAAATGTACTTATTGCACAATCTTGAGATTAATTCAATCTGGAACTTAAGCCAGACGGCATTTACTGGCACTAACTGCTAATTTCTTTCAACAGCTGAGACTCCAATTTCATCAATAATTTCAAGGAAAAGTGAAATCATAGGCTTCTTCATTCACTTCCCAAAATACTCTTGTTGTATAAAATACCGAAACAGCATAAGTTTACAAATATTGACATCTTTTTGAACGACACACCCATACGCAATTAATTAATTAGCTTTAGTTACTACAGGAACCAAGCAAAAGAAAAGATTTCCCAACACAAACAGAGCCTCGCTAAAATTTACAAACAACAATCACTACTCACATTTTAAGGACTAAATTAAGAAGCAAATTACACCATGAAAATACAACAACTTACGACTAAGAAAGAACACTTTACTCTGCACATTCACTCAGTTTTCCAGAGTTTTGGCTCTCAACAATCCTCAAAATGAGTGATTTGTTTTCATCCAGATACTGCACACAACTCAAAAGTAACATAAGCAGAAAAATAAAACTAAGAATATGTAGCTAGCACTCTATGACATACATTAACAACCGTTAACACAACTGAACAGTTTCACTATGAGATTCAAAGAAAAAGTTATATGAAGGGTTTCCAATAATAATACATAAGAAAAAAAAGGAAGAAGAAAACAAACGCAGCTTCAAAAACATCATAGCATCAGAATTTACCAATCATGTGAGTCAATGAATATAAGTAACCTGTGCTGTTCATAGAGATATTGGTCAGATCATATTAAAATTAAAACAACAAAATAAGGAATTCTCTCAACACATAGAAGATTTTAGTTTGTCAATGTCACTAGAATCAAAGAGTACCCCGAAACGAGAGAGAAACTGAAAAAGCATATCACCAGAAAATTATTGTTAATCCGAAAATTCGTAACATGCCAAGGCAGCACACTTAGACATGTACCCTAAAACTAAATCCTAAAAGAAATAAAAATAAAAGGGAAATAGAAAACCCTAACACTAAAAAATCCTAAAGAAAATAAATATATAAAACCCTTAAAACTTAAAGTTAAAAAAACCACTGAGAAAAGCTAAACTAAATAAGGAACTAAAAAAAGAACCCTAAAAAACTAAAAAGAAAAATTGAAAAACTAAAATGTGGGCCCTGCCCGGTGGATATTCCGTCAGGCGGTTTGACATGACAACATAACAAAGAGAGATGAGATTTTTTCACATATAGTAGAGGAAACTTACCCGCCCTTTAGGAAGCATCCCACGAACAGCATGCTCGATAATTCTTTCCGGAATCCTTTTTTGAAGCTGATCAAAGATTTCCACTTTCATCCCACGGGGTCTTCCTGAGTGCCTCCTGTAGAGTTTCTGTGTCCTCTTCTTTCCAGATACAGCAACCTTCTCAGCATTGACCTGTTTAATAATGACATAATAAAATAAAAAATTGTAGTTCTTTAACTTTGACCAAACTGCGAATTGATTGCGTGCAATTTAGAGGATGTTTGGTACTGATCAACTATACTATAATCAATTTAAGAATAATTTAGTAATTCAATCTGAATTTTAAAGAATTTTCGATACAAACCGCAATCCAATCTTTGAAACGTATGAGTCGAATTTTCTAAAAGCCAACAGCATTTCCTTCTAATAGAATTCAATGAAACTATCAGGTTTTATAACATTTAATTTTACTTCATTTATTATTTTCATAAATTTTTATATATATAAATATAACTGAAAGTACAATTAGCCCAATGCTAAATATTTGGTACTTGGTGCAAAATGCAAGTGAAGCAATCAACTAATGATATTAAAACACCATATATGCATTAGGGAACACCCCTTTCACTTTATGTATGCATTATATTTAATTACGAAGAAAATAGACATGGGATTAATATGTATAAAGGGCCATCAACATGTATTAAAAAAAATCCCGTAATGCCATTTATTAAGGATTTTCTTACCACAATAACAAATGCTCCCATGTCATCACTAGGAGTGTACGTCGCCAGATTCTTGCCCCTGATGTGAATGGCTATTGTTGAAGCCAATCTCCCTAGAATCTTGTCAGTCGCATCCACTACATACCACGGCTTATCTGTGTTAACATGGTCCGAAGCTTTGGGATACCATGTTTTGTTCCAACATCCTGAAATTTCAAGAATTGTAAATGATATGTACGATCTGAACATACCAAGTCAAAGACTTATTAAAGAATGGTATAGAATGAACTGGAATCAAAACATACTGTGATTCTTTAAGTCAAATTTAAATTAAAAAACAAAAATCCATGTAGGACGTAGCAATCTACACTTGAAATCACAAGGCCTTCATCCAAAAGGCAGCTAAATAAACACTTTTAACACAATGTCAAATTGGGCACAGTATACTTAGGCGCAATCAAGCAAAGATGTATACTTATGTGCATTCCATATGTATATTTTATCACAAAATAAATAATTTCAGATATACTAAAAGTTCAAACATTCTATCCCAGCAATTTTGATGACACACAATCAAAGCTGAAAATCCTAAACAATCCTTTCTTCAGTAAGGAGGAAAACAATTTACAAGCTTGTTCTTTTGATCAATCCTATACATTCAAAGATGAATGTGCTAGCATTATACCAGAACCCAACGAAATAAAGGCAGAAAACTAAAACAGTGAAACTGAACATTGGCAAACAACAATAGCAAAATTAAACAATAAAATGATGGGCGAATATCTTACTGGGCCTGTGAGGTCATCAAACATCCACTGCTGCCCGGCCGGTATAAGAGCGGCTTTATCTTGGCAACAAATTTTGGACACCTTGTTCAATTGAATGGACGGCTTGGATGAAGTGGTGGCGAGTGAGAATCCGAGGAACGGCGTCGTTTTCTTGAGGGTGGTCGGGGTTCTCCTCTCTCTCTCTCTCTGATCAATTGCGAAACTTTGTAGCAGGAGATAGAGAAAGGGTGGAGAGGATAAGGTGGTGTTATTCTGCTGCTGTGGGAGAGTGAGGCGGCGACGCAGGCGGACCGGACGGAGGAGTCTGGGTCGCGGAGGCGGCGGACGACGGCGGAAAGGATTTTGGAGAGAGGTGGGGAGAGGGAGTTGCCGTGGTCGGAAACAATTATCGACCTCTCTCTCTTCTTCCCCATTTTTGTTCAGTCAAGCTCTCTACTGGTTGCTTTTTTGACTTGGACTTCTTGCTCTTTGATTAATTAACAATTAACTAATTATATATCAACCCCTATTTGTTAATTTTGTTGACACCTTGATAAGGTGCTCCTTATGAATTCTATTTAAAAGTGTCATTTTCTTATTTATTCAAAATCTTATGTGTCAAATTCACAACATTTCTTATTAATACTTTCCTTTTATGCATTTTTGGCTAGTGTATAAAATAGTACTCTTTTTCATTCATTTGGTATTTTAAAAAAATTTAGGGTTTGCTTATTTTGTCTCCTCCCTCTCGCCTCGCCGCTTGCTTCATCTCAGTAATAATTGCCTCCGAAATTCGACTAGGCAGAGGAGCGTATCCGAGTGCTTTTCGTTCTACGCCGAGAGGAATTTGGTTTCGATAATTTCGGAGAGCCAAACGCATCCCAACTCCCTCATTCTTCTGCTACTTTCAAATTCAAAATTCAACATGTTTGCTGCCAACCTTTTTTAAAATAATTATCATCCCAATTAATCTTAGATTTTTTCAAATTTTTCATTTTTTTCCTGATGCAAAATCTCTTTTTACGTTTCTATTGAGAAGCACATATTAAAATCGATTCAGATCTATATAAACAAATCTTTGATCTAAAATTTACTGAAAAATCTTCAATTTTTACAGATCTAAATTAAAATCTGTGATTTATTTTTCAGAAATTATTGTTGTTATTGTTCTACAAATCAGCAATGTTCGGGTATTATATACAAGAGAATTCAAATAATCTTTTTTGCTCTTAGATCCGAAATTCTGGATATTATATTTCTTATTTTGGGTCACATATTTGTTCTTTGATCTAATTATATTTCTTATTTTGGATCACATATTTCATTTTTCGATATCAAGAAATATGAGACAGCCCGTTCGTGCTGGTCGAGAGCTAAAACGAGGGTTGCCAAGGTAGGTTTTGATTAGATTTATTGTTTTATTCTTTAAAAATTATATTTTTTTAGGAGAGGGGTTGAATTTAATTTTATTTAATCTAACAAAAAAGAAGCTGATTAGATGCACTAAACTTACAGATCTAAGTAAGTTTTGCAGATTTATTTCCGCCAGATTTACTTTGTCGAGTTAACCATAATATTTTTGTCTTTGTATATTATTGGAGGTTTAGGGATTTAAGGGTTTTTTTATTTTGTTTCCTATATTTGGTTACTTGCTTCTAATTCCTAAAAGGTTGCGGTGTTTTTTGGAATTGATCATATTAGGTTCTAAATTTTATTGATAATTAGCTTTGGCTTTTGATTTGGCGAAATTTTTAGTAGGTATTTTATGTCTTTTGGATGGAAGGATATTTTCAACTTAATTTGTATTGATAATAAGCAATGAACCTAAATGGAGCCTTTCCTTTTAAGGTCCCTGAAGGTACTCATAATTTATAGATATAATGAATATTGTTGTTTTTAGTTGATTTTTAGCTATTTGTTTTTTTTTTATTTCTTTTGTTTCAAGAACACCATGGATATGTTAATAGGTTTGTGATTTTATTTTCAGATTTTATTTTTGTTAATTGGGAGATAGAAAGAAAATGCTTTTTTTGTTTGTTTGGTTGGTTGGTTGGTTTACTTCAAGAACACCATGAATTTATTAAAAGGTTTGTGAAGATTGTAAGAAGAGTATACAATTCTGTTATGTAGCTTTTCAAAACAAATGGTGACTTTTTCTTATGACTTTGAGGTTTTTTTTTGAATTATCAATTTTTTTTAATTGTGACTTGATGGTTTTTATTTTTTTTTTATGGTTTTTAGTTGTTGCATCTATTTGAAGGCAGATAAACTTTAGATTTTGATGTGTTTTCACTTGGGCATGAGCCTGCAACCAAGTTTCTGAAAGGGGTCGGGGTTAAGGTTGATGGGAGGGAAGTGTCGATGCATTCGGGGTTTCAGGAGGAATTAAAGGAGCTATTGGGTCGGAATGGGTTGAAGCTTGGAAAAGGGACACTTCACGTGAAGCGGTTGAAAAGCATTTTGAAGAGACGGGTGAAGACGAGAACGCCCAACTGATCGAGATGTTCATGCATCAGACGGATAGGGAGTACCGCATCCTGATGGTTCATTTTCAGAAGGGAGTGATGAGAAAACCAATGCGCCACATGCTCATCCAAACTAGAATGCACATTTTGAACCTTGGCAACCGTGTCCCAGAAGAAAGCGAAAGAAGAAGGCTTCTCTTTGTTTCGAAGAAAAAAAAACACAGGCACAATTAATTAGTTTATTTATTGTATTGTTATATGAAATTTTTCATTCTTGTCAATAGAATGTTTATATTTGTTTCGAAGCATAAGTTTAAGATTTTTGGATTAGTGACAAATTTTGGATGAAGTTGTTGCGATGTGTTGGTGCCTTTTTGTTACACTTGGATTTTGATGTGGCTTGGGGACCTACATGACCTTGATTATTATGAAATTGAAATCATTTGGTTGTCTGTGTGTCGTTCTGTGAGTGTGTGTGTGTGTGTGTGAGAATGTTATTGAAAGTGAAAGTCAAGACAAAGAAGGTTGTGTTGCCTTTCACACCATTCAAGCTAATTTGTTAAATGATTGTAGAAATGTATGAAAAATGCCTAAGTTTTTTATTTTGTTTTATTTAAGCTAATCCATGGGGCTTTGATCTTGGCTATTCTCTTGAATGTGTTTTAGGGTTCATTATGAAGAAAACTACCCTCAAAAGGGGCATTTGTAAGGGAATTATAAACATTATAAAATGAGTGAAACTTTTTTGTAATTATACTAAACTTTAGGGGTAGTTTTTAAAATTATTCCCTACATTTTATTTCTTCAGTTAGATAAACATGAGCCTGCAATATCTGGCATACATGTTCCGTATTGTTAAGATTTTGTAGGAATACCTAACATGATCATGACACCTATTTCTATTTGCATGTTTTTCTATAAGTAGACATAGTGTATGTACGTAATTTCACATCATTGTTCACTTTGTCGAACTGCGCAGGCGGAGCCATAACCCGCGGAGTGGAAGGAAGCTGGACCGGTGTCTGGGCGGCCTGGAAATGGACCGGGCTTGGAGACTCCGGTTTAGGGATAACATTTGGTGTGGCTGGCGGCATCACAAACACGATGTACAACCCGATCTTTTTGATCCTCGGCGGCGACGTAGATTCGCTCTTGATTGGCATTTTTATTTTTCAATAGTATATAAAAACTAAAAGAAAAATAGAGCAGAACCCTTTGGTTGCGCTTTTTTGTTGTCTTGAAATTCCAATTTAGTTTGTAGAATTTAAAAAATAAACAAAAGAAGTTGCTGGGTTTTGTGAGGGTTGCTGCATATATATAGTGTTACACCCTAAAATATGATCACGCCTGAACCTTGCGCTATTTCCCAACCTGCACACACAAACACGTTAGAAAAGGGCCACCGGGGGTTTTTCGGTGGAAACCTCTCTGATGCTTAAGTCAGAAAGAGTATAGAGTGTTCCTAGTGAGCAAAGCAAGGAATGCACAAAGAATGACATACCTCTCTCAGCCTTGGGGTTGAGATACTTTTAGTTTTTTCCAGTGGGGACCCCTTCCGGGATCTCGGAATCAAAGGCCGCGAATCAAGGGCCGTTTAAACAACAAATTCCGACAAGTGCTCCCACTTGTCCCCCCGACGGGAATCAAGGACCAGGTCTCCCTAGTCCTGCTCTCCTTTCTATTGGCGCCTGCCTTTATATTTCAAGGTTTATCTCACAGGAGGTCTCTACTCAGCTCAGGAAAACTCCCGGGCTGGGATGACGCTGCTCAGTTCTACTCAGCTCAGGACAACTCCTGGGCTAGGATGACGCTGCTCAGCTCTACTCAGCTCAGGATAACTCCCGGACTGGGATGACGCTGCTCTGATCTATTCAGCTTAGGACAACTCCCGAGCTGGGATGACGCTGCTCTGATCTATTCAGCTTAGGACAACTCCCAGGTTGGGATGACACTGCTCTGATCTATTCAGCTTTTAAGAAAACCAAGTCAAACCAAGTGTAAGCCATCCTGAGCTCCCTTCTTTTGCTATCTAGATGCAGGTCTACCCCAATCCGGGTCTGGCCTATTTATGCCTCATCAACTCCTCCCCCCGAAATGGTTGGGGTAGAGCTATGACATTCCAGGGCCCTCATAAATAAATGAGGTCCCACCTATCCTTTATTGTTTCTCGTACTGGTACGAATCCCAAGAAATCCGCGTGACAACCAAGCCTAATCATTGGCATTAGTGGTGTCGGCCCATCTTCCCAAACGGTTACTATTTCCACACGTCTCTCGAAGTACTGACAAGCAAGTGACGCGTGACCTACCCTATGACGGCTGGCGTTCCAGCTCACCACCTGGGGTAATGTTCATCTGTCAGCATTAAATGCTGGGATCCCATCAAATCCCATTTTTTCCCCGTTTTGCATTTTTTGAATTTATCCACTTACCTTTTTATTCCCGCTGGACTCCCTTTCTCTCTTACTTTCACATTTTCACCTTTAGCAAAAACTCTTGAGATTTTCTCTCTCTAGTATTCCGGCGAGTTTTACAGATTCGATCTTTTTCCGGCTACCCTCCTATCCCAGGTACTTTCTCAGTCCTTCTCTTTAATTTTCCAATAATGTCATCATCTTCTCCCTCTCTCGACGCCCCTCCGGTTACTTCCCCATCTCTGGTGGCGGAAGATTCTTCTTCTCTGCCGTCTTCTTCTCCGGCGACTACGTCGGTCGCCACATCTTCCTCCTGCCCACTAGAATATCCACCACCGATTCTGGACCACCCAAAAATTACCTCGATTCTCAGTGATAGGACCGTGGAGGAAATTCGTTACAAGTATAGAATTTCCGATCCTTTCGATCCTTACAGCCCTCCGGCATGTATTCTGGCTTGCCAGGCGCCGGCTGCTTGGTTGACCTCTTACGCCGACAAATTTCAGGCGGGCTTGCGTCTTCCAGCCAACCCATTGATGTTAGAGATTTCCGCCGTATTCAAAATCCTCCTCTTCCAGTTTACCCCTAATACCTTTAGGATCATAGTAAGCTATATTTTGGCCATGCGGTATGCTGGCCTGACTCCCACGGCCCACACTTTCTACCAGCTCTACCAGACCAAAATCTTACCTCCCAGCTGCTTTTATCTAAGTGCCAGACCAGGAGTTCATTTATTACACGGGCTCCCTTCTTCCAACAAGGCCTGGCAGAAGAAGTTCTTCTTTGTCCATTGTGATGGAGATTGGGGCTTCGACTCCAAACCCATTGATAAACTGCCCACATATCCTCCTCTGTCCACCGCAAGCAAGTCTCCTCGCCTGCAAAAATTCATATCCACCCTTAATTGAAATCCTCTCCATGTAACTAACCTCCTTCTTCCTCATGTCCTAGAATTTTTTAATGAGAGTGAGGAAACAAGCCCTCTAACTCCAGAGATCGGTAAAATCCCCTCTTATCCCGTTTTGGTTTTTCTTTATTATTCATAGGTCCTAATCTTTCCTTTTTCTTCTTTTATCAGAAAGGATGATGCGTCAGACGATCACCGCCTCCGTAGAGGGAGCCCCAGAAACAACCACCCAAGATGTGGGGACAATCGATGATGCAGAGGACCCGACATCTGAATTAGAGGATGAATACGAGATGGAGGAAGAAGAAACGAGGCGGACACATGTTAGTCTGCCTGAGCTTACAAATGATGTTTCTAATTCTACCGTTTCTCCTATCAAGGTCGAAGCCGAGCCAAAGCCATTGCCATCATGGACCGTGTATCAAGTGATGAAGGATGAGGAAGAGACTTACGTGCGAGAAGAATTTTTTGAGAAGGAGGAGACCCATGACCTTCCGTATGTGGTGATAGACGAGACCATCTTAGCGAGAATCTATGAGAAGACACCACAAAGTCGAAAAGATCTAGTTAAACACCCAACTTGGAAACGAGTGAGATTTGAGGAGGATGGAGACATGGGAGTTCCTTTCACCTTGAGACCTCTACCGAAACCCTAATGGAATTAAGGGGTAACACGTCGAGCCGATGACGTTAAGAAAAGGCACTTGTTGAGAGGCAACCCAATGTTTACATTATTTTAGTTTTTGATTTTATTTTTATTTTGCAGTTGAAGGGAAGGAAAGCTTGGTTGATGGATTTGGATGATTGGGCATATCATATGAAGAAATATTGTTGTGGAACCGAGACCCCCTCGATATTTACCCGGGTGATTTCTTTTCCCTTACTCTTCCCTTATAATTTATTATGATTTGCTTGTTCTTTCTTTGTATTCGCTTGAGGACAAGATAAAGTTTAAGTTTGGGGGAGTGAGAATTAATGATTTATAATGCATATGGGCTGAAATTTTGAAATTTTTTTAATTTTGCAATAAAATTCCGGGAGTTGAATTATAATAATGTTGAAGTATTCGCTTGAATTGCTTAGGTGAATTATGTTTCGGTTAAATTCTTTAGTCATCATTTGATTTAGGGGTCAAAGGTACGCATGTTAGTACTTTTGTGATTCATTTGTGGGGCGTCAGTTCTAGATTATTGCGTTGTTGATATGTCTGTGTGGTTGCCGTACTCAATATGAGTAGTGTTGGGCCTTGAAGTTGGCAGTTGTGTGATGATGTCTCGTTAGTCAAAACAGAAGTCAAATAAATTCCGGTTGGGGTATACCGGCATGGAGTAAGTCGAAAATTAAAAAACAAAAATAAAATCAAAAAGAATTGAGGTACTGAAATAGTTGCCTATCCGTATTTATCAAGTGCAGTTTGCTTACAAATACTAAGGGTGAAATCCAATTAAGATGCTAGTATCTCAACAAATCCATGCACGTATTCAAGTGACGCATCATATAATCAAAATCCCAAGGAAGTGGAGGTGAACTAAATAAGTCAATTACCAAATCAAGACGATCCTCCTATCCAGCACCGAATCATTATCAAGTCAAGTCAAGAACGGTAGTGCGGAGCTGCGGGCCTCAATTAAAAAAAATAAAAAATAAATAAATGGATGGACGAGATATTTGATCGTGACCAAAAGTGGATAGAGTCGAACCATCAAATAGCTAGGGGGCACCATAGTACATTGACGTGACGTATATGAAAAGGGGTTGCCAAACTGCTGGGATTACCTAGGTCAATACATGAAACGCTTGCGATTTCTAGAAATATAATGGTGTCTAAAGTCTGGATGAGTTCATTTGGCCAATTTGAGTGACTTACTAATATTATGTTTGTCCTATGCTTAAATTCTATATGTTGCTTGAGGACAAGCAAGGTTTAAGTTTGGGGGAATTTAGGTATGTCTATTTAACTACTAACTTTTCTAAGATTCGAGAGTCTTTGTATCTTTCCAAAATAGAGCCCAAACGTGTGGAGGATGCTCTTAAGGATGAATTCTGGTAAAAGCAATGCAAGAGGATTTGGATCAATTTGCCAAGAACGATGTTTGGGATTTAGTTCCTCATCCAGAAAACTCACATGTGACAGGAACGAAGTGGATCTACAAGAACAAAACGGACGCGGCAGGAAATATTGTGAGGAACAAGACTCGATTGGTTACACGAGGGTATAATCAAATTGAAGGTATTAATTTCGACGAGACTTTTTCCCCTGTTGCTCGCATTGAATCTCTAAGACTTTACTTGCTGTTGCTTGTCATATGTCGATGCCCTGGCCGAGGAAAAGCTTGTAGTAGCGTCGACCACACCCGCATCACGTCGCTCGTCGCGTCTTCTTCGTCTCGAGCTGAAACACTAAAATAAAGTAAAATTAGACTATTGCTTATAAAATAGAGTAGAAAAACATTAAACACAAAATGAAACGAAAAACATCAAAAGGAAGAAAAAAGACAAAAAGATTAACATAAAAACCCTAAAAGCAAACAACACACGATTCAAAAACATACGAAAATCACATACAAATATGTACAAATTAATATGAAAATATCTTTATATCTAATGGACATAAAGACTGTTTTTCTTAATGGAGTTTTAAGTGAAGAAGTGTTTGTTGAACAACCTAAATGGTTTGTATATCCCCACAAACTGAACTGTGTTTTAAAATTGAAAAAGGCCTTATATGGTTTATAACAAGCTCCCAGAGCTTGGTATGAAAGGTTGACTCAACACTTGCTGTTTTTAAATCTTAGATGAGGGGAAGTTGAAAAAACCTTATTTCTCCTTAGATCAAATAAGCACATCTTGATTGTCCAAATTTATGTAGATGATATTATTTTTGGATCTACTAATAAGCAGATGGTTAAAGAGTTTATAACTCGAATATCCGACACATTTGAGATGAGTATGGAAGGTAATCTCTCTTACTTTCTCAGTTTAAAAATTAAATAGTTGGATGATGGTATTTTTCTTTCTCAGTCCAAATATGATAAGAATATAGTTACGAAATTTGGGTTAGAGAATGAAACGCATAAGAAAACACCGCTGGGCAAAACCGTGAAACTGTCAAGAGATGATGTTGGTAACGGTGTTGATAACACCATGTACAGAAGCATGATAGGGAGTCTTTTGTATTTAAAAGCAAGTAGGCCTGATATCATGTGTAGTGCGTGTTTGTGTGCTAGATATCAATCAAACCCAAAAGAGTCACACTTAAAAGCTGTTAAAAGAATCATTAGATATATAGCTGGTACAGCTGAATTGGGTGTTTGGTATTCTAAAGAAACTGGTACTGAGCTCGTGGGTTATACTGATTCGAATTGGGTTGGGGATGTTGTAGATAGAAAGAGTACTACAGGAGGTTGCTTTTTCTTGGGTAATAATCTTATCTCATGGTATAGCAAAAAACAAAATTGCATTTCTCTTTCTATAGCTGAAGCCGAGTATATTGCAGCTGGAAGTGCTTGTACACAGTTGTTGTGGATGAACCAAATGATAGAAGACTACGGTCTACATAGTAGAATATTGACTGTGCTCTATAATAATTTCAGTGCCATTGATATCTCGAAAAATCCAGTCCAGCACTCTCGAATCAAATGACACCCAAAACTAACAACTGTCATAACATCAAAACCAACATTGACACCCAAAACTGACATCAGTCATAACATCTGTATACTTTTGCATGCATTTTTATTTTCTTTCTCATACATTATCTGAATGCATTGGGTCTGGTTGAAAGTACAAAAAAGTCATGTGTTGTAATAAAACTGGTGGAAAAAAGACTAACCTCTTCGATTAAGTGATTGTGGAACCTTCCTACAAATATTGGTTTTCTCCCAAGTCCCAAAACAAGAGGTTTTAACAACAATTGCTGAAGATAAGCTATTTCTCTTAAAATCTCTAAAAGGATGAAGAAAATCTGGATTAAAAAAAATGATCCAATCTTTAAATCTTACCTCATTGAGTGATTTTGACGTAGTCATTAACTTGGGTTAAGGGGTCTGTTTTCATTGAATTCACCAAAAGCAATGTTGGTTATAATGTCATGAGTCATGAAAAGCAACACTGATCAAGTTACTAAAACCATAAAGTGAATGTTTTTAACCTTTTTAGATCATGATTTTTAGGCATCATTTAGGACATTCATACTTTGAGAAGATGACTTTTTGCTTTGCGCTCTGTTGCTTGTGCTTGTGTCTTTCTTGAATTCTCTTAATTCTGTTTTAAATCTTGCTAACCAAGTGTTTCAGTGGCGTTGTAATCGGATGGTTGGAAAGGTAATAAAGGGATTAATTTGGTGAGTGAGATACCACTTTGAAAAAGATTAATTCGACTATGGTGATGGTTTAAATAACCCAACTCTATTTTAGGTTGATTTTGTGGGAAAGGCGTGTGATCTATTTTTCCAAATTAATGAGATAGTGGTTATAGTGGATGGAGGTCATGAGTTCTAGTTTAAGGGGGAGTGGGTGCTGGTTTTTAAAAAGGAAAGGGAATATTGATTAGGCTTCAAATCAGTTTTTGGGTAAATAAGGGAGGGTTTATTTTTTACTCTTCTTTTCTCTCTCCTGCAATAGTCACTTTTTGGCCAGTATAAAATCCCAGATTCTTACTGGGCCTCTCTTTCTCTATAATCCTCCAGCAAATTGAACTCTCTATCTCTCATATTCTACACCGTCTCTCTCGATTTGGTTGTGTTTGTCTTGTACTTTCCTTGATTTACAGGATGTCGAGTCCCTCTTCGAGCAAAATTCCAGAGCTTCCCGCCGGCGTGCAAAGCTCCACCGGTGAACAGGTTCTGATTAATTTTCCAAAAATGGGTGGCCTGGACATCCACGCTGAAGTGGATGGTGCTTTTCCTGTAATCCCACCACCGATTACAACATCTTCGGTTCCCTCGCCTCCGCACGAGTCTCAAGATGTTGTTCATGTTCCTACGTCGTTCGATGCCGTTCCAGAAGTATACGTGTTTCCAGGGCAGCCAGGAACGAGATCGACGTTGACAATCCGCCTGATTTGTCGTTTGTCGCAGCAACTTTTGGCCGGGTTGGGCACCCGAACCTGAAGAGATCTCAGAGGCTGTGCAACATTCCTCTAGGCGTGGTGCCGCCGGCCGTCCCAAAAAGTCAAGCAATCCTGAGGCTCAATGCGCCAATTGAGCACATAAACTTTCCCGAGGATGTCACCGTCATGACGGACTCTGATGATGAAGAGTATGTGTCTGCTGCCCCTGTTGCTGCGCCGGTGACCTCATCAGCTCCTCACTTGGCAAAGATGCCGACTCCTCGCAGGAAATAGACTGTCAAGCTCACTGATAAGAAGAACCCTCCAGCGCCAATTAAAGTGTCGCCAGGGTCCACTGCAACTGAGTATTCAGATCATCCCTATGAGATTCTGGACTTTTTCACTGGAGAGGTGTCAAGTTCCTCCAGGCCGATTGCTGCTACTCCCTCTCACTCCTGTTCATATGACTCAACCTGAGTTTGATCTAGATCAGTTCGAATACTCCCCTGATCCTTCTGATGAAATTCCTCTTTGTGATATTGTGCCTGCTTTGAAGGAATAAAGGGAGAATTCCAAGTCTGCAAAGAAGGTCAATGTTGGTTCTCATGTTGGTTCCCCAAACCCAACATCTTCGACAACAAAATCTACCTCATCCTCCAGTTCTGCCTTTGCTGATGCTGCTTCTCCTGATCATGAATCGATCCCATCTGATAACTTTGCTCAATCCTATACCTCTAATGACGCTCCCTCTCAATCCGTTGAGATTGAAGACGTGGAACCATTTTCCACGAGGTTCTTGACTATCGAAGCCGAGGAGATGTTTTCTAAGTACCAAACCCGGGGCTTACTTGCTGAGCGCCGAGTCCCCATTGAGGTTTTTGAGAAGTAGAATTCGATCTTTCTTTCAGCATAAAGGTATGTACTCCACTGTCTCCCCAGCTATGCCATTTGCCCGCGATATAGTCCTATAATTTTATGCGAATATGGTGCCTTCCATTGCTGATCCCAACTCTGTGAATTATCGAAAAGTTTTTGTGCGTGGAAAGGGTTATTGTTTTACTCCTGACTTAATTGATGAGTTTTTTGGGACTGGGGTGTATCGTGGTGACTCTACTGTGGATGACATGAATGAGGTCATCTTGTTTCTGTCTGGTGGTTTGTTGAACACATGACATGAGCAGTTGCCAAGCACGCGTCTCTCCTCCCTCTACTGTGTTCTACATAAAGTGGCTATTTATAACTGGGTGTCCTCTAAGAATACTACGTGTGTTACGTGACCTCAAGCTCAATTCTTGTACAAACTTGGCCGGGGAATCAAGTTTAGCTTTGGGCAGCTCGTGTTCGATGTGATTACTAAGTTTCCCACAACCAAGTCTGCCTCCTCCTTGTGCTTTCCTTCCCTGATCTTTAGTTTGCTTGAAAATCAAGGCTTGAGGACTACTCCTTCTGATGTGTTTACTGGTGAGGTTGAATGGTTCTCTTTATGGGGCTACCATACATCTGGTGCAAGGGTCATTGATCTCCCTTGGCAGGTGCCCATTCGGGCTGGTGTTGCTAGTGATGTCGGTTCTGGTATTCCCAACACCAGTGCCAACATGGTTAGATTTTCTACTCAGGTTGTTCACGCTCAAATTGCTTTGATTGACAACCAGATCACCCAGTTGCAGGCGCTTCGCGGCACCTTCGTGGAGGCCCTTTTGCTTTCATGAAAAAAAGAGGGAGATGGAGAAAATGACGACGACACGATTGAAGTTGAGGTTGACACTGCTGCTGACCACACTGCTAATGGTGAAGCTGTCGAGGTGTTGGCGAGTTTAGCCACAAAAAAGAGGAGGAAGAGGATCCGTTCAAGGAACAAAAAGTTGAAGAAGATGATGAGGTTACTGAGGAAGAGGAGGTCTAATGATGAAGGGGCGTCTTCAAGGAAGTCGAGGAAGAAGGCTAGAGCTGTTTAGCTTCATGTGTTTCTATTTTATGGTTGAACAACATTTCTTTTGTAATTTTTAAAAAATGGTTTTCTTGTTTGGGGGGAGTTTTCCAATTCAGTCTTAGTGTTTTAGTTTGAATATTTTGTTGCGTCGTAGTATTTTGTCCAGAAAGGCAAAAGGGGGAGAATTTTGAGAATTTATTCTTGGCAATAATTCCTTTTTAGTTGTTTGCCTTTCTTGGGCACAAAATAAATTAGGACTCTAGATTTTCTTTTCTAGATTGTGTCTAGTACTTTATTTAGTTTACTAGATTATGTTTAGGATTTGTTTTTCTTGTTTACTGATTCGTACGTATTTGTTAAGAATCTGTACATAATCGAGTCATGTTTGAGTCTTTTCATTCTCTTTTTCGGGTTAAGATTAGGTTAAATTGTATTGTTTTGAATTCTTCACCTTCTTGCTTAACTTTATGACTTGTTGATCACTAATTGGTCTTAATAAGTAATTCTTTATTTTCTCATACAGCTAGAGCGTCCGGTGGATCCGAAGGACAAAGATAGAAGAAGCAATGCTAAAAAGTTTCCCAAAGGACACTCATCCGATCGGACAACATGTATCTCTGATCGGACTGACTGATGAAACACACACCGTCTAGACAAATTGGCGCACCGATCGAAGCCGCAGACAGGAGCCTTTGTCCGATCGGACAATACCTACGTCCGATCGGACATGTACGTTACGCATGCATAATTTCTGGAAATCTTCAGTTACGAAACGCTTAGAGTCTTTTAAAACTGAGGAGAAAGGCTAGGGTTCGGCATTACTGACCAGAGGGAGACTTGGGAGAGGCTAGAGAAGCCACCCAACACCTCAAAGGTAGAGAGATGTGACACATCTCTCATACCTCTAGCATAAAGCCCTTACGGCCCCCATATTACGGTTCAATTAGTTGCAGCCACCGTTCGTCACTGGAATCCAAGGTTCATGACACGCTTTGAGACTCTAACGCAACTTTCGGAGTGAGCAAGTTCATCATCTACGTTCATTGGAAGTAGTTCGATGATTAGTAATCTCTAAACTTGTTTTCTTGTAGAGTTCGTAATTAGTTTAATTTGGAAATTGTTATGAATCGTTTGGTGAACATATTGGATGGTATTTTGTTGATAGTTTGCTGAATTATTGGTGATTCGAACTTGTTACTATCATGTTTTTGGTTGTTGATGATGGGATGAACAATTGTCATTAAATTGTGGATGAGATTATGATTAATTTAGTCACATAAGTTGCAGCGTTTAATATCCCAATTGTTTTGAATCTTGATTTAATGTTGAGCATGATTAGCATTGAGTAATGATCTCGTAGTGGTACAGTGATAGAATCGTTTAGTGTTCTATGATTATTGAAGGTATACGAACATAGTTGGTTATTGTTTGTGCATGATTAGGTGCAAGTGTATTTACAATCTTTAGTACGTTATGCGGTAATTCGTAATTGAATTTGGTAATTTACTTTTCTTACAACTTGTCGAGAGGCTAACACCCTGGAGACAAGAAGAGTCCGAGTTTGAATTTGTTAAAACTAAATCCTTTTCAAAATCCTACTTGATCGCGTGTTTTAGAAATAGAAATTGTGATACTAGTATGGTAAACTTCATTAATTTCGATTTCCATTCCTCAAGAGATCGACCCGAGTTAACTCGCTAGTCTACAAGTGACCCCGTTCTCTTACGGGCGAACTTAAACCATGGCGGACAATCTACCTCTTGAAGGTCGTGAAAATTGAGGAAGAGGAGGAATGAATGGTGGGCGAGGGAGAGGACGAAACAACCAAACCCCTCCTCACGATTATCCATACAGCGTGCCACCAATTGATGACATGCATGTGCAAGAGCAACTGAATAACAACGAGGATGAAGAACCACGAAATCTACCTCTGATACACGATGAAGAACCAAGAGAGCCGGGCAACGTAAACAACGGGGAGCACCTACCTAGGGACGACCATGATGATGTAAGAGAACCCTACTTACCAACAACCTCCTCAATGTTTCCAAAATCGCGAAGAGGCTCGATCTTACAACGCTCGAGCAAATCAGGAGTTTGAACACAATAACGGTGGTAAAGGCGGGCCCCAGCCCCAAAACAACCAACGAAACCACCAAGGACTCGGAAACTTCGAGCAAGAATAGAACCACAATCATAATAGGAGGGATGGATGACCGTACAACGCTTGGCAAAGAGAGAATTTCCGCAATGATTGATATGATGATCATGGGAATTTCGAGGAGGAGCGTAATTATGGGTACTATGAAGATTATGGAGAGGAAAGAAATTTCGGTGCGCGACCTAACTTTGTAGGAAGACGAGGGCATCGGTACCCTAATGAACGCAGCCAAGGAGACCTCCTCTACTTAATAATAGGCCCATACAGTAGCGCAATAGTCTTAGGCCCCGCGGCAAGAGACTATGATTTGAAAGCGGGCAGCGTAAACCAACTACCTACTTTCCATGGCTTGCCGAATGAAGATCCTTTGAATTTCATTCGAGAGTTTTACCTTGTGGAGGGCAGAATTCCAGCCCTTGGACTCCACGAAGATCAACTAAGAATGAAGTGCTTTCCGACCACCTTGAAGGATAAGGTGAAGCATTGGCTTCTATCGTTGCAACCCAATTCCTTGACTAATTGGGAAATGGTGTACAAAAAGTTTGTGAGTAGGTTCTATTCAGCTCAAACGACGGCCAAACTGCGAAGAGAGATCACTAACTTTGAGCAAATGGAGGGAGAATCGTTCTATGAAGCATGGGAATGATACAAAGGACTCTTACAGAAATGTCCACACCACAAAAACAGCGCAGAGATGGTAAACAATTACTTTCATGAGGGATTATTTCTAGTTTACAAACAACAAGTCGAGGTAAAAGCCGGAGATCTTGGAGAGTTGACCGCTGAGGAAGCTTGGGAATTATTTGAACTTATGAGCGAAAAATCACAACAAACAAGTTTCCGACCAAGGAAGTACAAAGTCCAAGGAACCTCCATGCCTCGCAATGAAGCAAGCCAGATTCAGGAGGTAACGAAACAAGTCGCGTTATTGACAAGTAAAATGAAAGGGGAGGAGGAACCATCGACACCTCCACCCAAGGTGTGCGAGAAATGCGGAGCGATAAGGCATGGAGATGACACGTGTAAAGTGGTGTTCGATGACGAAGAGGATGAAGAAGTGAATGCCATCCAAAACTATCAACCCAATAACAAGTATGGGAAGAAATTCGCCAGACAGTATAACTCAAATTCAAGCTACGTTCCCAATAGCTCGAATTACGTGCCAAGTTCCAAGCAATCGGACCCACGCCCGCCCCTGAATAGGAATCAAGGAGAAACGAGTGGCTACAACTCTTATCAAAACAAGGGGCAAAGCAACTACTCACAACACCCTTCGCAATAATACCAACACGCACCATAGCAACAATACCAGCAAGCATCACAGCAACTGCCACTCCCGATCAACCCCGACAAAGAGCTAAGACTATGGCGTCAGCAGCTAGAATACGAAACTTTACAAAATCGGGAAGAAACGCTTCGTACAATTGAAGAAGGCAAGCGGACGATGAAATAATTAGAAAAACTAGAGATGATGATAGGTCAACTCTCGGCTTCTATGGCGAAGAATGGGAGTGATCTGGGGAAGTTACCTAGCCAACCCGAACAGTCGATGGAAGTGTATGTGCTACGTGGATGAAAAAAGGTCGATAACAAAATACGAGAAATCGAGGGGGAAGATTCCGAAAACGAGCCGAGTTTGGATGGAAAAGATAAAGGAGAGTCTAGTTCGAATGGTGAGAAAGGAGCAGTGGGGAGCATCCACAAATCACTTAACCCATATGTTCCAGGCTCATTAACTGGAGCTTTTCATCCGAAACGTGCTGAAATAAATAAAAAGAACGCAGCCGATGATATCCGATCGGACTAAGCATAAGACCGATCGAACTGGAGAACAGAAGGGTTTGTCCGATCGAAATGATCCAAGATCCAATCGGAGTAGAGAACAGGAGACTTCATCCAATCGGAATGATCCAAAATCTGATCAAAGTGGAGGACAGAAGGTTTCCTCCAATCGGTTGATTACGAATGACCGATCAGACAAGAGTACTGTTGAAGACAAATCAAGACCACAACAAGTCATACGGGATGTCATACCATTTCCCAATCGTCTCAAGCCAGTAAGGGAGAGCAAAAAGTTCATGGAGCTCTATAACATGCTGAAAGATGTGAACGTGAACCTCCCACTATTCGATGTGATTAAAGCAATGCCGGCTTACGTCAAGTTTTTCAAGGAACTCACAACAAAAGAAAGGAAGATGGAAGTAAATGAACGAGTGATATTATCCAAGAAAGAAAGCACGATATGCCATCAAATGTTGCCACCAAAGGCAAAAGACCTAGGGATCTTCTGCATTACGATAACCCTTGGGGATGGCCAAAAAGCGCGCGGAATGCTCGACTTAGGGGCAGGGATCAATTTGATGCCCTACGCCCTGTACAAGCAATTCAACCTTGGAAGTGAAGCCAACGAGTTTACAGATTCAATTGGCGGATCATTCATTAAGATATCCTTTGGGAGTTGTCGAGGATATTTTGGTAGAAGTCGGGTCGCTGGTAGTTCCCGTAGATCTTTTCATCTTGGATGCTGGAGAGGTGGATGAGGCAAGCAAAGAGCATACCATCATTTTGGGTAGACCTTTCATGGAAACATCGCACACGTTGATCGATATGGGATGAGGAAAAATGACACTCTCCATATTCGGTGAATCAGTTACGTTCTCACTTAAGGATATTCAGAGAATTCCATCACCTATGATTGGTCAAGATTGTTCATATCTCGACTCCATAGATCAATGCGTGAGCGAATTGTTTGGTGTTGTACCGATAAAGAACTATGACGTCGAGGACGACGAATTTGATTCAAATATGGAGGTAGTGGTCACCCTTTTCGAAATCAAGGAAGAGCTCATGGTCGAACCACCTATTAGACCCACATTGGAACCCAAGATGGAGCTAAAACCACTTCCGAGCTATCTCAAATATGTGTTTCTCGAGTCCAATGAGAGAAAACCCGTAATCATCTTCGCGGAGTTGGCTGAGCATGAAGAAAGAGAACTAATCGAGGTTCTCAAGAAATATAAGCAAGCAATAGGATGGAGTATCGGTGATATCAGAGGGATAAGTCCGGTCACGTGCATGCACCGGATCGGTCTAGAAGAAGGAGTTAAACCGGTACGAGAAGGGCAGAGACGTTTGAACCCTACGTTAAAAGAGGTAGACAAGAAATAGATTTTCAAGTTAATTGACGAGGGAATCATATATCCTGTCTCTGATAGCGAGTGGGTTGGCCCAGTACACATCGTTCCAAAGAAGGGAGGCATCACGATCTTGGAAAATGAAAAGGGAGAAATCGTCCCAACACGCTTAACCACCGGGTGGCGCATGTGCATTGACTACCGGAAGCTCAATGTCACGACGAGGAAAGACCACTTTCCACTCCCATTCATGGACCAATTGCTTGACAAATTAGCAAGGCATGAGTATTATTGCTTTCTGGATGGACTTTCCGGGTATTACCAAATCGCGATAGCTTCGGAGGATCAAAAGAAAACCACATTCACGTGCCCCTTTGGCACGTTTGCTTACCGGAGAATGACCTTTGGTTTGTGCAATGCCCCAACAACCTTTCAGAGATGTATGATCTCCATTTTCACCGAGTTCATTGACGACTTTCTCGAAGTCTTTATGGACGACTTCTCGGTATTTGGCTCTTTCTTTTCTCATTGTTTGAAAATTTTGACAAAAGTACTTGAGCGATGTGTTGAGTCTTATTTGACCTTGAGTTGGGAGAAGTCTAGTTTTATGGTGAAAAGTGGAATTGTGTTGGGACATGTGGTGTCGAGTAAGGGGTTGGAAGTCGATAAGGCTAAGATCGATGTTATTGAAACTCTTCCACACCTAAAGATGTCAAAGGAGTTAGAAGTTTTTTGGGACATGCGGGCTTTTATAGACGTTTCATAAAAGATTTTTCAAAAATTTGTCGCCCGTTGTGTAAATTGATTGGAAAAGACGTGCCTTTTGAGTTTGATGGTGAGTGTCTTAGTGCTTTTAACGTTTTGAAAGAAAGATTTACATAAGCACCAGTTGTCGTTGCACCTGATTGGTCTCTTCCTTTTAAAATAATGTGTGACGCATCAAACGAAGTGGTAGGGACAGTCTTAGGAAAACAAGTGGATAAAATGCTGAGGGTCATTTACTATGCAAGCTATATGTTAAATAGTTCCCAACGTAATTACACCACTATAGAACGTGAACTATTTTCATTTTATTTTCATTAGATAAGTTCCGTTCTTATATCGTTGGTTCAAAGGTGATTGTGCACACTGATCATGCTGCCCTTCGACATTTATTTGCTAAAATCCAAAGTAAGCCAAGATTGATTCGTTGGATTCTTCTTTGCAAGAACTTGATGTTGAAATCAAGGATAGAAAAGGATGTGAAAACGTGGTTGTTGATCATCTGTCCCGTATGTTAATAGAGGGAGAGTCTAACAAAATTGAATTTGTGGACGATTTTTTTCCATATGAGAGTGCGAATGCCATTGAAAGAGTCAATGAGCCTTGGTATGCCGATTTTGTAAATTACCTTGCTCTGCAAGACTATCCATAATCACCTTTCTTCGCAAGAAAGAAAGAGATTTTTTTTTAAATGCAGGAGTTTCTTTTGAGATGATCCTTATTTATACAAGCAATGCAAGGATGGACTTTTTCGAAGATGCATACCAGACGAGGAGAAAATTGGTGTGTTAAAGTTTAGCCATGATGAGGGAGGACATTTCGGGAGCCAAGAGACAGCCTTCAAGGTCCTCCAAGCCGGATTCTATTGGCCCTCACTATTCGTCGACGCACACCAATACTGCAAGACATGCGATAGATGCCAACGGTCGGGAACGATAGGAAAGAAGGACGAGATGCCCTTGGTTCCCAATCAAGTAATCGAGATATTCGATGTATGGGGCATAGATTTCATGGGTCCTTTCTCGAAGAGTGGAGAGTACGAGTACATACTCGTAGGAGTCGATTATGTTTCGAAATGGGTGGAGGCAATCCCCACACAGAAGGCTAACTCCGAAATTGTTCTCAAGTTCATTCAAGAGAACATTTTCAGCCGGTTCGGAGTACCTAGAGCAATCATCAGCGATGGGGGTAGCCATTTCTGCAACCGAGATTTTAATCGACTAATAAGTAAGTATGGGGTGCGTCACAAGGTGGCCACTCCTTACCACCCACAAACCTCGGGGCAAGTGGAGATGAGCAACCGGCAAATCAAAGCCATTCTAGAAAAAACAGTGAAACCAAACCGCAAGGACTGGGCGGCAAAGTTGATTGACGCATTGTGGGCATACCGTACAGCCTACAAAATAGTGATGGGCATGAGCCCATTTCGGTTGGTTTATGGAAAAGCTTGTCACCTTCTCATAGAGTTGGAGCATCAAGCAGAATGGGCAACTCGTACACTGAATCTTGATTTGAACAAGGCATGGGGTGTAGGAAACTGGAATTGAGTGAACTGGAGGAGATTTAGAAACGATTCATACGAGATGGTGTGGGCAAGCAAACGAAGAATGAAAGAAACGCATGACAAAAAGCTCGTCCATAAAAACTTGGAAGTAGGTAAGTTAGCCTTGCTCTTTAATTCTCGTTTCAAACTCTTTCCAGGAAAGTTAAAATCGAAGTTGAGCGGCCCATTTTTGATCACCGACATCAACGAGTTTGGAGTCGTGACCTTACTTGATGAGAAAAGTAATTCTTCTTTCCAAGTCAATGGACACTGGGTGAAGTTGTATCACGGGGGACCTATTTCTCAGAAAGACCATGAAGTGGTGATACTCAACGATCCCCCTCGAGAAACTTGAAGCTCAAACAAGGTACCGTCAAGCATAAGACGTTAAACGTTGCACTTCTTGGGAGGTAACCCAAGCTCTTCTCTTTTCTTTTCTTCACCCTCTGATATTTGTATATATGTATATACGTCTGTTTAGCAATTTGGGCAGGTGCAATTATGAGTTTAGCAACAAGGAACGAGTTTCCCAGAAGTATCTGATTGGAGACCTACATGTAACCGGTCCGACTACTCAGAAAAGTTGTCCAATCGGAGATTATCAGTGACCGATCGGAGGAGGGATGCGAGAGAGTTATTTCGGAAAGAATATTGCCATGCAGGAATAAATGATTGGGTAAGGATTTCTGGAGATATTTGCTGAGGTAAGGGATCCTTAATTGGGGGAATCGATTTCGTGATAAGTAAGTTAATATTTTCTTTCCCTCATCTCGATTTTATTTGATTCTGAAAATCTCCTTTCCCCCACTCTCAAACCCTATATAAGCCCACCCTCAAGACTTAAAATCCCACACTAATTTCTTTTCTACTCTCTCATATTCTCGATACTTACAAGCAGTCAACGAGAGCCATGAACCATCATAACAACATCGGTTATGGATGGGTGACCCGGAAGAAGTATGAGGACACCGTAGAGAAATTGGAGGGTGAATTGGAGGAGTATCGTCAAAAGGTCCACCAACTGCAAATCGATCTCCACGACTTTCTCACCGAGGAGATCGCT
The DNA here is from genome assembly GCA_014905375.1 of Phtheirospermum japonicum. NCBI lineage: Eukaryota > Viridiplantae > Streptophyta > Magnoliopsida > Lamiales > Orobanchaceae > Phtheirospermum > Phtheirospermum japonicum. Next base: position 100,931 of record BMAC01000628.1, on the reverse strand, counting down.
CTGACCAACAACATCGAGCGCCTTCACGACATCTTGAACGATGCAGATGCCGAGATCATTCGGCTGAAGGACAAGATCGTCGGGCTCGAAGCTCAAGTGGAGGACCTCTATGAACTAGCATTTAGACACATACCATCTCCTAAGTAGTTCACTAGGCCGTCGATTGAGATTGAATAATGATGTTGCTCCAAGTGGGATGTTATTAAGTCTAGTAATGAATTGTGTATTATCTTAATAATGAGCATTCTCGCTCATGAATTGAAATAAATAACTTGTGGGTGTGGAATAATGGTTCGTTTTTGACTTTTTGTTTGTGAATTGTTGCAGGATGCTGTATATATATATATATATATATAATAAAAAAAAATAAAAAAGATCGTGAACAGAGCTGTCCGATCGGACAAATGAGTATACCGGTCGGACCATACCTACTGGACAGCAGCCCAATCGGACACAGGCTTACATAGATCGGCCCAAACTTACTGGACTACAGTTCGATCGGATAAAGGCCCAGTCCGATCGGGCGATACGCAGGTTATAAAAGAGCAGACCCCCCATTCGTAATTTTTACCGTAAAAACTCCAAATTCTCTTCCTTTGCAGAGCAGAAATGATGAAATCCCTCTCCCAACCTTCACCAAACAACAAATTAAGAACATAAAAGCGTCCGTTCAGAGACAAATGCACGCAATCACCTCCGTTCGGAGAATTCAAGGAATTAAGCACAATCTATTCAAACTACGCCAAGCTTCCCAACCAACTGCAACGCGTCAAATTCCAAGGTATAATGGCTGAAACTCGAGATTATTGAATTTTTTGGGCATTGAATTGCAAGTGTTGTGGTAGTTGGTTGTCGGTTATAAGAATTAAGCTATATTTTGGTTGAGGTTTGAGACGCACAGGAAGTGTTCGACAAAATTCCTGTGAGAGTTTTTGTTGCTTTTTCGTGAAAATTATGTATCCGTTATGGCATTCGGCTCTCGTCAAAATTGTGGGAACAAATCAATCAAGGGACCGAGCAACACCCGGGGATTGTTAGCTCCTTTTAACCTCACGGACGATCATGAGGTTACGCTCTACAAGTCCCTAATTAAGCGGGACGTCTATCACCCCGATTCATCGACATCCATTTCTCGGAGGAGAAAGTTAACATCAGAGATAAGACAGCGGAGAAGTTCATAAGGGGCATCGCGGCCCTCAACCTAATGAAGTGGGCCGACGTGAATCAGCCCGGGTATCGCACTCTTATGCTCGAACTCTTCACGACATTCCAGGCACTCGTCGATGGGTCCTTCGAGTGTCGTCTCCGCAACTGAATGCTCCACACCTCCAGGGATGACCTCGATGTCATTTTTGGGATTGATAGCGACAGAGAGGCAAATGAAACCTTTCAACTCGACGACTATGATAAGAAGACGTGGTAGACCAAACTTTCTGGATCACCACCGGAGACCGGGTGTCGTTTCAATTCGACGTCCTTGAAGTCAAACGCCGTCTATCCAACTTACAAGTTCTCCATGCAAGTATTCTTGGGTAAAGAAGACGCAACAAGAATATCTTCCTCCGATTGAAAGCACTGTAGATCGTGTACCACCGAGGCAACGCGAACATCTATCCACTTTTGATTGCTGTAATCGAAAACGTTCAACAAGCGCGGGAGAAGAAAATGGAAAAGCTCACCTTGGGAGCCTTTATCACCGAGCTTGCACGACACCACGGTTGTGACCCCTATGACGATGACATCGTGTATCCGAGTGTGGCAATGTTGGTTGAGAGTCGGACGGTTAATGGCCGAAATATAGCTATTCCGACGTTCATGTTGACTTCGGAGAGGAAACTAGCTGAAGAAATCGAGAACACCGACGATGACGATGCCGACGATGAGAACATGGGTGATGAGGAGGAGAATAACGAAGATAAGGAGGATGGCAACGAGGAGGAGAACGCGAACGATGAGGATGGAGGAGATGGGAACACCGGTTCCCAGACTTACGAGCATGACGATTATTGGGAAGGATTGTACTACTCGGACGAGTAGTGGAGGTAGCAGCAGGACTTCCAGTCGCGCATGATGGATCAAATGAGGCACTTGAGCTTTAATCAAGAGGAGCACGCGAGAACCGCTCGACAAGATGCCTGGGAAGCACGAGAGGAGTCACGGGAGGAGGCGAGGTATTTCCGGAGCACATTAACTATGTTGGGCACCAACTTGGCCGAAATGAATCAGAATCTTGCCCGATTAACCAGCAACGTCGAGGCAAATCATGGATACCTTATCACAATTGACGAGCGCCTTTCCTGCCTCGAGCAACGCTACCAACCTCCACCTCCGGACAACATGGACCAGTAGGCGGGCCCATGCCCCATCTGTATCATCACTCTATCCGACTTTTATTGCTTTCTAGACTTTTATTATTATTCAGATTTGTTAGATGTATTAATATTTTCTTGTGTTTATGCATGGATGATTATTGTTCACTTATGGTTCGTTAAACTCCTTGCTATGGCTCTGTGCACTTATATGATCTCCCCATATTAATGTTTAGCATTCTAGCAACCAGGAGTTTGCTTATTTTTCTTAAAAGGGGGAGGAGACTGTGTCGTCCGATCGGACACACAGAGATGACCGATCGGATTGAACTTTCTGGACATTTGTCCGATCGGAGAAGATAGGTGACCGATCGGACGCAACACACTATACACGACCCAGACTTTATAGTCCCATGCATGCCTAGTTCGAACCATTTTGGGTAACATAGTCACATTTTTGTAACAAAGTGCTAATCAACCAAGTAATTACATCAACTTTTTTTGAATATATGCCCATGCTAAATTGTGTTTGTACTGGTGTGCCTGTCAAAATCATGTATTTTGTGATTTTTCGTGGAGTCTCTTAAGCTTGTTTAGTGCAAAATTTTATATACCTACTTACATATCTATTTTAAAACAACACTTAGCCATTTGCAAATTTCGCGAAGTTTTAAAAACTCGATCACCTTGTTCTCAAAAGTTTGAATAAAACCCTTGTAAGAAACCTTGTGTGTTTATCAACATTTCATGTTGTGATTCGATAAGTGTTTTGGAAAGTCTCTAAGTCGCATGTGTACATACTTGGTTTTGGAAATGACGCTAGGCACATATAAAACCCGATTCCGGCCATACTCATAAATAAAAACCACTAAAAATTCCCAATGACCCCCTTTGAGCTTTTATTCCATCTCTTTGTTAGCCATGAGCATAATTGTAACTCTTATTTCATTTAAGTTTGTAAGATGAGAGTTTATTTATCATTGGTGTATTGAGATATGACGATTGCAAGGTGGGAATTAGTGTGATATATATATAAAAAACAAATAATAAAATAATAATATATTGAAATTAAGGGTGCTTAATCATAAGAGCATCTGGTTGTTAAGAATAAAGCCTATTTTTAAGGCAAGAGCTTATTGGAAATTCGGGTGTTGGGTTAAGAATAGCCTTGTTTATAAAAAGTTGAAAATAGTGTCAAATGCTTATTTTGGAAGGAATGAGGAACAAGCTTGATCTATGCTTGAAAAATCTGGATTGAGTGAGTTATTAATTGCGTTTGCTCGCAAGTTAGCCATACATCTTTATATATGACATACCTTACCAAAGAGCCCACATTACAACCCTAGAAAGCTCTAATCCGATTCTTTATTAAATATGTACAAATTTGCGATGGTACGAGTCTTTGATTTTTACGAGTCGTTGAATGCATGTTTATGTTAATCCAAGCGTATACACTTACCTGTTGAAAAATATGAGCGTATGAGTGCATCACTATAAAATTCACTTTTAAGAGGACGCATTCTTTTGATTCAAGGTGAAATAGTAATACGAGTTAGCCTTATGTTTTCGGCGAAAGTGTTTATAATTGCAAAACTAAACTATATGCACAACATGACTCTTAGCTCTAACTACTTTCACTTCTCTTGATTTTGATTCTCTCGTTTGTTCGAGGAAGAACAAACCAGTTAAGCATGGGGTGGTTGATTCGTACATATTTGTTACGAATCTGTACATAATCGAGTCATGTTTGAGTCTTTTCATTCTCTTTTTCAGGTTAAGATTAGGTTAAATTGCATTGTTTTGAATTCTTCATCTTCTTGCTTAACTTTCCGACTCGTTGATCACTAATCGATCTTAATGAGAGTAATTCTTTATTTTCTCATACAGCTAGAGCGTCCGGTGGATCCGAAGGACAAAGATAGAAGAAGCAACGCTCAAAAGTAGCCCAAAGGACACTCATCCGATCGGACAACATATATCTCCGATCGGACTGACTGATAAAACACACACCGGACAGATAAACTGGCGCACCGATCGAAGCCGCGGACAGAAGCCTTTGTCCGGTCGGATAATACCTACGTCCGATCGGACATGTACGTTACGCATGCATAATTTTTGGAAATCTTCAGTTACGAAACGCTTAGAGTCTTTTAAAACTGAGGAGAAAGGCTAGGGTTCGGCATTACTGACCAGAGGGAGACTTGGGAGAGGCTAGAGAAGCCACCCAACACCTCAAAGGTAGAGAGATGTGACACATCTCTCATACCTCTAGCATAAAGCCCTTACGGCCCCCATATTACGGTTCAATTAGTTGCAGCCACCGTTCGTCACTGGAATCCAAGGTTCATGACACGCTTTGAGACTCTAACGCAACTTTCGGAGTGAGCAAGTTCATCATCTACGTTCATTGGAAGTAGTTCGATGATTAGTAATCTCTAAACTTGTTTTCTTGTAGAGTTCGTAATTAGTTTAATTTGGAAATTGTTATGAATCGTTTGGTGAACATATTGGATGGTATTTTGTTGATAGTTTGCTGAATTATTGGTGATTCGAACATGTTACTATCYTGTTTTTGGTTGTTGATGATGGGATGAACAWTTGTCATTAAATTGTGGATGWGYTTATGATTAATTTAGTCYCATAAGTTGCAGCGTTTAYTATCCCAATTGTTTTGAATCTTGATTTAATGTTGAGCATGATTAGCATTGAGTAATGATCTCGTAGTGGTACAGTGATAGAATCGTTTAGTGTTCTATGATTATTGAAGGTATACGAACATTAGTTGGTTATTGTTTGTGCATGATTAGGTGCAAGTGTATTTACAATCTTTAGTACGTTATGCGGTAGTTCGCAATTGAATTTGGTAAATTACTTTTCTTACAACTTGTCGAGAGGTTGACACCCTCGAGACAAGAAGAGTACGAGTTTGAATTTGTTAAAGCTAAATCCTTTTCAAAATCCCACTTGATCGCGTGTTTTGGAAATAGAAATTGTGATACTAGTATGATAAACTTCATTAATTCCGATTTCCATTTCTCGAGAGATCGACCCGAGTTAACTCGCTAGTTTACAAACCCCGTTCTCTTGCGGGCGAACTTAAACCCTTTCAAACGTAGACGCGAACTGGTTAACCGGATTTTAATTTTGAAAGGAATACAAAAGTTCGGCTCATTTACAAAGTTTAGAATCATAGGATTGTCTATTTAAGACAAGAGAAGACAAGACTTGGAGATGTACTTTTTGACGCACGGATTTGAAGAAAGAGGGCGACGCAATACACCGAGTAAGAACACAAGCAAGCTACTTACTTGAAGCCATTGTCCTAGATCAAAAAGGTTTTCGAAGTTGCGTGATCAACGGAGAAGATTCAACAACAATTTCTTAATTTATTAGATGTTCGTAAATAGGGTGATTTGTAATTTATATTTGTTGTCTTTATATATTTAGCATTTGATGAAATTTAAAATATAATGATATCTATATTTAAAAAAAAAACCTAATATGCACCATTTATTTGTACCGAGTAAGACAATAATTATTATGAATTGTATTGCTCTAATCTATATAATAAATAAAAATTATAGTAATTATCTCTCAAATATTTTAAAATATTAAAGTGACAGTACTACATATAAGAAGACATTATAGTTAAAAAATATTTATAATATTTAATAATTTTGTTCAATATATATTACATATATTATATTTAATAAATAAACATATTTTTTATCTATTTAATATTTATCATCAGATATCTGTATCACCCATGTTCATCCCACAGTCGACTAACTAGTAATTCGAGACTCGAGAAGCAGAAGCTCCAGAATAAGTGGGCCCACGATGAGTCACTTTCCCGCCATTTAAGGACCCACCCTGACACCCGCTACGCTTTTTTCCAATAAAACTGCAAGAAAGAAAACCTTACGTACTCGCAACAATAAAAATCTGACGGCTATGTAACCCTACAAAGTGACTCGACGGTACACATTGGCGCGATGAGCCACACGCGCAGCATCACTGGTGTATGGTCACCCCACTCGCCCACTATCTGACTACACCTCGTCAGTCGTCATCAATTTCACACACACACACACACTCTCTCGCACTCACTCACTCAGTCACTCACTGAATGCTCTGCACTCTGCATTTGTTCGAGCATATACACATACATACAGACATCTGTATCTACACCTCTTCGTTTTCTCTCACTCGCACTCTCTTCTTCTTTCTTTTCGGTCTATTTAGCTTACACTAGTTATATACGTATCTTTGATTTGATGATTGTGCGGTTTTAATGGAAGAAGGTTAGGATTTTCCGCCTCGGCCGAAATGGAAAACTCGTGGTATAGCAAATGTGGATCGATGTGGCAACAATCACCCCCGCCCCTGGTGGCTTCCTCATCGCATGGTTCTCATATTCAGGTTTCTATATCACACGCGCGCAAACAATTTTTTGTTTTATGTTTTCGACATTTGATTTTTCTTGTTAGTTCCTGTCAGTGAGATTTGTGAAGGAATTGTCAGTTTGAATAATGGGAATGTACCTCTGCATGAGAATTTTGGTTAATTTCATGGAAACTGTAGAGGAATTTATGTGAATTTACAACATGGGTTGTTCTTTATGCTTGGGTAGGATGCTAGATCCCCTTGCATGCGACGAGGTTTGGTTTTGTGGTGGTGCACATAGTGCAATTACATGTTTGGACTTTATTTTGTTTTATATTTATTTTTTGTTGTATGGGTGGGTGTGCTGGGGGTTGAAGGGGGTGGGGGGTTGGATTATCACCAGTTAATTTTTCGGCTGCCCGTCACTCTAAAGAAAGAAATTTTTTAATTCAAAGGGAAATGACCTAATCACCCGGCAAATATTTCATTAAATCATTTGGTTTGGGATTGTGGCAGTTTTAGCTTTGATTATGTTTCTTATGTCACAAAGGGACTGGAAATCTCACATTCATTAATGCTGGATGTATATTTTTTTTTCATTTTATTCATTTAATATTATTTTGAAAGAAAATTCCATAGCTTCACAGACAATGGTTGATGTCTTGTACTTGGTATGAAACTTAGTTGCTTTGGGTTTAAATATTAGATAATGTAATGATCATTCCCTAACTATATTTGGGGTAAGCATCTCAAAGTTTACATTGAAGGCTATGAAGACATTGCTATGCAATTGTTAGCTCCACTACGATAGAAGAATATATTATTGAATTCTACATGTTCTTCTTCCATAACTTTAGCCCCCCAATAGTTTTCCAAAGCAGATCGATGTCTTGATATGCAATTTCCAAAGGAATCAATGTCATTAAACTGTGGAACAACTCAACAGCACATGTCTCCAAACATGCATGATCTCAAGAATTTGGGCAATGCTGATCTTGGATCAGGCCCGCTTTTATCACTTCTTTCTGGGCCACCGGCCAATGTGTCCTGTGATCTGCAGCATTTTTTTGATCCAAAGCCAGTCCCTGTCTCCAATCAGGTCTCACTAACTCACAGGACTGCCAATGGCTTTTCTACTGGAAACAGAGTTCCAGAAATTTCCAGTGCTTTTCAGCCGCACAACTTGGGCTGCCAAAATTTGATATCCGGAGAGGTCCTTTTCTCACTTATGTCGTCTAAGTCTACTATGAACAGTAGCAATGGTTCTGCCATACTTCAGACTGCAACCTTAGACTTTCAGAAATCACAGCCTGTAGCATCTTGTCAGAATCCCCATGAGAGTTATTCTTTTCCGATTAACAACACTAATAATGCTGGTCCGATCCCTGATTGCATTTGGAAGCCACAGAAGCATGCCGATATAACGGCTTTGCAGAAAGTTCCCAATATATCTGGTCATCATCATGGGCATAATCCTTCTAGCAGTTTCCCCCGTGTTTTATGTTCAGGCACAAGTAAGTTTTTTGATATTCTTCTTTGACTAAATATACTTTTGGTTGCATGCCATGTTCATCTGCACTAACTGGATCAATGGTTTCGAAGGTGGAAATTTACTTCTCAGTGATACTAAGCTTCTTGGAGTGGTTTGTGCATGCCATGGTTTGTATATGTCGATTGCTAAATTCTCAGAGGTAATCTCACCTATGATTTTTTTTTTCCTTTCAGTTTTGTTTGCTAAAAGTTGATGCGTGCATCCTTTGACCTGTGACATAGTATCAGTCGACATCTGAAGTTTTATTCTTCTGAAGTAAAAAAAAAAAACAAAAAAAAAACTGAGATTATTTAACAGCATTCAGGTTCATGTGATTTTGATCCCGGGAGTGCAGTCCGTATGTATAATGGAGAGACTATAGCTCAGTGGTGGAAGACCTCTTTTTCCAAATCTGGGGTAGGTTATATTTTTTTTGGTATGTTTGTTTATGCGATTTCCATTTCTGACATTTAGAAAGATAATTTTACAGATACTTGAATCTTTTTAACTAACATGAAACAATTTTGTTTTTTTAAAGTGAAATGTTCCAGTTATGAATTTTACTGTATGTGATCGTCGAACTCATTAATATGATATCGTACTGGGTTATAATATTCGCTGATCTTCTTATAAAGCAAATGTTGGTTTCGCAACACGTAATGTGAAATCAAATCCGGCTCGCCAAGTGCTTTTCATCTTAACAGGAAATATTTTGTCAACTTGGTTATTTATTCCATCCACTTTCTACTTTTTTGAACTTGAGCTCCCCTTTTGTATTTGAAATTGAAAATGCAATGAAGATTATTTTTTTGCCGTGCTTTAGATTAGATTATTGGAAGGGCACAGAAGATGGGATTGGCCTGAGAGAATTTCAGCATCTTCTGGCCTGACAGATCATCCTAAATCCAATATGTCAAACAACTCTGTTTCATGGAACAATTCAGTAAGCTCTGAACAGAGGCAGCACAGTGTATTAAACTCAAAGGAAAATCAGAGTTGCAGGAACATTGCCCACGAATATGCATACCGTGAAAAAGATCGGTCTTCTCATGAATGCAGCCTTTCTCTTTTCAAGTACTTCATTGACAATTCACATGGAAACCCGTTTGTCATGAACTCGGAGAAAGCTTCTCACTCCACTACAAGCAAACTAGATCCCGTTCCAGGCGACTTGAAAACGCCATTTGTTGGCTTTGGCGTGGGAAGAAATCCCACAAAAGTGTTTTTATCAGAAGAGCTTCTACAGAAAAGTATGTAGAATTTGTTTTCACTAGGCCTTTGTATATAATATTGAACAATGTTGTCCTTAATGGATGAATTGCTTTTCTAAGTAACCAACTTAACCTGTGTGATGCAGCAGGTAATGAAGTGCAAGGAAGTAAGTGGACTCTTCTGGATGCTGATAATATTGCTTCTAATCCTATTGCAAGAAAAGGGCCTACGCATTTGAAGGATTCAAGCCATGTTGGAGGAGCCTATGGTGCAATAACTGATTATTGGAAAGATTCACCGAATGGCAATTTGAAAACGACTTGCCTAAATCCTCTGTTGCCATTGTGCTTAAAAAATAATTTTCCTTGGAGTGGTGTGGCTGGTAATATACAGGAATTCCGTACTGATGTGTCGAATGGTCAGAATCACATGAACATGGGTAAAAAACTGGAGTCTTCTGTGAATGATTTGCTTGATGCGGCCAAATCAAATGTTGAATTCTCAAACACATTTAAGAAAGATCTGAGCACTTCTAACATAGTTTTGGGCAAGAAGAAGCCCCATTTGTACCAGAAGTCTAATAGGATTGAGGATCGATCATATGATAGAGACATCTTAAACAATTTCTGGAATATTTCATCTCTCTCTGACATGAGGCACATCAATCATGATCGGGTTAAGCCTATCCAAAATTCTGTAAGTTCTAAGGAAACAACGGCAATAGATTTCACCTCCAAGAGCTCAGTTTTTGTTCAAAGTGCAACTCCGACACTGTCAAAGAAAGGTTTTTGTAGAATAAACCAAGGTCAGAAAATGGTGGAATTATCTGATAGAGATAATGACCCTGCTTCTGTCAGATACACCCAAGGGTACTGTGAGGTGCGTAAAAACCCTTGTCTACAGTCGCCGATGACTACCATCCCATCAATATCAAAGGATCACGTACAGTTACTCGATTTCTCTAGGATGCCAAATATTCCTAAAGTTGGGGAGAAGTCGACGATGCCTGGTACTCTTTGTTGGATGGGCTGTTCTGATGAAAGATTTAGTACTGTGACAGGTAACTGCACCCTATCACATGCTATTATTTTACTCTATTAAATCTTTGCATGTATTAGCTGTTTTCCCAAACTGCTCCTATTATGATTCAGTAGCAAAGAGCACATTCTTACCAACTGAATTTCAAATAAGTTCTACAATATCACATATTTCTCACCAGGAAGGTCGCCGTCCACTACTGGAGCTTCTGATCTTCCTTCTCTGGAGCAGTTTTTTGTGAGGTAAACGTTATTGACAAACCTTTCACTTTTCCCCCCATTTCTCAATATTGTTATACAGGAATGTTATTTGCATATTGAAAATGACATTTTGTAGTTTATTGATATGAATTTATCATCTGTGAAATGGTAAATTATTTCAATGAAAGGGGAGGTTGATGAGTTCTATAGCAAGTGGAATCATGGAGCTGTTGCTTAAAGCATTTTCAAGTCGAGCATTATCTGAAACTGTTTCTAAAACATGTTGCTCACAGTTGACTGTTCCTTACTGATGGTCCTGTATCTACTTTTGTCCTCCCTTGATTTGCTCTAGTTCTCATTATTATTAAAATGCAGACCTGGCGGAAAGGAATGTAACTTGACTCTCAGCAAGAAAGAGCAATGTGTGCCTGAAAAACGCAACTCTGTTGTTCAAGCAAATTGTTTGATAGGGAAATACGACTCAAATGGTGATTATTATTGTAGTTTGGTCAAAGGAGATAAAAATGAAGCTGCTTTGAGTTCATTTCACTCAAAATTGAACGACAATTGTGTTTTCCCGAAGGAGAGAACTAAATCTTGTAAAAGTCCCAATAATTTAGTGGCCCCAAATGTTAAAAGTGTTCAGTCTCATTCTTTTCAGTGGAAAGATGTGCCAAAGAAAATAATGGAGAGTTGCAGTTCGACAAGGAAAGAACATCAAACTGGTACGTTCAATGCATCTTCGCAAAATGTTGTCCCCGTGAAGGAGCATGAAATATCTATCCTCTCTTCTGGATGTTCTGCTCCCGATGTGACGACTCAGTCATCCATTGAAGTTAACAAGAAAGATTATTCTACAGCTCAAGGATCAGGAACTGACAGAAGCTGGTCGTCTGTTGATGCACTTGATAACGTGATGGCATTAACAGTACTTCCTAGGGAACCATCTTTTAGTCTCATTGAAGAGATTGGACGTCAAAACTCATTTAAATCTGTACACTCACTACACAATATTGAAGAGAGTGACTGCGTGAAAACGGTTAAATGGATGAATTTGGATGCACCATTTTCTGTCTCTGGCCAATCCTCCATTAATAGTGAAAGTCTCGGGGTTGATGATACATTAGAAACCTTTGAAACTTTCAGAAAGAAGAAGAGGTTAAGATTAGATGATGCTTGTGCCCCGAGGAAAGGAATTCGAGAAATGACATCATTAGGTGGTCATAGCAATTCTCAAGACAAGCCCGACTTTCCCAAATGCATGGCCCGGCCTGTAGTGTTTGGGAAGTATGGAATTATTTCTAATGGCAGTCTATCGAAACCTACAAAAATTATACCTCTGAGTAAGATAATCAAAACTGCAGCATCTCATACAGAAAAACAGAAACCCATATCCGTAAAGGAAATGAATCTAAGCAATAAAGTTCTATGGAGTCGAGTTAAAAAAGTTGAAACTCACAATTCACTTGAACCTCATGATATGAATGGAGAAATAGAGATAGCGTCGTGCTCAACAACAAACGGGAGTGATGATCCGTCATATACTTGGCCGCAATGCAACAATCATTGTATTAAAGACAGCAAACTCAGGGACCAGCTGAAGAAAAACTACAAGGAAGGTCGAAAGCGCAGCCTTCATGAACTCTTAATCAAAGGTATTCAGCCCAGCTGTGCACGAACTGAGGTATCCAGATAATGAAATCAAATCAGCTGATCGGTTGATTGCTTGTTATATACTCGACTTTTTTTTCTAATGTCTAGTGCTTTACGGATTAGGGTTACAAGGGCCGAAAGCGGGAAGGTTTCTTGCATAATAATCACCCCCATGATACAAATGGAAATGACGGTTGCTTCGTTCCACAAGAGCAGCTAAATGCTTGGCTGCATATTCATCGACAACAGCCGCAGAGGAAAGGGTGTCCAAAGCTCCCAAATTCTATTGTCGAATGTGATTGTCGGGTAGAATATATATATATTTTTTTTGGTGTTATCTCCACCAGTGTTATCTTATAGCTGCTGATCTAATTAATGTTGATCATTTCACTTATTGCAGAAAGCATATGCTCGATATAAGCATTCAAAAGTTTGGAAACATTTGGTGGTGTATAAATCAGGCATACATGCTTTAGGTCTCTACACATCTCGGTTCATCTCTCGTGGAACAATGGTCTGTTCTAGTGATATTTCCTGGTTTTAAAAAGGAAAAAAAAAGACAAAATTGTGGATTTTAAAGCTCAACCTTAGTTGTTGCCTTTCCTAGGTTGTGGAGTATGTAGGCGAGATAGTGGGGCTCCGTGTGGCGGATAGAAGGGAGAGCGAATATCACTCAGGAAAGAAGTTACAACACAAGAGTGCTTGCTATTTCTTCAGGATAGATACAGAATACATAATCGATGCCACTCGCAAGGGTGGGATTGCCCGATTTGTGAACCATTCATGTCAGGTGACTATTTCATAACTAGTAATTTCCTATAAATGCAACAGTTGATGTAGTTTAGAAACATTTTTTTTACCTTCCCAATATTAATGTTGAGAAAAACTTGTTTGATCAAATTATTTGGCTTATATCTGTTATGAAATGTTGCCTTTTGCAAGCTCATCTTTACCATCTTTCAACATATATATCTTACACAATTACACGAACAATTTTTTTTATTTATTTTCCTTAAAACTATTTATTTATTTATTTGAAGGCGCCTCACTTGCATTCTTTCTTTTTCTTTTTCTTTGTGTTGCTTGAGCAGCCAAACTGTGTTGCCAAAGTCGTCTCTGTGAGGTATGAGAAAAAGGTAAAGTTGCATTCCTATCTAGCTATCCAAATATAACTTTGATTTCTAACCAGAATTTAACTCAATTAATTGTTTCAAATGTTCCATGTTCCTGTCGGGATAAAATGCTATTACAAAATCAGTAAAATGATGAGTAGTCTTTGAAAAGGTTTCAAAAGAAATACTAATAAGTGATATTTGATGATTAGGTGGTCTTTTTTGCTGAAAGAGATTTTGAAAAAGTTTCAAAAGAAATATACTAATAAGTGATATTTGATGATCAGGTGGTCTTTTTTGCTGAAAGAGACATATACCCTGGAGAGGAGATAACCTATGATTACCATTTTAACCATGAAGGTGAAAAAATTCCTTGCTACTGTAAATCAAAGAACTGCAGGCACTTTTTGAATTAATAGAGCTTGAATTAATATAATAACAAGAGATAGAGACCTTTTTGTGTATAAGTAGTACTCTTCTTCTGAAGACCAACTCGAATTGTTTGGTAATTTATTTTGGCATGGAATGTGTGTATATACATATAAGCCCCCCCCCCCATCCGGTAGCTTATCCATATATAGCTTCATTTACTGTAAATTAAGGCAAGATATGATTTATTAATTTTGACTAATAAAATGAAGGTTGCGTGTAATTGTAGAGGATGTTGTTTCTCTTCATGATATACAAGTCCAAAGACCAAAATCCTCCTTGATATGTATTGTAGCATGTAGACTATCCCATAGAATTCCACATACAACTTCAAAAGATGTAAAATTTGCATTCAGCTCAAACAACATTTGATGTTCAGACCAAGGTTTTTAGGAACCCCAGTTTGGAATGTTGGCAGTGGCCTCGTTCACCATCTTCACCAATGTAACCTGCCATAATAAAAAATTCTTGAGAAATTTTTTCTCCCATTAAATAGGCATGGGACTGAGAAAAGCCATCTCTACTAGCAACACAGATATAAAGAATCAAACAGCCAAACAAAGTAATGCATTGGACAACTTAGATGCACGCAAACTCTTCACCGTGGCAATTTGAAGTGATTTTTTTCCCCTCAATATTTTTTTTACAGATAATCCCAACAGTAGTTAAAAAGTCCAAGAAAAAAAAGGCATATCGATTAGGGGTAAAACATACCACGCTTTCTGGGACACCAGGAGGCGGCAACGAAAGATTTCTTGGTGGCCAGACATTGTCATATGATCTTTTGTCGAATCTCCACTCTCCAATTTTTCCATAAGTCATCTTACCCTGAAAGGCATGACATTTATAAAACCTCAGACCAAAGTAGTAGAAAAGGCTCCATATTTCCTACTCCCCATCACCCGAGGGCATAATATATATAAGGACATTATTCTAATTAAAATGAATCATAAGAATACCTGCAAATCGTAGTCGCATCCATAAGTATAATGAATTATGTAAGACTTGCCGATTGTCGTATCCCAAGGAGGCTGTAAGAATATAACATGATATGCAACTATTAGGCCATCCATTGTATAACTAACATCAACTCCGTTCACATGTACCACATAACCTACTCGTAGACAAATAAAATCCAACATTCTCAAAGCATAAAGCAGAGGTTATATGCATGTTTGGAAGCACTTTTATAATATAAGTCCATTTATAAGGATTTCCCAAGAAGTGCTTTTATTAAATGTAAAGTATTTGGCAAGAGCACATTTAAATGACCATTTTGTGTAAGTGATTGCGAAGAAATTCAAAAGTCATACATCTCTACTCCTCCAAAATAAACTTCTAGAATAAGTCACTTTTTCAAATGTCCATGTAAAAGCTTCCCAAAAGTCTATTTAGAATGGATTTCCAAACATCCCCTATATCTATGAGGTAGGACGTCAGATGGGAAGAGATTTTAAGCCGTTATTTCCTAATCAATCTATCATATTGTAAATGTGAAAATAGGACAATTTTCTTTCCCAGCAGACAAGAGTAGAGTTCAACTGAAGAATACACAGGTAAACCAAGGTGTAGCTAACTTAGAGATTTAAACCTCACTAATAAAGAAAGGAGATTAATGGATGACATCAATATCAATAGGCAACAACCAACCGCATGCACTACAAATACTTTATCTCTATATCTAAATTAGAAGAGATTTGTTTTGAATATAAATGTATCAACTTCAAAAAAAGAAATTTTCAACAAAAAAATAAATTAAAATACCCATACCTGAATCATGAATTCCTTGTGCAAGATGTTACCCACACCATGTAATGCTGAAGCAACAGCATATGCATACCTACATTTGAAATAAGAAAACTAGGTTAGACATAAAAACGCCAAAAAATACGCAACTATGAATCTCAGAGATGTTAGCTTACATCTCAAGAACCCATCCAAAAGCTTTATCTGCTTCCGGATCTTTCTTCATCGCCAAAGAAACATTCATCCAAGTGGGAGCTATCTTTTTCAAAGCATCCTGATATAGTTTGATAAAATATAAATCGTCATTACAGAAACACATGAAAGAGAATCAAGATACAACCATACAACTTTTTTAGTATATACAGATACCTTTCCTACAATTACAGGAGAGTTTCCAATGGGATCAATTTTAGTTACTGGCCCATTTTCCTCTGGGAAAAATTTGCGCAGCACGTTCTCGTATTTCTTGGGCTCGATGTAAAAAAAAGGGAATGCAGCTGCCAGCCCATCTCTTGATAAATTTGGAATGGGCTTTACCAAAATGTGGTCTGGCTCAGACATCAAAATGTAGCTAAACAGAAATAAGTAACTTCATTTAATAGCAGAAATTGATTAAGAACACATACTAAATTTATCAAAATCACATATAATAATAACTGTAAAAAAAAAAATCCTCAGCATGTGTTGCAGCGCATACTCTTCTTTAATATCTGCTTGCTGAAGCCACTGCACAAAGGCCCAAGGTCTGTTTAGGACTATGTATCCCTGAATAAGGCAAGATGCAAGCTGAATCAGTTGTGAAGATGGACCAATTTATGACCTAAACCAAGTTTCAATTCGAATGAATAAAACCAAAAGGCAAATGCACAATAATAATTACCTGGTCCATTCCATCAGGTAGGGGTTGGGCAACAAAAGTGGGGATCTCATCCATGAATCTATCGGGCTGGCCAGAATGGAGGATCCTGGTGAAGCCTCCCATCTCAGAATTGGGCTTATCTTTCTGCTTCTTGAACCAGTAATACATCACCCTGGTCTGCCATGTGTTGTAGATCGAGTCGGAAGCAGTAACGGCAGTGTGGAACAGCCTCTTGCTTTTCTTAGACGATGACGATGGCAATCGGATGATCGGGTCAACGGAGAAAGATGAAGCTGATATGGCGGGGTTTGAAGGGCCTGGGAAGTCTTGCTTGAGAGAGGCATTCGCAGATATGATTATGTTGTATGTGATTAGCGCTGCTGAGAAGGTGATTACCACACTGAAGAACAAATTTCCCCCACAACCCATTTTTCTTGTTGCAGGGCGGTGGTGGAGACGGTCGTGACTCAATTTTGCGCGTATTTATTTGGTGAGCTGGATACTTTTTTAATAGAGTAATAACAGTTGACTATCTCACTTTGGGGATAAGAATTTCTTTACTAATAATGTGATGGTGAAAAGGAAAGGGGAATTGCAGTGGTGTCAAAAATGGGCCAAAGCCGCTGGCCCGCCTGTTAGCCTGTGTAAATGGTAGATTTGGGCTTTCATTTCCTATACCCGTTTATTTGTTAGTTTATTTGACCCGTCTTGTTAAGCCCGCAAATTTTTGCTGGTCATAATGGGCTGACCCTTGTTTTAAATTATTTTATTCTAAAATATATAATCTTCCTCTATACTAATATTCGTAGACTTTATCATAATTGTCTTCGTATACATGTATTGTGTGACCGTATTAATCTTGGCTATTAGCATAATGCTAAAGTAGCAGCATTATGACAAGGTTCAAAACCTATTAAAATTCATAATAAAAAAATAAGGCATTAGCATTATGGTCTCACGTAAATGAGAAAGTAGATTCCACTTCTCATCACCCAAAAAATCGACCAACTTAGCACGTATAGTATAAACACGTGTTACGATAATTTTTGAAAGAATTGCAAACCTCAATTCACAGTTTTAAATAATAAAACATGTGTGTGTTGAAGAGTGTAAATAGTAAGCAGAGGAAATAATTTGACACACATATAAAACTTTAGCTAAGAATAATTTATTCTTATAGTCGAGCCAACAGGGCAAATATCTTTACTAATTAGAACTTGTGTTTCAATGATTACAAAGAGACGTAATTTACTAAGTAAACATAAACTAAAAATCTTCAAAAGTAGATATGATCTAAGTCAGTATAACTATTTCAAAAACTAAGATTCACAATCACAAGATTGGATCTTAACGAAAACTGTAAAATAGTGGAAGAAAACAATTCAAACCGCAAAATGTTATCATGGATGCCGAAAGCATTCACATTCACATCCACCAAATGCGAAAATCTATAACTTCGAATAAATATGCTCTCAAACTCTTTAACTTCGATTTTTCTCTCTAAATCGGGAGTCTTGTAGGAGCAATCCCTCATCTTTATATAGGCACAACTTACTTGTAAAAGAGACCTACAAAATAAGGAAAAGAGATATACATTATATATTGCAAGTAAATATCATTAATAAGAAAACACGATAAAATCTCATATTTCTAAATAATATTTTCTATGCATATACGAAAACTAAATAAGGAAAGAAAATCATAACCTAATCTAATACTAAATAATATACATGATAATTATTAAAGATGATAAATATCAAATATTTTCTAAACAATTAAATCTTGGAAAGAAAGTTAAAATATTAAATTAGACAAAATAAACCATCAATTATTAAATCACATATTAAAAAATACGTGACTCAACAATATCTCTCTTTTTGTCTTTATTGGCCAAAACTCATATGATGAAAAATATCAAGCAACAAACTTGTGTAATCACCAAAAAAATACTCCCTTAAATTGCTACAGTTAAACATGAAACGGTTAATAAGAATGGTATGACATCCGATATAGTATTTGCAAAAGCAAATGAAAATAGGCCTTAATAAATTATAATAAAAGGTCATGGTCATTCAACACTGCAAAATAGATAACATATAAACCAAAAGTATAAAAGCATAAAATATCTTCTAAGGAAAGAGATCATCGAATTACGAAGTAGGATCACTTCGTTTCAGCAACGCAACAGCTTCAAAATCGAACTCTATGTCAGCATCATCTTCATCATGAGGACCAGTAGGTATGACAAAAATCGAATATGGACTAACTCTCCCTGAATGCGACGCAAGGTTGGCAGTGGCATCTACAACAACAATAGTGGAAACATCCGTAGTTAGATCAACTCCCCCTAAATTTGGATCTCCCCCCTGAAGCATGTGCATTCTACTGACTTGGAGCAGAAAAATCAAAACCTTAAGCCCCAACATCATTTCCAGAATCGTCAACCACTCCTCCTTTTTGTCGAGAAAGAATAAAACACGCAAACAACCCGAGAAGTTGGGTATGGAGAGAAGTGAAATGACCAATATCATCGGTAACATACTGCAATTGATCCAGTAAAAGAAAATGTGGCACTGGAATCAACAAACTTGGTATAGAACTCGTAGAATCACATATGCCTATGGAGATGCGAATATCTGTTGGGAATCGGTGGTACCGTCGCGCAGTGGAAAACAAAAATTTTTAAATTAAAAGTAATTTGAATCGAATTCAAATTGACGACGGTCCAATTTTACAATCAATTAATTCAAACAATGTTTTAATTACTTTTAATAAATAGAAACAATTCAATTTTCATAAAATCGAATAAGCATGATCGGTTTCTATTTAATATATTAATCACATATATATAACAATTATATATATGTATATTAATATATTAAACATATATATAACAATTATATATATAATAATATATTAATCATATATTTAAATTATATATTACATAAACATATCACATATGCATTTATATATAATATATATATATAATCTGCATGCAATTAATCATTCATATATAATATATGTACTTGACAGCATGCAATTCATACAGTACATATAATATATATATTAACCATGCATTACTCAAACACAGCATATACATATAAACCTAATACATTAGCYTGCATGCATTAACAATTACATACACACATACAAACAGCATGCAAATATTCAACAAATGCACACACTGTACGCATATATTTATATTGACATCATGCTTATATATGTACAAACACTTATAATACACCTCACAGCAGTTCACACACATATTAGTTATACATCACAGGCCATGTATTATATATATATGTCAAACTGTAAATATATATATATATCATATATATATATATATAAACGAGACATCCGTTCATACCTCACGGAACCGTCGTGACAGGCGCAATGGCCAAAACTCCGGCGACTTGGTGAAGCTATGGCCGGCCTGTTCCTATCGGCTGCGGGTACGGCGGCAGAAGCGGCGGCCCGTCTCTATCGGATGTCGGGCAGGCTCTGCGGCAGCGACGGGCGCTTATATTTCCCGGCAATGGCTACGGCCCGAAGCGACGGCGCAAAGGTCGCCGCCGGTGAGAATCTCCGGCGCTAACAGGTTCCGGCGACGAGGCAGGCTCTCGGCAATACAGTCCTCGGCTCCGATTCGACGGCAGCAAGCACCGTCGGAGAGCTGCCGACTGGAGAACTCCGACACGATGGGCTGCGACGCTGCCGGGTAAGAAGCAGCGGCTGAGCAGCATTCACGGCGGCGACGAACGTGCGACTCCGGCTGGCGAGGTTCTGAACTCCGGCTGACAGCGTGGCAACGGAGTCCTCGACAGAGGCTCCTCGTAATGACAGCAGCGGCGCGGCTGCGACGACGGCGGTCCGACGGCTACGATGCGGTGCGAGGCGTCTCCGGCTATCGGTGTCACACACCGTATTACCCGACGTCCTTACGACGGAGCACTAGATCCGTCGAAGGATTGAGAACGACTGAGAACGAGAAACCGACGACCGAACGTTTCGGTGCGTGGCGGCGGCCGGCGAAGCGGCGGCGGCCTGGAGGTGGACGTTGGGTGAGGGGGCTAGGGTTCTTGAAAAATCCCGTCTCTGGTTTTTATTTTGGTGTGTTTTTGTTAGGTTTTTCCAAAAACAAAAACTCCTTAAAAAACAAACCCGTCTTCTGTTTTCATTCTTCTTATTTGGTTTTTATTTATTTATTTTATTAATATTTGTTAAACTCAAGCCCAGCCCAAATCAAATGGGTTGTAAAATAATGGTATGGCCCATATAAAAATCAAAGCCTTTTATTTTATAAAGGAACGAGCCCAATTCAAATGAGCTTAAATGAATGGGCCAATTTAAAATAAAAACCCAAACCATTTTAATTTAAATAAAACACCGGCCCAATTGTAAATTAAAAACCCCATCGGAATTAAATCATTTCTCACAAACGATAATTTCGAAAAATATAACAATTATATTTTCGCGTCCAAAATCATTTTCTCGTATTTTTTTCAATTCATAATCACAATTATGAAATTTAGATTCAATCATATTGATATCTAATTATGCTAAAATTAACAATTAATTTCTAGCTGTCGTTTTCAATAATCAGGAAACACGTGGTGTGACCCTCAATGGTTCAGGTGTAAGCTAGCCGTGGGTTCACAACACATTGTGATTCGAACAACACATTGTTCTTATATGAACTCGTCCCTTAGAGTCCCTGATTAAATAAAACTCATTTTACTTAATCACTGGTCAAACCAGAACCCAACGAATTATGAGAGGCGCCTAGCAACTACGCATCATAATTCCCTAGATACAAATGAAGTGCCTGCAAGAACCTTGTGATATAGCTTATATGTACAGTACGATCCCTTCGCGATCTATGTCCCGATTGAACAAGAGGTATTGGTTCATCGAGACCTCTTTATAGTTCAATAACTGTGTGTACGTTCTAGGTTCAAGATAATCCGTTCGTGTGTGACTTAGAGAAACACATTTCTCTAAACACCCCACTATCAGCTCTGGCCAGAGACTCCGAGGATTTATCAACCATCAGAACACACAGGACATCCATGACTTATCATGCGTCCGAATCCCCTACTACCATGCACAGACTTCCCACTAGATTCCCGACTATGCGAACGTTGCCCCTTTTGATCGGCCTCCAAGGAGACACAGAGACAGGTCACAACATAGCCTGTCCTCTAGTGAAGTCACGATGAGGTCTGGGTCTTAAGGATTAATGTTGTACGCTATATCCATAGAAATCATCTACTCGATGAGTGGGAACCACTTAGAGATTTCTAGGTGAGGGAGTTCAGTGAACTCATCATATGAGCACCTACTTATGTATGTCGATGTCCAGACACCGTGACCGATGAGACGCGGTCCACATACACTAAGTACTAGTCTTAACGGGAAAGGCCTGTATCCTCATTATGGCGTAACCCTATGACTAGGAACAAGTTCGACGAGTTACATTACGTGCTGGATTATCTCACGGTTCTGCTAGACCAATCCACCGTAATAAAGTAACTTCATCAGGACCATATCTATGCAACTAGCAAGGGATAAAAGATATGGAATGCCAATAAGTATAAAGATATTATTACGAATAAAAACGATTGTATTACTAGAGAATAGTCAGACCACAGCCACAAGTTGGCTTGTTGGTCACTTTATTCCAACAATATCATCCACAACAACACCCAGAGTAGCATTCGGGGTGGCTGGAGGAGCAGGAGAAGAATCAGGATTAAAAGCAATAGGAGCATCGAGATAAGAAGCATAATCCTCATCATCAGAATAAACCACTCAAATATCGACAAGCCGATTCTTAGCATTAAGATGCGGCATGGCGACAATGAACACATTCGGACGTCCAAGTAGAGGAATTTAAGAACCAGACCTTGAGACACGAGCACCCGCAAGATCAGAGTAGGAAATGACAAAGTCCACTTCTTCAAAGAAAATGTGGCAAAGAATGTGACCGCATCGAAAACATGAGCGCCAAAGTTGAATGACATCATAGTCCCGAGTTGATAAGGGATATAGGTATGAAGCTCAATGACTTGAGAGTTATTGTTCGTCAGAGCCCAGTTACTACAAAACACTTTGTGTAGAAACACATAGAGGGAAGTCAAGCAAGATGAGGGAAACTGAGTGGACCACTCAGAGGTTAGATCACTCGTCAAAAAGTTGATAATTCGAGTGAAGTCGGTTGGCTCTGGGTCCTCAAAAACATCAGGGGGTCTCAAATAGGGTATTAATCACCATAGTATTCGAATTAAAGATCTCCCCACGCACATACACTTGGCCATATCTTGGAGAGGAAGGATCACGCACCTTAACATTCAGATTGAAGTAAAACTCATACACAACAACTTTCTCAAAAGACACAATATCATCAATGATGCGCATGAGTTGCCGGATCTCAAAAAAGTTATCAAGGTTATAGGTATGAAACATATGAACGTGACGATGCTTCTCCTTAATCAGAGACCAGCTAACAAACATCTTATAAAGATCATGGACAAATTGAGTATAAAAGGTGTTAGTGAAAACATTACCCAAGTTGTAGTCAAAACAGATGCGGGTGCAGAGGCGAGCGCATCGCCGATAGCATCATCAACTACATCCTTGAAAACATTCTCAAAAACATCCCCAAATAAGATTGACCTGATCTACTTTTCCATCTTAGATTTCAATAATAACATCAGCGGATGTGCGAGAGCTAGAATCATCCCTGGTAGAAAGATTTTTGTCACTTGAGATATCAAGGATCGCACTAGGCTGAGTGCATGAAGGACTAATAGTAATGTCCTTGCTCTTATGATGATGCAAGAGGGCATGGTCGGTAGGTTATAAGTCATCATCTAGGGGACTAGAAGTAGGATCTGAGGAGGAATGAGTTCACTTTGCCATAAAATTTTATGAGGTCTCTAAATCATAATCGGAAGCCTCCATAGGCAAAGGAGACTCAATCCCACCATTAAAAGTAGCAACTGACGAGGTAGATTTTACGGGGATACTGGAAACATCAACAATGGCATTCGTAATCACATCGGCGGTAGCATCTCCCCCTTTCTTTGAAACTCTGGCGGATTTCTTCGATTTCTGCTTCTTTTTCTTCTTCTACTTATTGGATTCAGGACCACCCTTTTTGATATGTCAGAAAAAGAGTCACGGAACTCAAAAGCATCAGGTCCATAGCCTCGAACATGTTTGGACTTGCGTGAATTGGTCACGAGGAAACAATGATGTGTGTGGATTAATAGACTTGGTGACACAATGGTGGAGTTTGGGTCTTGAGGCGGCGTGTTGATCGGAGATTATCGCGGTGGCCGGAGATTGAGATGGAGTAGAGAATCTCTCATTTATCAGAGCACTAGGAAGTTGTGGTTGTCCAATAGGTGGCGAAGAGGTAGCAGGAATAGTAGGTGATGATGACCTGGGTGCAAAAGCAACCCAGATGTTGTCACATCAACTGACGCATCAGGCACTGCTTCGGTGCTAGCATCATCCACGATAGACAGTGGCTGCAGTAAGCTCGTAGGCACGACGACGGATCAAGGAGTGGCAGCGTCAGATGTGGGAGAGGTAGAAATCTTGCTTGGACTTGAGAAAAGTGATTTGACACCTGAAAAGATCTTGTCCATAAGTAGGGGTCAACTCAAGAGTCACAACAATTAAAAAAGTAAGAGAGAGAGAAGAGAGCATAATAACTTCAAAATTTTAAAAAAGTAGCAAGTGTGCGTGTGGTGTGTGTATGAGCCACATGTGTGTGTGTCTGTATTAATTAGTTAATTAATTAATTAAGAGCAAGAAGTCCAAGAGTCAAAAAAGCTACCTAGAAGATAAAAATATAAACCACTCTATAAAAGGAAAATAAATATCTAGGATAAATAAATTAAGGGAAAATGACGAAATTTGAATCCACGCTCATGAAAGTCTTAGATCCTGACAAGATCTCACCTTAATAGCACTCTCGTGTATAATCCTATACGAAATTCAACACCACCATATCTTCTAAAAGGAGAAGAAATTCTTATCCTCACTTCATATATACGAACCAAAAATTAGCAAGAAGCCAACTAATATCGAGTGATGCATGTTCTAGAAGTTTTATGTCTAAATATGTAAAGGAAAATTTTCACACAAAAGAAAATATAAAACAAATAGATTCAACTATTGGAGATGCGGTTCCGACGGTAGATGGCATCCAGGATGATATCCGAAGTAACGATAAACTAACAAATAGAATAGGGCTCAACAAATAAAATAGGGCTCAACGCAAAATGGATTGATATTGTAATTGACCGTACGATTCGAAAACTTTTACTTCTTATTTAATATGATTCTTACTAAGCACTTTATGAGCAAATGTAGATATATACATGGCGGATATAATGCGTTGTTGCAATCTAACATATATCATTGGAAAAAATATTAGAACCTCAAATACAAATACGCAGTATTCGAAGGAATATGCTATATATTTGACAAGGTAAACACTTGTATTATGCCAGATTGATGGGTCATGATCCGTTAGGTTATTTGACTAGATACTATAATATATTAATTTTTGTACTATGATGTATTGGTTTTTGTATTCAAAAGTATTGATTTTTCATAAATCTCCGACCCGTGTTGTGATATATTGATTTTTATACTACGATGTAATGATAATATGATGTATTAGTTTTTCACTATAATGTATTGGCTTTTATACTATGATGTATTAATATTAAATTTTCAGTTTTATAGTCGAATATTAAAGGAATAAAAATGAGAATTTTCTTAGTAAACCGGATATAAATAGAATATCTTGATATTAGACTCCATTCAATTAATTTACACCCCAACCGAAGAAGCGAGCAGCGTGTTTATTTTCAACCCTCAGCAATCAATCATTCACAAATTAATTCGCAATACATATTTACATTTTACAGTCCACTGCAACTCATTACGTGTATATATCAACTAAATACACATCCCAATTATCAATCAACAATTTACATCAATATATAACCAGTTGCTGCTTTAGTGCTCACATGATAAAATTGAAATCCAATTACATCAAAATCTAATCATACCGTTAAAAAAAAAAAAAAACCCACTTAACTAAAAGCTACTAGTCTTTGATATTCCTTTCAAAAATACAAAAAATGTGTGAGAAATACATAATACATACATACATTACTTCTATACTCAAACGAAATGCAAAGTTCTCAATACTGTAAATTGTTCGTATAAAAGATATCGTCCGAGTCTATGGTTAATCGTCAAGGTCCACGGAGTAGCTGATATAGACGTGAAAATCTGAGAGGGTTGTTTGTTTGGGGGCTATCTCTCGACCACTTTTTTGATATGGGGAAACCGATCTGCCCAAGAAGAATATCCTGCATCCATCCAGATGATATATGTACATAATATTATATCATCATCAAATTTGAGCTATATATAGAATACCAATTCCCACAGGTTAATGAATCAAACTCCTGCTACCTGAGGTAACTATCTCACGAAGATCGGCCTCCGAATTGGTATCATCAGACATCATCACGTCCTGTTTGTATTTCAAATCAAATATTGTCACTAAACACCACCAAATTGAAAATATTGTTTTATTTTCCGTATTAAGTGAAGAAATTACCAAACCACTGGTAACCAAGCTTCTCTTCATGAGATGTGACAGAGCAATCAGATTGGCAGTGTTAAAATCCGGATGGCGTAAAAGAGCTTCCTCACAACTTGAATCGAGTATTAATGAGCATATACTTGCTGCCATCATAATAACAGATGGGTCACTTGCCTCTGCATAAAAATCATGACAGAAAACAAATCATTTTCCATAACGAAACAGAGCAATTGAAGGGGGGAAAAAATTGCACATGTGATATATTGTATGCAGAGCCAGCAATTCTAAGCCCGGACCAGCCAGAAATAGGCCGGGCCTGGGCTTATACTTTAGAGGTTCGAAAAAGACCGGGCTATCTGACCCGGACCATAATTCTGCGGCTCAAGTTTGCCCGTCCTCAAATTTACACTAGTTTACCATCTATGGGCTGGGCCTATCCCTCCAATCCAAAGAAATTTCAGCCCAACCCGGCCTGATTTTAGGGTTTGGCCCGATGGGCCTGAGCCGGCCCATTGCCAACTCTATTTGTACACAATTTAAGCATGTAGTTCAGAAAAATAAAACATAATTCTGAATTGCATAAACCAAGTTCAACACATTATGATATGCTGCAAAAGCTCTATTTTTCCCCCCAAGAGAGTACTCCATCAATATGAGTTGATCAGCTTAACTCAAAATCCAGAGATCAAAGTAGACAAGCATACCTGCCCAGCTTGGCAATGCCTGCAACAGCTTGATAGTACTAGGATTGTCCAGTGAAAAGCGAACTTGCTCTCTCTATTCATGAAAAGGGGAAAAATATGCAATGTGTGACTTTTTCATTACTTAGATCTCCTTTATATTCATTATAAAATGTAGCAACAGGCTATATACCTTTAAAAGGAGATTCAAAATTGTATCACATGCCAAAAATATGGTACTGCCATCCTCAGTCCTCGAGCCACTAGAATGAATTAAAGAAATAAGGCAACCAACAACCTGCCACGACAATTTGAAAGTTTACATGCTGCAATGCTCTCAATACAAAGAAAAAATGATTTACATCGGAGAAAGTATTTGCTGGGAAAAAAAAAACAAAAACTTACAGCTCCAAAAGCCGCAGTGGAGGCAAATAATTCACACCCATCAGTGTTCATTGTTATTTGACACAACAAAGGGAGCAAAAAGGTGACAGAGTAAAAGGGGCTGCCATTTGAAACATAACAAAAGTCAGAAAACATTAATCAAAACTGGAGGACCCGAGAAATATAAATCAAATATCATGGGATGCATCAAACCTATGCTCATCTTCTCCTTCAACTGACAGCATATAACCAAGAAGTTCATTAACCTTCTCTCTGCATGCACAAGGTACTTCTGCAAGATAGCTGAAACAGTACAGTAGAAATTATGACTAGTTTAAACCACCCCCCAAACATATGCAGAGCTAAATCACTACTGAGCACATTAAAATTATCTAAAGCCTAAAATCACGAAAATAAAAATCCATTACCATCTACATCTAACTTTAGAAAAAAAGAGGTACACTACTGTGCAGAAACCTAACCTGTGAGGTAGCCTAACAGGTTAGATTTAAATTTAAATTTGGTAACCTAACCTAGAAGGTCTCCTAAAACTAAATTAATTTTTTTAAAATACCAATACAATAGAAAATCCTAAATAAATTAACTAAAAAATAGAACCCTAAATTTTTAGTTTAAAAAAAAATTCCTAAAAAACCATAGAAGCCCTAAGAAAATAAAATAAATAACCCTATAAAAACTAAGCTAAATAAAAAACTAAAAAAAGAACCCTAATAACCTAAAATTTGGGCCATGCTTAACGGAATGTACTTTGTTAGGCAGGTGTACACAAGTTTTTTGCCAGAAAAAAAAAACTAATAAGGAAAAGGAGATGTGAAACAAACATACCTCCCAACTATTCTGACAGAAGCTAAAAGGTCATCCCCCTTTCTCTTCCCATGATCCTGCAGAAAACATGATTTCTAAAATAAATGGGTACACAACTATAACTTTATTGCTTTAGACAGAGATACATTACCTTGGCATCTTGCAGATAGTCAAGGACCACACCAACTGTCTCGTTGAGTCCGCCGATAATCTTACTTGATGTGCTCTCACAAATGGTGGGAGCTGAATTTGATTATGCAGACAATTGCCAATGTCAGCACGTTCCTGACTCATAAACTTCCTAATTCAATTCTTTCACGATTCAGAAATATGTACCTTCATCATCACCAAATTTTGAGACGAGTTTAATAATCCTCTCTACCAAAGAGAAGGCAACGCCAAGATTCCTGAGTGTTACAGCCAAGGTTTCGGCATTTTGAGGAGAATTCTTGGCTTCATACTTTAAATATGCTAGCTCATTTAAGCCAACAGCAATCTCAACCCTTGATGTCTCCAGAACAAGCAGTATACATCTGGAGTACAGTGAGAAGTAAAATTAAAATGTTAATATTTATTAAAAAAAAAAAAAACAGATTTGAAGACCAAAAGTTACTTTCATCACTCACCGGTCAGCAGGAAACGAACTACGTGCATCTGGTAAGGTTGTTGGTCCAATTAGCCATTCTTCGCCAACAATGGATATCGCACACTCAGCAAGAACAAGAGCCTGATGTTTATAAGCAGTAGCTGCAGATGAGAGACATAAAGTAAGCTTCACACACACACACAGAATACAAAATTCAGATCTTTCTAAGCCAGACCGAGAAAATGTATCAATAAAAGTGCCTGCAGAATTTACATCTCAACAACTCATAAAATGCTTATTTTTTCAGGTGAACACACCTACTCGATTCTGTAAAACATCCATGATACCAACCCGGATGCAAGTTGACCAGTCATTGCTCTTCATTGACCGAAGAACTGCATTTAGAGCTCCCTAAAGATCACACATAGAAGCCATGATATGATTCAAAAGAATGTGTCAGACACAGAAAAATTACTGTTCACATATAATATATTTAATTAAGGCTCAGAGAATGTGATGGCAGAGTATGAATAAAAAAAGGGTACCAAGTACATCATTAAATGAAACTGATATATACACACAGAGAGGCTGGGAGCAGGAAACATAATAGAGACAACCAGGCATCACATCTTAATTTTGGATTGAGACCACTTGTTTCAAGTAACATGAGTAATACCTACACTCTACAGGATGCAATATTTCACATTTCGTAAGAAGTTGAACATTAGCAGAACAGTGTTAAAACCTGTGCCTTACAAGGTTATCAATAACGGATAACAGCCCATGGCAACAAGGCAAAAATCCACCATATAAAGTTATGGCAGACGTCATGACGGCCTATGGTGGACACCATTGTGGACAATATATATACATATATATATATATACACATACATACACACACACACACACACACACTAAAAACCAGCAAAATTAATTAAAAACAACATTAATATATATATATATATATATATATATATATATATATATATATAAAACCTAATCATCGATAAAATAATAGTTCATCAAAAATCTCATGATCAAGCAGACAAGCACACAAAGTCAAACATAACAAATAATTAAAAGGGATGGGTGTTTTCTTTAAACCGATTTTTAAATAACAAAAGATAAAAAATCCATTTCTAATTTATTTTTCAAAATAAACACACTTAACCTGCCATATCCACCATGGCCGCCATAACCGCCATACCACCATGACCATGGCGGCCGTCATGTCTGTTATGGCGGCGCCCAGAGCCACAAACCGTGAGATATCGGATGGCAAATGGCAGTGGGGCTAAAAATCACCACGTTATAGCGTTATAAGTGTCATTTGACAACATTGGTGCCTCAGCCACATTCATTTAGAGATAAGTAGTAGGGAACCTAAATGGGAATTCCAAGTCCTTCAATGGCATATTTACCACTATGCCACATACAATTAGATATTTACCCAATGAGTTTTGAACTCCTGAAATAAATAGGCTAATAGATTAAAATATCTCGACATACGAGTAAGCTAGTAAGTTTTGGCATGACTTAACGGGTTAAATTCTTTTCATCTTCCAATTGTTATAATAGATTTTGTACATTAACCAATAAAATGTACAATAGGCTCAATATGATGAAAAGCCAGTGGTCATGGGCAGGTTTGAAATCCTCTCGAAGATGTGTCCTGATGGCAGAGACAACGTGCACTTAATTCTTCAATGAGTAACAATGCCCCATATAATGATACATACATACATATATATATATACATACATATATATATACATACATACATACATACATATACACACACACACACACACACACACACACATATATATATATATATATATAGAGAGAGAGAGAGAGGGGGGGGGGGGGGGGGGGACTGCACAGCTTATAATATATTTTAGATGAACTTCTGAGAAGGTAAAAACAGAACTTCCATACCGAATCATCTGAAGATAATATAGTGGAGAGAAGGTGAAGCGCCTCGAATTTCAAAGAATTGTGTAGCAGAGCAAATTGCTTTGCTATCGCAGCCACCTGGAACAACCAGGACACACGAGCTCCACATTCAGGCAATAAAAATCATAAAGATGATCAAAATGGAACACAACATTAAAAACAAAGTTTCAAAGGCCAGGAAAGAATGGAATCACCATCTTTGATAGCTCCGATGGATGATCAACATAAACTTTCTCAGCAGGCAACTTGCTTATAATTAAATGAACAAGCTTTATGGCAAGCTCCATCACATGGGAATCTACACCACATTAAGCATCAGATACTGAATAACCCAATCACTTGGCAGAGCAATCATAAACTACAGTTCTACATGTTCATCTGATTTTACCATTGTCAATATCACAGAACAAACATATTACCATGAGATAAAGTAGGCATTTGAGATACCAAAACATTCATGCCTCCTGATTTATACAAAGTTATCGCTCCATCATCATGAGCTGCTGTTACCAAAAATAGAAATTCATAGCACTCATCATTGATGGATGCACCAGATCTACAATTCCAAACAAACATATAAATCAATTCACAACAAGAATAATTTGCTACAAAGATTGCATCATAGGAGCACGACATATGAGCATTGCGAAAATCAAAAGAATAAAAATAGCCACAACTTTAATTGTCCAGAAATAGGGAAAATTTACATACTCCATGGACAAAACCTCCAAAATAAGGGGAACTTTAGACAACATTTCATCAGTAGCAGCAATTTGGGGAACCCTAGCAAATGCTGCAAGCACCGTCACGGATAGTCGCAGGTAAGCATCGCGGTTGGCATTGTCACCTCCACCACTCCCTTTTCCGATTCCTGTCGCATAATAAATGCAAATTAGACAAGAGAATAGTAATAATAATCATTCTTAAGAAAAAAATCTAATACAGGAAAGGTGAACGCGCGCTCGCACACACCAGTGAGTAAGAGGCGATGGAGGAAAGTGGAGCCGAGTGCCTGGTAGACATTGAGAATGGTAGTTTGATCGTTATTGTCACAGAGTTTGGTGACTAAAAGAAGGCCGGCCAGACGCTGAGAGTCGGTTTTCCCTCGCAATAGCTTCATCAAATTTTCATTTTCCAACGAAGAAGAAGACGAAGAGGTTGAAGGTAGAGGTTTGGTTTCAATTTCAGAAGTCGAATATTGCTCCATTTGATAAAGAATTATGCTAGTGCTATGCTATACTATCAAATAAAATCCTGGCCCGTTTATCTGTGTTTGTCCAACAGCACATTTTTTTTTGGAACAATGGAATAGAGACAGGGATTCTGGGTAATTCTAGAAATATGAGAACATGGCTCTGCTCAGCTGGTAATTGTTGGGTTGGGCCGGGCTTAAAATTGTCTAGATCAGTCACTACCCACAGCAGAATTTGTTGTACTGGCAGGATTCCACAAATGTTTTGTTCTTCTGCTCAATGATATTTAGGGTTTTGTGTTAATTAAACAGGTCAGGGCCTTGTTAGTTCTGACTTACGGACTATAATGCACGTACACTCTATTTTTAATTCTGAGGATGAGTTGGACACTCCGTAAATATGGACACACGTAGAGGTGTTAATTAGGTTAAGATTAACCGCCTAATCGGCGGTTAGTAACCGGTTAACCGTTGACCGCCGGTTTCGGTTAAAATAATAACCGTCAACTGGTCGTCGGTGGTTAGGTTACGGTTAAGGTTAACGTCTAATCGTAACCACTGGTTATCCGAAGTTTAAAAAAAAAATTCGACGGTTAAACCAGTTAACCGGTGGTTAAATCGGTTAATCGAAACCGTCGATTATAATGGCTAGTTTTTCAAATTTTATTTAAAATTTTAAAATTAAAAAAAAACTGGCAGTTAACCGCACCTAACCGTAACCTTAATCGGTTCACCGGCGGTTAGGCTACAGTTAGACAAAAACCGGTTAATTTAACCGTCGATTAATTAACGGATCGGTTATTAACCGCCGGTTAATAACCGATTCAACACGTCTAGAAACACGCCCGACGCGTGTCCTATTTTTTCTTTTCTTTTTTGAAATTTTTGAAAGGGGACACAGTTCGGACACGTCTAAGACACGTCCCCAACACATTTTTTCAATTTTTTTAATTTATTTTCAAATTTTTTATTTTTTTTTTCATTTTCTTAATTATTATCATTTTTCATTTACTCGGGATTTTATCAATTATTGTAATGAGTTTGTAATTATTTTGGATAATTAATTGAAAATAAAAATTATTGCAATTTAATATTTATATGAAATAAATATATTAATAATTATTTATATTATAAACGTGTACGAGCCGTGTCGTATCCTATATTTTTAAAAATAAGTGTGTTCTCGTGTCCATGTCGTATCGTGTCACGAGTCTATGTCCGTGCAACTTAGCTGACGGATAATTCGTCAGGTCATAATTTTATATTAATATATTATAATATTAAAATTAATACATCATAATAAAATCAATACATCATATCAATACATCATAGTACGGGGTAGAGATATACGAAAAACCAATACTTTCGAGTATAAGAACCACGACATTATAGTAAAAAAATCAATACATCATAATACCGGGTCAGATGGTCTAAAGAGTTATGACACATCAATCTAATGTGACACCAGTCTATCCATCAACAAAAGGTTTGATTATACCATGTACTCGGGTGCACAATGCATAATGCAACTGAGTGTACAATATATGATGCACTCGATTCCTACTTTAATGTTGGTGCGACCTGATCTGATGACAGGTTATTAAACAGTTCGGACAGACCTGGTTGGGACGAGCTGAACTGATGCCTTGGAAAGAGGAAAAATAAGGTAGAAGACGAGCCTATAACCTGATAAAGACTGTCCTGACCTCATTCGAAACCTTGAATAAGGTTTCAAGAGATCAGGTCAAGAATTAGGAGAACTTAGCGACAAAATTGATCTGTTCCCTAGAAGGAAGCTTCCAGGCCAGGTCGTCTTGAATAACGGCCCGAGATTCGTGGGTTTTCTATTTTCGAGATCTTGGAAAGGCTCCACTTGGAGAAAACTATAAATATCTCAGCCCCAAGGCTGAGAGAGGTATGGCATTCTAAGCATTTCTCTTTTGATTTTGCTTATTCCGATCTAAAACGCTTAACTAACTTAAGTATCGGAGAGGTTTCCACCGGAAAACCCCCGGTGGTCCTTTCTAACGTGTCTTTGTTGGATCAGGTCGGGATATTCTCAGGGAAAGGAGAAGGTGCTATCGGCATAATTTTTAAGGTGAAACAATTGGCGCCAATTTGGGCTCAGCCCGTTTGACAGTGCTAGTCATGCCATTTGGGCTCAAGAACGCAGGCGCTACGTATCAACGACTGGTGGATAAAATGTTCAAGGCCCAGCTCGGACGAAACATGGAAGTATATGTGGACGCCATGCTGGTTAAAAGCGCAAAGGCATCCTCACACATGACGACCTGAAGGAAACTTTCGATACCCTGAGAGAGTACAAAATGAAACTCAACCCCAAGAAGTGCGCATTCGGGGTAAGAGCTGGAAAGTTCCTTGGGTATATGGTCACGGAGAGGGGAATAGAGGCCAATCCAGAGAAGGTTGAGGCTATCATGGACATGCAACTTCCAAAGAATATCAAAGAAATGCAGTGTCTGGCAGGACGGATAACAGCCTTGAGCAGGTTTGTTTCGTGCTCGGCGGAGAAGAGCTTACCATTTTTTCGAGCCTTGCGAAAGAAGGCTCGATTTCAATGGGATGAAGAATGACAGGAGGCATTCCAAAAGTTGAAAGAACATCTAGTTGGCATGTCATTGCTTACCAAGCCAGTTCAAGGAGAGCCTTTGATTTTGTACTTATCTGTAGGAAAGCAAGCTGTGAGTACTGTCATAATTAGAGAAGAAAGCAAGGTGCAAAAGTCGGTGTATTACTGGAGCAAGGTGTTACATGACGGCGAGCTCTGGTATGTGGAATTGGAGCGTGCAATGTTTGCTCTGGTAAGGATGGCTCACAAGCTCCGCCCCTATAAATTGTGAAAAATTATACACTTATGCACGCTCAAAGAACTAGAACAAATAATCATACATAGTCAACTTCGACAGGCATGCCATACAAACACAATTAAGCATAGAAATAGCAATTAATCACGTTTAAGCATATAATTATTACAGGCCAAGTATATAAAATTACACACTTAATCAATACAAATCATACTCGACTACCCCCCCTCTAAAAATCCGGGCAATCTCCGGATTGCCACAAAATACATCCAAAAATCAAAAAGAGGAAGGAAAAAGAAAACATCCCTGAAATAATAGTAGTCGAGCCGCTAGTCGTGAATTGTGTAATTGGCCACTTCTTCAACGTACGTGATACGAATTGCCCTAAAAGAAAAATAAAACACACAAAAACAAAGAAAATAACAATATTTTTGAATTTTCAATTCTTTTTATATTTTTTATATTTTTTATATTTTTATTATTATTTTTTTATAAAGAAAGCATAAATAATAAAAATAAAGATAGAACGAGTTTAGAACTCGCGGGACTCATCATCCTCGTTGTGGTTCTCGTCGACATCCATGCTCGGAGTGGGGTATGCCGCCTCGAATCGCTCCTCGAGCTTCGAAATGCGAGCTCGCATCTTCTTCAAACTACGACGGTTCTTCTCGTGATTTGTGTCAATCTTCTCGTCGATAATTTGGAGCTTATCGAACATCTTCACTTGAAATGCTCGGTTCTCTTCAAAAAATTACCCCCAATCGGGATTCGGGCCCGAAGTAGAACGGCGGGCTTGCTCCATGTCCTCTTCGCCATCATCGTCTTCGTCGTGTAGTCGAGACGAAGAACCTCCTCTAGTCAACGACCTCACTCGGGGTGCCGGTGCATGCGCGAGTGGTAGTGAAGAGGTCCCAAGCGGGCTAAGTCCGCTTCCGGCCGGATCGAACCCGAAGTGACGGGCGAGGCCGGTAATGTAAGGCGCAAACGAGAGAAGTGGCGACTTGCTTCCCGGAGTACCCTTGGTGACATTGTAAAGTCCGAGCAAAATAAGCGGGTACAACCGGACTTGACGACCATCAACGAGGCATTGAAGAACATAAAGCTCGGCTTTAGTCGCGTAAGTGGCCTCGTTCTTGCATAAAATGATGTGCGCGAGAATCTTGTAGGCGACATAGAGGGCGTCGTCTTAAATTCTCGAGCAAGGAAACCTCTTACAATCCCCCGTATTTCCCCCGGTAATCATCCCCCAAAAAGAGGCTAAATCGAAGCCTTGAACTCCAACCGGGTGGTCCCCTACGGTCGGGAAACCGAAAATGTTGCCAAAAATCTCCTCGTCGACAACCACATCATTCCCTCCTAGCCGATAAGAGAACGTCTCGTCGTTCCGAATCGCCAAAGTCGAGAAAAACTCGAGCATGAGTTCTCGAAAACCGGGCAAGTGCATTTGGGCAAAGTACCCACACCCGAGGCCATCTACATAACGCGAAAGGTCGGTGTGATGCTCCGACCCATTCGAGGCCTCATCCGCAATCCCTTGGACGTTCAAAGTCTGGTGCGGTTGAAATCCCCATTTCCGAATATTCTTGAACATGTCCCCTTCCTTCTTGTCGAAAATCGGGAATGGTGCTCCGTATTTCCACAAAATATCCTTGCGTTTTCCCACTCGAGACATAATTAATCAATACGAAGTAAACGGGAATGAAAAACCTTAAAAAATAAGACTCTTTGCTCTTTGGGGAATTTTGTCGAACACTTGGCGTGCGTGTTCAACCAACTAAGAACTTGAGTAACTCTAGCACCAAAAACTTCCCAACACAACCAAACAACAATAAGGATATGGTTCCAAGATAGTTTCAAGCGAAGTACCTCGTAGATAATAGCCGAATTTCGCCCTTTTCCGGAAAATTGCCCGAATTCGAAATTTGGCCCCTTAATTGTTCTAACCCTTGCAGCCCGTTTTTGAACACAAATTGACTTGCAAGAAGGTAAGTGTAATTCTTCTGTGTTTCGTGGTTTCGTAGTGCTTGAATCCCTGGAAAGTTTTGGAAAAAACAAAAATTGCTCAAGAGAAAATAAAATAAGAAGTTAGAAAAGGAAGAAAAGTGAGAAAAGGGGAGGGAGAAGCTGTTTTTAAGCAGTTTCTGGGTCAATCCCGCGGGTCACACGCATACGGGTCGGGTCATGGGCCAAAAATCCAGTTTAAAACGCAATCTGGGCTGGTCCGCGGGTCGCGTCGACGCTGCGTCGACGCCGCGTCAGTCGACGCGACAGAACGTGATTCTTCGGCACTTTACGTCGACGCCGCATCGACCGACGCGAGCTTTCTCATTGTCGACGCGGGCGGAATCCTGGGCGTATTTTCCTTCGCTCGTTCGATCAATTCTCCCCGTCTGTGTTCTTCCATCTGTTCTAAACAACTAAYAACCAAAATAAAACAATAAATAAATAAAAATAAAATATAGAAGGATACATAACGCTCGGGTTGCCTCCCGAGAAGCGCAAATTTTTAATGTCGCTTGCTCGACGCTGTCTTGCTCGTTTATCTTTCAAAGTACGGTGGATTTCTAAACTCCACCATCTTGCTATTGCTATTTTTACCCCGTCCGTCATGATAAAGCTTCAATCTATGCTTGTGAGCTTGAAAGGACGATTTGCCAATCTCATCGCACAACGTGGCTACGCCGTACTCATCAAATTCCTTAATTGAGAATGGTCCGCTCCATGAAGCTCCAAAATCGGCTGGGTCGTACTTACGTTCGTTATTATACAAGACTAATTCTCCAACCTCAAATTGCAAGTTCTTGACTTCACTCGTGCGAACCTTTCTTGATTTCTTCATCCCTTTCGCCCAATCGCCTAAACACTCCTTGCCCGTATTTTTTTTGAAAGTGAAATTTTCGTCATGGTCGAGGAATTCGTGCCTTGAACGAATTATTGGTGGGTTCGACTCCACCTTTTGCTCGAATTTGTGCGAACACTCCTCATCTAAATTACTTCCAAATTCTGCTACGACGTTGCGCATGTCAATCCCCAACAACTCATCAATTCTTCTCCACTTAAATGCATATGATCATAGGACTCGTGATCTTTACACGAATTGACTTGCTCGTCCCTTCCCTTGGTTGAAATTCCGGCATCGTTTCCGTTGCCCAACTTACTCAAAGTCGCGATTTCTCATAATTCGTTCACGCACGATGCAATGGGGTCATCGAACGAATCTTCTTCTTGCATAATAGGAGAGGGAGTGTTGTGAATATCTTTTCAAAGAAAAGGCCATTGTTTCGCCCAAAACGGTCATCGTCATTCTCCCTTTATGAACATCAATAAGAGTATGGGAAGTGCCATAAATGGTCGCCTTAATAAAATGGTGTGCTCGTTGTTCTCAGTCGGAACTTCACCAATGTCCATAACCACAAAATCAACCGGAATTACAAGCTCTCCAACTTGCACTAAAACATCTTTGACTATCCCTAACGGTCATTGAGTCGAGCGATCGGCCAACTGTATGTGCATGGTTGTCGGCTTGAGGGGTCCAAGATCAAAATCTTGATAAAGCGAATACGGCATTAGATTAACGCCCGCTCCAAGATCCAACATACCTACTGCTTTCTTCCCATTAGCTAGTGAAATTGTTATGCAAAAACTGCCAGGATCGCGTTCCTTAGGTGGTAATGGTTTCTTGAAAATTGTGCTAACTTCCCTCGGTAACGAAATGTATTGAGTTATCGCCAAACGCCTCTCTCGCGAGGCAAGTTCCTTAAAAAACTTGACGTAGGTGGGCATCGTCTTGATCACTTTTAAAAGTGGCAGGTTTATATTCACATTCTTCAAGAGATTGTACAGCTCCATGAATTTCTTGTTCTCCTTCGCTGGACGTAATCGGCTCGAAAAAGGAACAACATACTTAATTTGCGTCGTCGATTGCTTCGGCAGTGATGCTTCGTCTTTGCCAAGGGTGTTGCTCGGAATTGTCCCTTGAATGGAACCAGGCACGTATCTATTGGTGGATTTATGTATCTTGTCCACTGGTTTAGGAACAAGCTCCTCATCTTGGTTCTCTATGCCATTGTCGATCTTCTTCCCACTACGAAGGACATGAATTGCCAACGCTTGCTCCGGCTGGCTTGGTAGCTTGTCTTTCTC
>BMAC01000628.1:20582-46258 GCA_014905375.1 Phtheirospermum japonicum | reverse complement strand
GGAAGAGGATCTCCGATCTGAGGCTAGAGCACGGCGGACTCGCCAGAGCTTACGCTCCATTTCGTGCAGACGGCGACGGTACTTATCAGACTGCTCGGTGAGAGAGTGAGCTTCACCGGCAGCGATGGTAAGACGGTTCACCGACTCAAGCAAGTCAGCCTTCTCCTCCTGCAACTGTCGGTTGACTTGCCGGAGCTCAGCCCATTCTCTCTTGTAGTGGCGCTTCTTTTGCCTTTTTCTGTCAAGAAGGCGATAAAGGTAGCTTACCTTTTCTCCGAGCATGACAAGCTTATCAGACAGTTTGAAGTTTTCGACAACCAGAGAAATGTTTTTTCGCTTGGCGATATCAAMTTCTTGAAGAAGAGGGGAAGAAGCCATTGCAGAAAATTGAAAAGAAAATAATGAACACAAGCACATATTTAAGGAATTAAAGGCGCGTGGAAAAGAAATCGTAAGGGTACTAGGGTTTCCGAAAAATCAGGAAACCCTAGAAAACTCAAAAGCCACAACGAGACAAAATATAAGAAGTTATCATTTATCCAAAAGCGTGCAATACAAACTTCAAGATAAATCAGACCAGCCACACAGGCAACAACATCAGGTCTATTTCACATAAAAAAAAGGCATATAAAGCTAAGGCTCGGCATCCAACTCTGCGGCTAGCTGTTCCACAGCATCTTCAGCCAAGGCGCCAGGGGACGCTCCTCCCGGCAGCTCACCCAGACCAGCAAAGGTTGGGGAAGGAGAAGAGTCAGGGACAGCTAAGGTGAGATCCTGGTTTGGATGAGACACAGTAGGTGGAGGAGAGCGAAAGAGAGAAAGGATGTGCTCGGCAAACTCCGCAGCCTCAGCAAGATGCAAACGGTCTTGCTCCTTGGCATAAACAAAAGAGGCAGGCTCAGGAGGAGTTTTCAGTGGAAGATCCCGATTAAATATAGCGTTGGGATTGGCCACATTGGCTGCGCTCCACTTAGCTTGCTCATCTAGAGCAAAATAGTAATAGTTCATGGCCTCGGGGACAAGCAGGGAGTAGAGCTCTTTGGACCCCAAGAAAGCTCTCCTAGCCTCCTCTCTAGCCAATTGGATTAACTTGAGGCCCTCTTCAGAGCCTATAAATTCCATCTTCCACTCCGCCTTGGCTTTGATCAAGGCCCCATCTGCCAGACTGCGAGCCTCAGCCAGGGTTTTATCCCTTGCTTCAGAACGAGCAGTCTCAATCATCTTTGCCTGTGCCTTGCTCATCTCTGCGGTTTCGGCCTTTGCTTTCTTGAGATTCTCCCTCAGCTCTCCTAGCTCTTTCCCTTGCCTTTTCAACTGCACTCCTCTCTCCTTAGCAAGAGTCCTGATGCGCTCCATCTTCACAACAAGCTCCTTGTTCTCCTTAACCACATCAAATTGGATCAGCGATCTGGTGATGCGAGAGGCCAGAAGGGCCTTTTTGGAGGAAGCCTAATCAATAAAAACAAATAGAAATTAGCATAAGAGTAAATGATAAGCCATGGGTATGAAAAACAAGAAACTTACCCGTGCTTCGTCCTGGCACCAGGACTCCAATAGCTGACGATCTGTTATTTTTTCCAAGTCTGGTTGGTCTGCTGGCAGCATTTGTCAAAGCACGTATTTGGACTGCAGTCTCCCCCGAGCAATTGGCGATTGAATTAATCAGAGGTGGACCGCTACGAGTAATGGGAGGAGGGGCAACGTGAGCTGAGGAGACGACGAGAGCACGATTGCTAGAGGTTGTGCGCGGCCTCTTGGAAAGAGGAAGTGTATCTTCCTCCGAGTCGGAAGAAGAGGGTCTGGTAAGAGCAGGTCGAGGAGGCAGTTGGGCAGGATTAGGGCTGACTTTTGGAAGGGAATTGGGGTGGGTTTAGAAGAAGAAGGTCCCGCTCCATGCTCGACAGTCCTGGAGGTTCTGCTTGCTCTCCTCTTGGCTGCCTCAATCATTTCGCGTATCATCTTGGCTGAAAGCATAAGAAAAGGGGGTTAAGGGTAAAATAAACAAGCAAAACAAACCCAGAAGAAGAGAAACTATACCGATCTCTTTGGTTAAAGGGGCTGTTTCTGACCAATCGTTAAAAGAATCCAAGACAAAGGGAAGGAGAAGGTCAGTCACATGGAGAGGATTCTCATTTAAAGTAGAAATAATCTTTTTTATACGGGCAGACCTGTTGGTGGAAGACAGGGGGGGATATGAAGGTAATCCTTCAATGGGCTTAGGATTAAAACCCCAGTCCTCACTACAATAAACAAAGAAGAATTTCTTCCTCCAATCCTTGTTGGAAGTAGGAAGTTTAAATAAAAAGTGAACTCCAGGTCGGGCGGTCAAGTAAAAACAACCTGGAAAAGAGCTCTTCGCTTGGAAGAGCTGGAAGAAGGTGTGAGTAGAAGGGTCTAGACCAGCATGATGCATAGCTAGACTATAACAGACCATGATGCGAAAGGAATTAGGGGTAAATTAAAAAACGGGTATCTGGTATATTTTGGCTATTTCCAGCATTAACGGGTGTACGGGAAGGCGTAGACCTACCTAAAACTGGTCTTGGTAAAAGGTTAACCAACCGGCCAGCGATTGACAGGCTAATATACCTGCCGGAGGGTAATAGATGTCATAAGGATCGGAGATTCTATGTCTATGACGAATTTCCTCCACCGTCCTTTTACTCAGGATGGAGGTAATCTTGGGGTGATCGGCGGAGGCCGGGGGATATTCCAGGCCGCCAGAGGAAGAGGAGAGGGTAGCCACCGCTGCGGTTGACGAAGAAGAAAGGGATAAAGAATCGGAGTCCACCGTGGGGGCACTAGATGGCGTGGGAGAAGAAGCTCTCGCCATCACATGAGGGTCCGATAGTGAGGAGGATGACAGTACCGCTGCCGCCGGAGTAGCGGACGGCGGAGAAGTATTAGTAGGGGGAGCGTTAGGAGATGAAGCCATTTTAGGAAAATTAAAAAGAGATTAGGGGCTAATAGAGGTACCTGGTTTGTAAAAGATTTCCGGAAAGATCAAACTGAGAAATTTGAATCGGGGAGGATCGCCGGAAAATTCCAAGAGAAAAAGAAAAAGGAGGCTTGAAAGATTTGGGGAAGTGAGAAATGCAAGGTGAGAATTCAACGGGAATAAAAGGAAATAAGATAAATTCGAAAAGCGTAAATCGATAAAGGCGGGATTTGATGGGATCCTCGCATTTAATGTTGGCAGAGGAATAGTACCCTAGGCAGTGAGCTGGAGCGTCAACCGTCCTAGAGTAGGGCTAACGTGGCAGTACTTGGGAAAGCGTGAAAATATGGTAACTGCTTTGGGAAATGAACCGACACCACTAGCGCTTATAATTAGGCCTGGTTGTCAGGTGGATTTCTTGGGATCCGTGCAAAGTACGAGGAGTAATAAACGTGTGGGACCTTATTTATTGCGGACACCCCAGGGGTATAACAGCTCTACCCCAATACCTGTAGGGGGGATGAGTTGATGGGGCAATAGATCGGTCAGACCTGATTTGGGGTAGATCTGATCTGAAGATCTGGAGTAACGAGAATAAAAAAGGACACAACAAGACCAGCTTGGTCTGAGCGAAGATTTGGCTAGGCCTCTTGGGAAAACAGGACACCAGGAAAAGATGAGATCAGCTCTGGATCTCTCCTGAGCTGATGAAAGCGCTTTACCAGGAAAGGCTTGACTGGAGTCAAGCCCGGTATGGACACTGAGGTAATACAGAGGTAAGAGAAAAGGAAGATCTGGAACGGGGAAGACCTGTTTTCCGAATAGAGAGACAAGTGGGACCACTTGTCAAAATTGGTTGCGTAACGGCCCATGATTCGCGGCACGTGCTCCTGAGATCCCGGCTGGGGTCCCTACTAGGAGAAACTATAAGTATCTCAGCCCCAAGGCTGAAAAAGGTATGTCATTCTCTTGAAGCATTCCTTCTTATTTTCTGGAAAAACACCTCAAACGCTTACTGACTTAAGCATCGGAGAGGTTTCTACCGGAAAACCACTGGTGGTCCTTTCTAACTCGTGTTTTTGGTGTAGGTTTGGGAAGCTCTTGGGGTTTTCAGGTATTATTCCGGTAGTCCACTTTTTGGGCTGAAACAACACCGATGAAGATCTTCCCGAAGATTTGCTTAAACTAATTGATCAAACGATTTTGTTTAAGGTGAAGGTCAATATGGGACAAATTCATAATGAATCAAGCACATCTTCAGTTATGCGATTGACTACTGACCAATCTTTAGTAGCGAAATACAACAAGAGTTTCCACACACGTCTTTGAATGCAAAATTCTAACCGGTGCAAAGGCGGGCGAAAAGGTGTTGCTTCCCCGGATGAGTCTAACACCTTCCGATGTTAAGATACCTTTCAAGTTTCAACGAAGGTCAATCGATCTTGAACGTCAGCCTTTATCTGAAGAATCCCGTGTTCAGTCATGGTCAGTTATATGTTTCCGTGTCGCGTATCACCCATCAAAAGGGGTTGAAGATATTAGTTTGTGGTGATGACAATTCGGGATCGAACATGACCAATAATGTAGTGTACAAAGAAGTATTCATTAACGTATAATCTTAACGTTCATGTATGTAGTGTGGATTCGATCTATAATTTATGAAGTGTGGATTTTTTTAGTTATATCTCTCAATCTCTATCTCTCTATTTATTTAAATCTTCACATAGTAAATAATAATAAAAGTAATATTAATACAACTTGCA
Organism: Phtheirospermum japonicum; assembly: GCA_014905375.1. Classification (NCBI taxonomy): domain Eukaryota; kingdom Viridiplantae; phylum Streptophyta; class Magnoliopsida; order Lamiales; family Orobanchaceae; genus Phtheirospermum; species Phtheirospermum japonicum. Next base: position 41,557 of record BMAC01000628.1, on the reverse strand, counting down.
TTATATTTTTAACTTTCTGTCCCGTGTATAGAACGGGTATAAAAAAACCTAGTAATTTTTAAGAGCAAACAAACTTATAATTTCAGATGAACAAATATGAAAAATAAGTTTATTTCTTGTTGACGGAGGAAACAACATATTAGGTTACGTTTTGTTTGGATTGTGATTGGGGAAAGTGTGGTTAACATTTTTGATTGAAATATGTGCACTGGTAGAAAAATATATCGTAATATGTAAAATTAGTTTAATTACTAGTGTGAAAACCCGCGATTTCGCGGGCAAATATAAGAAATGGAAAAATATGTAAAATATATCAAAAATAATAGAAATTCATAATGTGTATTATAAATATCAATTACCCATAAAATATACATATTAGCAATCGTATGGGTGTCGAGTTTGGTCTACGGGTCGGGTTGCATGACAGGTAATTAAATATAAGGTTGCCTTCTAGAATTTTTGGGTATTATAATGGCAGGTATAGATACAATATGGGCATATAATGTATCGATAAAAATGGAGAAAATGTAATATGTATTTCTTTCTTTTTGTAATTATGCCAAATCTTTTTGTACAAATTTTATAATTATACAAAAAATAATAATAATAAGTAACAACGTGACTCAAGTTCATAGGTCCCATTAAGGTATATAGATCCCTATAAGTTATAGACGACATTATAACCAACTAAACAAAATCAGTAATTATACAATTAACTAAGAAAAATAATAATTAGAAATCATAATAATTATACAATTAGTAATTTGAAAAATCGAAGGAGTTTTGTTTCTTTACACAAAATGAAGCTTGTTGTTCAATAATATGAGTAATCTTGCAACTTACCCTGTATCTACATCTTCTTTTAACTTATCCTAGTTCAAATTTTAGGATGCATTTTGTATTTCCCTGTAGCTTCATTTTGTTTTAATATATACTAATTTAGATTTTAAGAATCAAGTGTTGTTTCATACTTATTAGTTAATGGTTTCAATCAAAACTCCAACTTCTAGTAATCTGTTTTTTTAAGTTATTAACTGATAAATTGGGAATTGAGAAGGTGAAAATAGTGCATGGCTAGTTGGTTATACATAAAATATTTCATACGGAATATGTGATGATGGGGAAAAAAAATAATTAGTGCTATTCATTCATTTTTATCATTAGTTGTTATCGTGAGATTTGATTATTTTTATGCACTCATCAACCATATGAACAAAAAATGTGCAAACTAAATGAGATATTTTCTTCTTGAGATATTATTTGCCTCAATACCCTTTTTGATATACTGGCTAAACACAGTCTGATACTTCTCAGGCTCATCTTCGATAAGAGTATTCATGTAAGCAGCAATATGACCGCCATCTAGAGCTCCCTGTTTGCATCATCAAAATAACAATTTGACAGAATGTCCAAAACTAAATATTCTACCCAAACCATGTTAACATGTAAACTTAATAATAGCCACAGCAACAAATACAACAGTTAACAACACAGAAAAAGAAAATTGATAAACAAATACAAGAAAAAGAATAATTAATTAAACATGCACACAAAATAATCCAAAAATCATATTTGATTCGAGAGCAAAATCAAATGTTACATTATCTTATACAGAACAAAATTAAATTCCTTGTGAAGGTTGAGCATAATAATCAAATCATATTTTGTTATACGTACAAAATCATGTTTCAATATATTGTACGGAACAAAATTAAATTCTTTGCCAAGCTTGGGTTATACCTTTAGAGCACCAAAAACACGGTTGCCTGTGGTTTTCAAAAGACCAACATCAAGGAGTGCACGGAAAGGCCTCCTGGTTTCACCTGGTTCAACAGAGTAATCCTCTCCAGTGGCCTCAACATTTCCTTCATACTCATCGGCCATCTCAAGCTTTTTCAATACCCGGCGAGCCAAAAGAAGCCCAGTACAGTAGGCAACGGCATAGTTGGTTAGACCAACTTCAAGGCCGAAGTGGGGCAGATCGTGGGCATAAGCAGCAGAGAGGACATGATCACCAGTGATGCTATCAGAAACAACTTGGGCATCCATGAGATAGTTGTAAACATATTCAAAATCATGGAGTGGTATGCAACTGCATCCAAGGAAGGATCTTTAAGAGCATTTCCTAGAAGCCGCCTTTCTGTGTCAACCATTGAGATTTTTCCCCATACTACCTGCAATTGTTAGTCATTAAGGCACGGGTATCGACTTTTGATTTGACAAGAATCGAACAAAGAACAACAATTAGGTCGGGAAAGTAAAACTTATTTCACAACGTTAAGTGAAGAGTAATACATAAAAAATTAAGTTCGACATAATATATCAATCTCAATGCATATATGAATGATTAAGATGGGTTTTTTACAATCAGCATGTCAAAGATGTTCCTACACCTAGCAATCTACAGAAACCCATCAGTATAAAGAAAATAGAAACATCGACCACTTCAAGATAGGTTGGTACAAATCCAAAACACTATTTTATAGCAAAAATGGGAAAATAACATTCTAAGCATAAACGAAATATAAAAAGTTAAAATCAATAGAAGCATAAATAGAAGTTAAATTTGTTATTGACCGCCTACAGGTAGAGAGCTGAGGTAGAAACCTTGCTGCTACGTATCTCCCGATTGATAAAATAATGACTAAAATGTACAGGTTTATCCTTCGACGCATGCACGTTTAGAAATAGTTCTCATCTCTAAACGAATATACAATTAAGCGCTCTTGTGTAGATATCGGAAGTTGCCAGCCATCTTCCGCCAACTTGGATAGAACCTAAAATGCATGTTGCAAAATCAGAAAGATTAGAAACTATCAAATGTCTAACTTAACAATGAGATATCTAGAATCCATCTACTTCTTAGAAGATCTCGAATAACCTTCTTATCACATTTAGAATTCAATACGTGATTATTCACATCAAGATAGTAAAATTCAATGTGCAGATAATTTGAAGGATATTTGCTGCCCACGACAAACCACCAATAGAAAGCAAAAAGACACAAATTGAGAATGACGAATGAATCACTTACATGATAACATTATAGAAAATCAATTAAAAAAATCACGCAAACAAATCTAATGATAATTTATAAACTCCCACAGAGAATAAATAATTATGCTCCAAAATTTTGTACTCATACCGATGTTGGTGAACTCCTTAATAAGAATATAGTTTTAAAACTATAAATTAGAAAATTATAATATGGTAAAGCATCACTAAGCAACTCACTATTTAACTTGGTCTCTTTGTTTGTGGTTGAACATTAAATCAAACAACCATAAGAATAAATACCTACTGCGACGACAGTGGTTGCGGACAGGTGAGAGCTGTTAGGATCCAAATTGATTTATTCGCATTCCAAGAAATTATAAAAATATATGTCCAATGAACAAATAAAATGAACCAAAAAAATACACCTGAACCTATAGTTATATAACAATATAATTTGCTCAGAAATTATATTCACTGCGAAAAGACTAAACGATATAAGTTTTAGCCTCTCAAACTAGAGATAGACCTATCACCCATTAAACGTGGAAAACATTAGTTAATAAACATCAATGATAGGTATTATGTATTACATCGTCGTAAAACTGTGAGTAATCACTATTTTTATATTAACATTAGTTAGAAAACATCCTAACTAATGCGAGCAGCCATGATGCATAAAAATATCCAAAATGAACCGCAAAAATAACTAAAATAGTTAAATTTGATAACATAAGGATTTACCTAAAAAAACATTGTTTAAAGAAAAAGTAAATTCAAATGGTTCAAAGAAATGGACACTTAACTAAATGATGGTATATGTTTACACCAAACCCTAGGGTGAGATATCTCTACATTTAGTCTTCAGTCAGCCCTTTTAGGTAATAAAACATATATATGCCACAAATAATATATCAGTTGTCAAATCATGTTCTATTCAAAAAAATAGAACATATATATGTTTGTGGAAACTCAACTCAAGGTTAACTACAAGTAAACATTCAATTCAAAAGTATAAATTCATAAAACATCTCAGTAAAAAAACCAAAAACTTATAAGATATTCCGGTATCATCAGTATTTACTAATCGCTTATTAATTATTATTGACCAATCTACTTACTCAAAATCAAAGAAACGTTCATAATTCCAAAAGCATTGATTGGTTCCGATCTTCCTAACCATATTCATTTAATTAAATTTTAGAATAATGCCAATAATTGTACATCTACAATAATGAAATCAACGCTTACCAATATTAACACCAAAACGGAATTTTGGGATCTCAACTCTTTCTTTTATCTCAGTTTTGAAACACTGAATATCCAAGAACCAACCTGCTCAATCCAGAATATACAATTCATAATCAATTAATAATTATCAAAATCAAAAAAAAAAAAAAAAACAGTCAGACAAATAACTGTACAAATATATATTAACTGTTAAAAAAATGAGAAATATAATTGACATTCTCACTATTAAAAATATCGAACAGAGTACTGTGTATATTTCGTGGTTTATTATCTTAATTTTCTAACCTTTTCTTGCAACTGTCTTGTCTGACAGTCTTTTTCTCAAGTGCCCTGGGTTTTGGACAGTGTCCAGTAGTCTCTCTTTGCTGTGCATAAAAAACTCTGAGATGCAAAGAGTTAATGCAGTATCTTTTCTTTTCACATATTTGTTGAGTCACAAGAATGATTTGAATTTTCATGTGCTCAGATTGGTATAGCTATCTTCTAGGAGTATCTTTACTATGTCAATGACATAGACTCACCTAGCAAAATAGTCAAATTTTAGATTATCAGTGTTTAATATTTAGATTCGTGATTATTTAGGAAATATCAACAATGTGGATCAAAAAACATCTTGATCTTTTTTCTATAATCTATTCAACCCAAAATACCCCAATAAATAGATGTATATGCATAAGAAAAAAAGTTACGGAAACAGGGGATCCTTTCTGTACAATCTATTTTCTTTAATACCTTAAACCTGGCTTTCAAAAATAATCCATAGCAGCAAAAACAGATCAAAAGTAATTAACAAAAACAGATCATAAAAATAAAATAATTCATGATCATCAAAACCAAAAACCAAAAACTTATAAGATATTCTGGTATCATCAAGTCAAGAAAATACAAACCCTTCGCAAAACAAATTTAGAAACCAAAATCCATGGATGTGCTATACAAGAAGTAATAGAAGTGTAAGAAACCTCACTATTTTCTGTTGACAGTGGAGGATCGAGACACTTCTGGTGAAAAGGTCAGTTACATGTCCCATCACAAAGTATATGTCATTATCTGGGAGAGCTTCGCGTATAATACATTTGGCATAGACTATCTGAAGTTTAAATTACAAACTCATAAATTCCCTACTCCAGTAGGAGAGAAAAAAAGAAGTCAAAAAGTATGTATACATAGATAAATAAATATATAAATAATTCTTACATGTTTATGATGAACAGATCCACAGAAGCAACTTTGGAGTCATTTATACGTCCTTCAGAACTAAGCACATCTAATTGGTGAAGGGCTTCGCGTATACTTAATTTGTACATAAGTATTTGCTTCTTGGCTCTTGTAGTTCTTGTTCTGGTCTAATCTTTTTCCGACTGAACGAAAAAAAAATCGCATAAAATGCAAAGTATGCAACACATACTAATATAAAATATTAGGAATTCAATTACTCTTCAATTCATCATAATTTTTCCCAAGGACAACTTATTCAAAGCTTACCTTTTTTTTTTCTTTTAAACCAAAAATGGAAAATCTCTAAAAATCGATAAAAATCCTTCATTTGAATCGGAAAATAACGAATCTGGATCGATTTTGTTTGATGGATTTTCCAAATCGAAAAAAAAATAGGTTGAACCAAAGAGATCAATAGGTATTCAAATCGCAATTTATGATAAAATTTTCAGATCGGGAAAAAACAGAATCGAAAAATTGTATATATGATTTCAAAGAAATTTCAAAGAAAATACAAATCAGAAAAAAACTTCGAAAAATTATAACTCATAAACAGAAGAATGATCGGAATTTTTGTTTTTTCTCGTGTTGGAATTGCATTGGATATTTCTCGGCCGTGAATAATGAAGGAGGAAAAATAGGGGATTAAAATTGGAGAAAACAACATTAACATAAATAAAAAAAAAGTTTTATTTATACCTTGTCAAAATTTTGACATCCCAAAATAGACACCAACCACATTTATTATTTGAGAATTCTAATTGGTCCACGTCATCCTTGAAACGCTCTCCTTTCAATACATCAGCGTTAATAATTAACACTATTAACAACATGGAGGATTGGATTATTGAGGGAAAAACTGAGCGAAACTTTCCCAAATGCTATCTAAACAAAGTCTTAAGGTGAATTTGTTTTAGTGTTATTGAGGTTTACAAAGTTCAAATGGAGAGAAAAATCTGGAGAGATTGGGTTCTTGGAGAAGGATTTTAATATAGTAATGTCAAATTATATCTGGCTGGTGGACGTCTTTTTATTATTTTATTTTATTGTTTTTTGGTAAAGAATATGAAATATAAATATTGACAATTGTGTATGGATAATGTGGATATTTCACACGATTATTATCGCAAAATATGTCTCCAACATAGTACATAGCAATTGCGCGTTTCAATGCACATTGTATATTACACAATTATTCGTGAAAATCACAATAAATATATGTATTTCTTAGTTGTTGGCGTTAAAGAACGATCAGCAAGGCGCACATGATCACTTATGAAGCACATGAGTCAAAATGAAAGGAAGAGACAAGGTTAAGAAAAGAAAAGGACAAAAGACCGAGATCAATTTGTTTTCTTGCTCATGAACTTAGGTATAAAACTTAACTGAAATGGTTTTGATTTACATAATGATTTCTAACCTTTTCAAAGAATCTAGATTTTTTAATGATATTAATACTCAACTTTAATGTCCTAAATTTTGCATATCCTTAATGTCAGGCCCTAAGGGGGTATTTATACCCTTCTCCTAGAAATTATCTTTTTAGACAATGATGTCACGTGTTAGCCCGCTTAAACCGCCTAATTCATGTCAAGCATTAGTAGGGTTAATTTATTACATTTTTTCCAATAAGAAATTAGCTTCTACCTAACAAGGGCACTATCTATGAAGTCAACGAGCTCGTCTGAAACTCTTCAAATAAGTTGGTTTCTTAATTTGGTTTTGTATGAACCGGACCCCGTCAGCTGATGCAGTTGATTAACGCATATTTGTCCTTATTTCTATTAGTATTTTAGTTAGTTTTTATTATTAATTTTGGTATAAGTTGGGTAGATTAAGCTCAATTTTGTATTTTTGTACTTCCACCTTATTTTACCGCATTTTGATCATTATTGATGCAAATAGGTGAATATTCTCTGTTTTTCACCTTATAGCCAAGTAACCGGAGGAGCTCAGCACATAAAAGACGAAGTTTGATGACCAAGAGACGAGAATCGAGCCTTCCGGCGAATAAGTAGAAATATTTTGAAGTTAACGGTTCAGTTAGCGGTAGCCCTTACCGCTATGTACTACCGTTACGACCTAGCGGACACCACACCGATACCTTGCCACTATCCTAATTGCTAAAGGTGGACAGAGAGCTCCCAGACCAAGCTAACGGTGACCTTAACAGTATCCCTTACCGCTAGTGATCAACAGAGAGGTTTAGAGGTGTACTTAATGGTTACTCCCACACCGCTACCAATACCACTACGGATGGACATAGACTTTTCAGAGAAGGGTAACGGTATAGTTAGTGGTGTCCCTCACCACTAGTCTTACCGTTATCGGGCCCAGAATTGGATTTTAATCCTAACTTGTGCTTCAAGACATGGGAAAACTATATAAATCCCCCTCCAATCCGCCTTAAACAGACATTATTCACTAGACATAAAGGAGGCTGGTTTTCATAGTCCAGTTCATAGCTGGACGATCAAGGACGAGGAAACGAAGAACGCAAGTTCGAAGCTCCGTTCGTTAGCGCGTGATTCGTACTTCGGCTAAGATCCTTCACTCCTCTTCGGAATAGCTGGAGAATTTACTGCACTTATTAGTTTCAATAAGTATTCTCAAACTTTTAATTGCTTTCTAGTTTAGTTTTTGTGAATTTATGCTTTTCGATTATTGTTTTCATTTTTGGATTTTTAGTTACTTTATGCTTGACACTTTGGATATTTTGGATATTTGAATTCATAATCTTTCATCTGTCATTTTATTTACTTCATGCTTGGTTATTGGAGATTTAATTACATTGAAGCTATTTTAATTCACGCATGCTAGTTATTGCTTTTGTTTGGATTATTGATGCTGAGATTTGGATTTTCGATTCGCATGTTTAGTGATCCTGTTACTTTAAGTTTGTTGATTGAATCCATGCTTATTAGTTTCATTTACGCTTGATTTAGGTTTTTAATTTTCGTTCATGCTATCTTACGCGTTTATGAAATAGGAATTTATTCATGCTTTCTAGCTAAGTTCATGCTTACTTTTGTTTTTAGTTCATTGCCCTTAGTTGATTATGATTTCAATTTCCATTGACTAAATAAGTTGATTAGTTTAATTTATTAAATATTTCCTTTCAAATTCTTAGTTATAAATAACAACAACAACCCCCCCAATTATGCATATTTATGATCAAAACAAACATTGAGATTCCGATTGGTTGTTCCTTGAGACTCGACTCGAGTCAGCTTACTGCCCCACAAGTGTCCCCGTACTCTTGCGAGCAGGCTTGAATGTTTTAAAAATAAAAATATAAAAAGGGGTGCATAAAAGTCTGAATCAAAATTTTGGCGCCGTTGCCGGGGAGCAAGCAAAGGTTTCAAAGATGTTTGTTTATATTATTTTCTGTTTAACTGTCTATTTGTATAAGTGAAATCGAGATAGTTTCTGCCATTTGGTACGTTTGATTTGTTGTTGAGTATATGCAGGGTAGATGATCTCTTCGACTAGAACTTGCACCATTTATTGAAAACATTCATCGTTTGAATTTAGCAGCACCCGCACCTATTCCCAAGAGCGATTCTTCAATCACTACTGATTTCATGTGCGACGAATTTCCTGACGCAATGGAGAGAAGAGAAAATTCCGTTCATCTTGGGAACTTTGACGATGATTTAATTAATGCACTAAATAACGAGCCACCTAGACCTCCTCCACGGAAAAATAGGGGAGAGTACGGGAGCGGCCACACCGTTTAAGAGGCCCAATATAACCTAGATCTCAATTGGCAGAACACCAACAGAGACAAGAGACCCGGAGGAAAAATGATCGAAATGGGGATATGGATGATCATGAAGACATATTCGATACATACTCCGAAAGATCTCCTCCTAGACGTGGACGTGTGGATGAATGGCTCAATAATCAAGATAACCATTACGACAGAAATAATTTTGATACGAGGAGTGAATATGAGGAAGCTTATGCTAGACCAAATAACAGGGAGAGAATTCAGAGGCATGCTCGAGAGCCTCGGCAGCGATATTTGGCCCGTCCACAAGTTGTGCCGTATAGTTCTACTATCTTTTTAAGATGCAACGCTAGAGATGTTGAGATAAAACCGCACCAAATTAACCTACTCCCGACTTTCCACAGGACTAATCTTGAAGACCCGTTAAAAGTTTTAGCTTAATTTTATGATGAGGTGAGTAGATTTCCTACCATGGGACTTCACCGCGATGAGTTACAGATGGTATGTTTCCCATACTGCATGAAGGACAAGGCTAGATCTTGGCTTCTTTCTCTAAAGCCAAGAACACTGACCGACTGGGATATGATTAGTGAGAAATTTTTGAACCAATATTATTCGGCCCAAATGACGAGGCAACTTCGGAGGCAAATCACAAATTTTGACCAACAAGAGGGGGAGTTATTCCACGAAACATGGGAACGTTACAAAACACTTCTGAAGGCTTTCCCTCACCACAAATACTCTCCTGAAATGGTTAATCAAATTTTTTCAACGGATTGTCAACCACGTATAAAGATCAAGTTGAGATAGCATCCGATGGAGATTTTGGAGACTTGATAGCTGCTAATGCCACGATGGTACTGGAGAGGATGAGCAATAAGGCCAGATAAACCAACTCTCGACCTCGTAAATTGAAGATAAATGAAGTGTTTGTAACCGAGAAAGATAACTACAAGAGTATCAAAGAGATGGTTAAGGAGATGTTTAATGAAGAGTTAGCAGCACTGAGGGCCGCGCGAGCAAGCCAAGCTTCTTCAAAGAAGACCGTTGAGACATGTGATCAATGTGGAGCAACCGGGCATTTGGCGAATACGTGTCCAGCAAACGACGAACAATAGGAGGACGTTAACGCCATTCAGGATTTTCACAACCAACCCAATTCAGGGAAAAAACCCACAAACAAATTTCAGGCACAGCGTGACTCTCCCTATTTGAAGTAGGGTCCTGGGAACCCACATCACGCGTCACTGCAGACCGCCCCGCAATACCCTCCACCACTCCCACTAAACAAATATTCGATGATGGGTCCAACACCTACTCTAGTGCAACCAAACGACAGTTGTTAATTTAGCAGCAAAACCAGGTCACCGAGACTATTCAAAATCGGGATGGGCTTGCACAGCAAGCAGCGCAAATAAATGGTCTCAGTGCAAAGATCGATGAGCTAGCTAAGAACCAGACAAATACAGATATGGTTTTAGGACAAATGGCAGCTTCCCTGGCGAAATTGTCAAACGAAAAAGGAAGTTTCCGAGCCAACCGGAGCAAGCCTCGATAGTCCATGTTCTTCGAAGTGGAAAGAAGGTAGATAGTGGAGTCGAGATAGAAAAGGAAGAAGAAGAAGAGGTGGCCGAAATCCCGCCTAAGGTAGACGACCTTAAACCAGTGAACCAAATGCATAGGTCACCAAATCCATATATTTCGGGATCATTGAAAGGGAAACTTCCGAACTAAGTCCCCGCTCTAACAAAAATTGACGATCCCACCAAGCCTTCGACTCCGTAACCGAAATAGTCGACTACCACGATTCGTGACAAAGTTCCTTTTCCCAGTCGTCTACGTCCAGCCAAGGAAAATAAGAAATTTATGGAGCTTTACAATTTGCTGAAGAATATCAATATTAACCTTCCTCTCTTAGATGTGATTAAGACAATGCCAACATACATTAAGTTCTTCAAGGAGCTAGCCTCAAGAGAAAGGCGGCTAGAAACAACACAACGAGTGGAGTTAACGAAGGAGGTTAGTGCCATATGTAAGGGTCCATTGCCCCTGAAAGAGAAAGATCTAGGAAGCTTTTGTATAACCATTGCCCTCGGTAATGGGCAAACGACACGAGGAATGCTTGACCTTGGGGTCGAAATAATTTTGATGTCATATTCTCTTTATAAAGAATTTGACACTGGGATGATGAAACCGACTATGATGCGACTTCAATTGGCAGATCGATCGATCAGACAACCTCTTGGTGTCATTGAAGATTTGTTAATACAAGTCGGAGAGCTTGTGATTCCAGTTAATTTTGTTATACTTGATGTAGGTGAGGTTCCAAGAGAAGGCAGGGAGCACACTATTTTATTGGGAAGACCGTTCATGTCTACTTCTCATATGTTGATTGATGTTCACAAGGGGAGAATGACCTTATCCATTTTGGGAGAATTGGTGACGTTTTCTCTTAAAGATATTCACAACACTCCCTCTTCGTTCATGCAAGAAGACTTTTCTTTTATTGATCCAATTGCATTTTGCGTCCATGCGCTCAAGGGAATCATCATTTTAGATGAGTCAAGCATCGAGGACGATGCATAATTTTTGAGAAGGGTGGCCAAAATACTGGAAATTGACTTGAGCGAAATCACTGAAGATTATGAAGGATTTGAAGATCTCGATGAAGAATTTTGCGAAATAGCTAACGCACCCGAGCTCGAGATAAAAGTGGAGTTGAAACCACTTCTAAGTCATTTAAAGTACGTTTTCATCGAGCCCAACAAAACAAAACCCATCATCATATATTCAGAATTGACGGAACATGAGGAAAGAGAGCTAATTTTGGTGCTGAGTACCTACAAAGAGACCATAGGATGGAGCATCAGTGACATCAAAGGGATAAGTCCCATTACCTACATGCACCGAATTGAGCTAGAGCCCGACGCAAGGCCTGTGAGAGACAGCCAACGAAGACTGACGCCAACGCTATATGAGGTGGTCAAGAAGGAAATTTTGAAGCTAAAAGATGAAGGGATTATTTTTGCTATCTCCGACAATAAATGGGTGAGTCCGATCTATGTGGTTCTGAAGAAAGGAGGTATCACCATAACCAAAAACAAAAAAGGCTAGATAGTCCCAACACGACTAACAACTGAATGGCGAATGTGTGTCGACTATAGAAAGTTAAATGCAGCCACTCGAAAAGACCACTTTCTCTTGCCGTTCATCGACCAACTTCTCGAAAAGCTTGCTAGGCATGAATTCTACTGTTTCTTGGATGGCCTTTCTGGCTATTATCAAGTGGCCATTTCTCCGGAGGATCAGAGCAAGACAACATTCACGTGTCTTTTCGGCACGTTTGCCTTTAGGAGAATGCCCTTCGGTTTATGTAATGCCCCAGCGACATTTCAAAGGTGCATGCTTTCAATTTTACTGATTTCATTGATGATTTCCTTGAGTGTTTATGGATAATTTTCAATTTTTGGTTCGTCTTTCGAAAATTGTTTGTCCAATTTGTCTAAGGTTCTAAAACATTGCATTGAGAAGAATCTTACGTTGAGTTGGGAGAAATCCCAATTTATGGTAAAGAGTGGTACTATTTTAGGTCATGTTGTTTCTAAGAGAGGGGTTGAAAGTTGATAAAGTTAAAATTAACGTTATTGAAACTCTTCCTCCCCCACGTGATGTTAAAGGTGTTAGGAGTTTTGTTGGTCATGTGGGTTTTTATAGGCGTTTTATAAAAGATTTTTCAAAAATTAGTCGCCCACTTTGTAAGCTCTTGACTTTAGATACTCCTTGGTATACTGGAATCTGGTACATCTGGAAAACGGCTAGAATGAAGGGATGAACGGGTAAACTCAGGCCGGTGTGGAATTGGTCCACGTAGAAAGTTAGATGGTGAGGGGGAGGCAACGAAGCCCTCTCGTCTGGTGCCGGACTAGTAAAAGTGAATGCATCGGAAATGTCGTAGGTAGTGCGTATCTCCTTAAGAGTTTGGTTACTCACTATCGAGGAGACATTGTCACCGGGAAAGTAAGGGAAAGCCGGCGGAACCTCTGCCGGAGGAGCCGCCGGGGGTGACTCAGACAATGATAAATCCACGGAGGAAGTGGAATTCGCCGGATGCTCCAACGAGGTCCCCACATCCAAATTAGAAGATGAAGAAGTCGACATAATTAAAGGATGTGAGAAGAAATAAGGAAGTACCTGGTTACAGAACAAATCAAAGCTGGATGAAGAAAATTTGAAATGGAGAAACTCGCCGGAATGCTAGAGAGGAAAAAGGGAGAATTCGAGAAGTTGTAAAAATAGAATTTTAAAAGTGAAGGGGAAAAGAGACGGGGAGGGACAAAAAGGCAAGTGGATAAATTTGAAAAATGGGAATTGATGGGATCCCCGCATTTAATGTGGACAGTACCCTAGGTGATTAGCTGGAAAGCCAATCGTCCTGGGTTAGGACATGTGCCACCAACCTGTCAGTATTTGAGGAGACGTGGGAATGGAGACCGTTTGGGAATGTGGGCCGACACCGCTAATGCCAATAATTAGACCTGGTTGTCAGGTGGATTTCTAGGGATTCGCATTGATACGAGAAGCACTAAAGGAGGTGGGAACATCCTGTACTGAGATAACCATGAAGCTCTTACAGCTCTACCCTCACTAATTTGGGGGGAGGAGTTGATGTGACTGGAATAGGTCAGACCTGGTGTGGGTAGACCTGATTTGGGAAACCGCTAGATAAGCACGGTCGGACCAGAGTGACCAGTGCTTTCGGACAGATCTTCCTCTCAAAGTAAGTCCTGATCTCCTCTATAAAGAAGATTACGCTGAGCTGATATCTAGAAGAGATCCTTGGGAAGTCATTAGAAGATCAGTTCAGGATAAGTCAGGACTGTAGACCTGACCTGGGATAATAAAAAGGAGATCGAGACAGTTCAGGCCTGGGTAAAGTTTTACCCGGCTCCTCCTAGAAAACATGATCGTCCCGAGGTGGACATAATCGAGGGAAAAGCGGGCCTAGGGAAGACCTGGTCTCCTGACCCCCTTTGAGGAAGACAAGTGGGACCACTTGTCAGAATTTATTGCCTCAACGGCCCTTGATTCGCGGCCCTTGTTCCCGAGATCCCGGAAAGGGTCCTCACTGGGAAAAACTATAAATATCTGAGCCCCAAGGCTGAGGGAGGTATGTCATTCTTTTGTGCATTCCTTCTTTACTTCCTGGAAAACACCTCATATGCTTTTTGACTTAAGTATCGGAAAGGTTTCCACCGGAAAACCACCGGTGGTCCTTTTTAACTTGTGTTTGTGGTGCAGGTCAGGAAGAAATCTAGGTTTCAGGCAGTATCATATTTTGGGGTGAAACAATTGGCGCCGTCTTTGGGAAATCAATCAAGCTAAGACGTGAGACTTTTCAATGGCTTCAGATGGTCTGTGACGGAACTTGGTTGGGGAGCTCGGCAGAACCCCCAGCTCCGCTGCACCGTGGGGTATGCCCAGGTCGGCAGAAACGTCGACGATGGGACCAGAAGGGACAGCGCCGGCGGCAGCGGCTGCGTTGGGCACTACGCCACCCCCACTTGGTAGATCTGTGCCAGCTACTGGTGGTTCATTCAATGAATCCTTCCTCATGCAGCTCTTGGAGCTCATTGGCAAAGCCGTGGAGATGGCAGTAGAAAAGAAGTTTGCATAGATGTCGACGCCGCCATCCAACGCACCGCCAGCTAGGACTGTGCCGCTGACAGAAACTGAACCGCTGCGAGGATAGCGCACCGATCAGATCCCCCTCCAGAATAGAGAAGACCTCTCCACTTCCGATAGTGAGATGTCGAGTCAGGCTAATCCGGGCTTGTCTGAGCAGATGCAAAGCTTGCAGAAGGAGGTGCGAGAATTCAGGAAGAAAATGGCAGGCACAAGCACGGTGCCGGCACGGAGAGGTACACCTTTCACGGAAGAAGTCATGCGCGACGATGTGCCAGCTTCATAATGATCTTTAGGCTTCGAATACAATGGAACCACAGATCCGTGGGAGCACCTCAGCCTCTTTGAAATAGCAGCGGCGTTGCATAAATTCTCGGATGCTGTTATGTGCCGGGTCTTTCCGATGACTTTCACCAAGTCTGCACAGCTCTGGTTTAGCCAGTTGCCGCCACGCTCTATCAGCAACTTTGACGAGTTCAGCACGGCCTTCCTGCACCAGTTCACCAGCTGCAGGAAATACCAAAAGATGCCACTCAAATTGTTCAGCCTAAAGCAGAAGGAGAACGAGAGCCTTCATGCTTATATCAACAGGTTTACAACGATGAAGTTGGAGGTGCCTTCTGCATCGGAAGAGCTCCTGGTGAACGCACTGGCACAAGGCCTTAGACGTGGGGAGTTCTTTCAATCGTTGGTGGTGAAGCCAGCTCTGAAATTCGGAGAACTCTTGGAAATGGCTGAGAAGTACATCCATCTGGAGGAAGCCTTGAAAATTAAAGACGAAGGAGAGAGGAAAAGAGAAAGATACGATAGAGAAGACAAGGTAGCAGTGAAGAAACCCAGGCCAGATCTGTCCGGGGGGAGACCTCGTTTTGATAGGTACACCCCTGGCAACGCCACAAGGTGAAATTCTACAAGCGATAGAGAGGCACCCTGAGTTGAAGTGGCCGAAGACCTACTCGCAGAAACCTAGGAAGGAAAGGTCTGATCGATTCTGCCGCTTCCATAATGAATATGGACATGATACTGACCAATGCACTCATTTGAAAGAAGAACTGGAGAGAATGGTTCAATCAGGGCACCTGAAGGAATATGTTCGCATGAGGAAGGAGGAAGTCAGATTTGGGCGCAGTGGCTATGAACGGTCTTAACAGGGTAAGAGAGATCAGGAAAGGGGTCGTACCGAAGGGAGACGAACTGATCAAGCCCAGGTCATTCATGGAGAAATCCAGATGATTACTGGTGGAGAGTTGGAAGAATATTCTAAGCGGACGCAGCATAGCTACGTCCGAGCTGCGAAAGATCTAGTCCGGAAATTGCGCGAGGTGGGGCAAATGGCGTCTTCCCCGAATATCTGTTTCGGGTCAGAAGATGGTGTTGGCATTCCGGCCCCTCACATGGATGCTTTAGTTATAACAGCAACCACCGCCAATTATAATGTACGGCGAATTTTTGTGGATACAGGAAGTTCTGTGGATATTTTATTTTATGACTGTTTCCAAAAGTTGAGATTAGACGTTGATCTGGAAGAGGTTATCACTTCCTTGGTGGGATTCGAGGGGGGTGCCTTGAAGCCCCTGGGAGCGGTCAGGCTCCTCGTGACATTAGGCGAGGAGCCATACATGGTAACCAGAACGGTACGTTTTCTGGTAGTGGACGCACCATCATCTTATAATGTAATGTTGGACCGACTGTCTTTGAGCCAGTTTCAGGCCTTCATATCGGTTTTTCATATGAAAATGAAATTCCGGGCGGAAGACGGAACGGGAGAGGTAAGAGGTGACCAATATGCATCACGACAGACGTATGTCGAGTGTATCAAAAGGAATAGGGAAGAGGAGAGACAGAGCAAGAGGGCTCGAGTGGAGCGACCGATGCCAGATCTGGTACGAAGAGAGGAAGGGTTGATGTTGGTTGAAGTAGTTCCAGGAGATGAGAGCCGAGTCCTCCGTGTAGGAACGACTCTTAGTCCCGAAGTATTGACAGACCTGGTTACACTATTGAGAGACAGCGCTGATGTGTTTGCTTGGTCTCCCCAAGACCTGGTGGGGATAGACCCAGAGGTGACCGAACATTGCCTTAATATTAGTCCAGACATGAAGCCGGTGAAGCAGAAGAAACGCAACTTCGGGCCTGAAAAAGAGGCCATCATCGAGGCTGAGGTGGAGAAGTTATTAAAGCCAAGCATATCCAGGAGATACAATTCCCAGAATGGCTCTCCAATGCCGTACTAGTTCCCAAAACTCAAGAAGATTGGTGAATGTGCATTGATTTCCGTGATCTCAACCGCGCCTGCCCAAAGGAACACTACCCACTCCCAAGGATTGACCAACTGGTCGACTCTACTTCTGGTTGCGAACTCCTGAGCATGATGGATGCTTCAGAAGGTTATCATCAGATTAGGCTTGCGAAGGAGGACTGGAAGCCAGTCAACTTCATCACTCCAAAGGGAACGTACTGTTACGTGGTCATGCCATTCGGGCTCAAAAATGCAGGGGCCACGTATCAGAGGCTGGCGGAAAAAATGTAAAAGGAGCAGTTAGGGCGGAACATGGAGGTGTACGTGGATGATATGTTGGTCAAAAGTATCAAGACCACATCTCATGTGGAAGACTTGAGAGAAACATTTGCCACATTGAGGAAGTATAGAATGAAGCTCAATCCCAAGAAATGGACGTTTGGGGTTAGAGCTGGCAAATTTTTTGGATACATGGTGACGCCAAAAGGCATTGAGGCTAATCCAGAGAAGGTGAGGTCAATCATGGAGATGCAGGCGCCTAGAAACGTTAGAGAAATACAATGTTTGGCAGGTCGCATCAATGCCTTGAGCCAATTTGTTTCGCGCTCGGCAGAGAAGAGCCTGCCATTTTTTCAAGCCTTGCGTAAGAAGGTTCGACTTGAACGGACCAGTGAGTATGAGGACGCATTTAAAAAGTTGAAGGAGCACTTGGCTAGCATGACCTTTCTCACGAAGCCTATCCAGGGAGAGCCCTTAGTCTTGTTCTTATCTGTAGGACAGCAAGCAGTTAGCTCTGTCTTGATTAGAGAAGAAGGTAAAGTACAGAGACCAGTCTATTTCTGGAGCAAGGTCTTGCACGACGCTGAGACAAGGTATGTTGAAGTGTAGAAAGCGATGCTGGCCTTAGTGGGAACAGCTCGTAAGCTGCGTCCATACTTTTTATCCCATAGCATAGTTGTGCGAACCAACCTGCCATTGAGAGCTGTAATGGATAAGCCAGAGGCGTCAGGAAGACTGGTTAGGTGGATAATCGAGATTAGTGAGTTCGACATTGTATTCGAGACTAGGACAGCCATTAACGCCCAGGTCTTGGTTGATTTCATGCAAGAAATGACCAGCTCTTCCGAAGTAAAGCGGGAATGACAATTTTTACTGACGGCTTTGTTGGAAATCAGGGCTGCGGGGTAGGAAAAGTCCTGATTGAACTAGCAGGTGTAGCCACTGAATATGAAGTGCACCTGAATTACGCCTTATCTAATAATGCGGCGGAGTATGAGGCCCTCCTAAGAGGGGTTCAGATGGCGCGAGACTTGGGGGCAGAACTGGTTTGTGCTAGGGTGGATTCCCAACTCGTTTGTAAATAGATAAGTGGAGAATTTGAAACAAGGGAAGAGAGCATGCAGAGATATTTGGCCAAGTTCAGAGAGCTCGCCAGGGATATGAAATCTTTAACAGTCCTGCAAACCCCTAAAGAAGAGAATGGAAGAGCTGACTATCTAGCGAAGATAGCTAGCTCAGCTACGGACTGCCGCGAGAGGGTGATTGCAGAATTTGGGACAGAGAAGGTGCGTACTTGTGAGAAGTGCCAGGAGAACTCATCGTTGATACAAAAACCCGCGGAAGAGCTCATGACGATGAGCTCTCCTTGCCCATTTGCCAAGTGGGGCATTGATTTAGTCAGTCCTTTTCCCATGGCTCCTGCCCAAAAGAAATCTCTGATAGTAGCGATTGATTATTTTAGTAAATGGGTGGAAGCCGAGGCCTTGGCAAGAATTACAGAGGACGCGGTCCTGAATTTCTTGTGGAAAAATGTTGTCTGTAGATTTGGTGTACCCAGAATTCTGGTTTCCGATAATGGCACCTAGTACATGGGTGCTAAAATTAGAGCTTGGTGTGCAAAGATGAAAATTGACCAGCACTTCACATCCGCTACCATCCCCAGGCCAATGGTCAAGTGGAAGTCACCAATCGCATATTGGTGCAAGGGATCAAGACACGTCTGGAAAGAGCTGGAGGTAGATGGGTGGATGAACTGAATTCAGTTTTATGGGCATACAGAACTAATCCCAAGGAAAGCACAGGGGAAACGCCTTTCAGTCTGGTTTATGGTATGGATGTTGTGGTACATGCTGAGATTAGCATGGAGAGTCATCGAGTTCAGAATTTTGTCGAAGAACAGAATCATCTATTAATTCAGGATGCTCTGGACTTGGTGGAGGAGAAAAGAGATAGAGCTGCTGTTAGAATAGCACACATCAAAGGGAGAATAAAAGCAGCTTACGATAAGTCTGTGATCAAGAGGCAGTTCCAGATGGGAGATCTAGTTCTGCGGAGAGCAGATTTAGGAAAGACGAAGGGAAAGCTAGATGCCGCGTGGAAAGGACCGCTCCGAGTCATCCAAATCTTAGCAGGGGGCGCTTATAAATTGGAAAAGCTGGATGGGACCGAGACCCCCCGTGTTTGGAATATTGCTAATTTACGAAAATCTTATGCATAATCATAATATCTGGATGTTTATTTACTTTATTGAATAAAATTGCAGGTTTCATCTTGTGCATCAGTTCGCGTACGTATTAATAATTAAGCCAGGATTGGCTAAGGGCGGATGCCCGATTTCCTGACCTGATTGTCAGTTTAAGCTAGGATTGGCTAAGGGTGGATGCCCGATTTCCTGAACTGATTGTCAGTTTAAGCCAGGATTGGCTAAGGGCGGATGCCCGATTTCCTGACCTGATTGTCAGTTTAAGCCAGGATTGGCTAAGGGCGGATGCCCCGATTTCCTGACTTGATCGTCAGTTTCAGCCAAGATTGGATAAGGGCGGATGCCCCGATTTCTTAACCTGATTGTTAGTTTAAGCCAGGATTGGCTAAGGGCGGATGCCCGATTTCCTGACCTGATTGTCAGTTTCAGCCAAGATTGGCTAAGGGCGGATGCCCTAATTTCATGACCTGATTGTCAGTTTAAAGCTAGGACTGGCCAAGGGTGGATGCCCGTAATACTTCCTGTCTTGGATGACAGAGACACCGGGCTTGGTTTAGGGCGGCGGCCCATGAAATATCCCCACTTGTCTAAACAGGTTGCGACAGGACCGGCTAAGGCATGCAGATTGATGCCTAACCTGATTGTCAGAAAAAATATATGAAATGATTGCCGTGGTTGATTAGCCACAAGAAAGACCTGAATAAAGGCGGAAGCCTTAAAGGTACACCCCATTACCCTGGAATGGTTGGCACTCGGAAAACATGATTCGCATGATTTGGGCGGAATAGAATCGATCGAAATTTTTTTAGAAAGCCCTTGAATTTATCATTATATTCTGGGAAACATGAAACTACATATGATAAACAAGCCAAAATTGATCGTCAATGTAAAATCAATTTTTGAAAAGCAGAAATTCAAAATAAAGTTCTGGGAAATACAAAAAAGCAGATTGCACACACCTTCTATGAAGGTCAGCAATTTTGATTAACAGAATGCAGGAAACAAAAAAGGAAGATAAATACAGGAGTTCATCCCTGAGAAGATCTCCGATCAGCAGCCAGAGCCTGGCGAACACGCCACAGCTCGCGCTCCCTCTCATGATAGCGCTGACGATATTTATCAGCGCGCTCAGAAAAAGCATGTGCTTCACCGGCGTCGATGGTCATTCGGCTCACTGATTCTGCCAAATCAGCCTTTTCTTCTTGCAGTTGGCGGTTCATTTGACGGAGTTCAACCCATTCCCGCTTGTAATGGCGCTTCTTCTGCCTCTTCCTTTCCAGAAGGCGATGGAAATAATTGATTTTTTCTCGAAGCAAGTCAAGTTTATCGGAGAGTTTGAAATTCTCAACCACTAGAGAGATGTTCTTCCTTTTCACAAC
>BMAC01000628.1:0-19982 GCA_014905375.1 Phtheirospermum japonicum | reverse complement strand
AAGCTGAAGTGGAAGAGCAGAAGGTCTGGCGGATGTGATCAGCAAAGGCGGAAGAGTCTAGTAAGTGCATGCGATCATCCTCGGCAATGTAAGTGAAGGAGGTGGGCTCAGAAGCGCCTGTAATGGGAGCAGAACGGTCAAAGGGCAAAGTGGGGTTTTCAGCTACCCACTCCTAGACCAAAGAAGACCTCGGCCTCAGGGACTAGGAGATCGTACAGCTCCACCGACCCCAGGAAGGCTCGGTGTGTGGTCTCCCGGGTTAGCTCGATCAAGCGCAACCCTTCCTCGGAGTTAAGAAACTCCAGCCTCCCCTCTGCCCATCCTTCAGTGCGGTCCTTGAATTCTCCATCGGCCTCGCCCTCAGCTCTGGTTTTCTTTGCCTTGGCCTTGAGCTCTTTAACCTCTTCCTCCAGGAGGATGGCCTATGCCCGCTGCCTGCCCTCAGATTCTTGCGACTCATGAAGTGCAGCTTTGGACCCCACTAGCTCTGCCTTGAGAAGCTCCATATCCCTTCTGAGGCCGTGATTCTTAGCCAATAAGTCCCGTTTCTACTTCTTCAGGACTTCAACCTCCCTCTTCAAATCTGCTTGTAGCAGAGAGCCGTGCGCCCGGGCTAGCAAAGAAGCCCTGAATACCACCGCCTAAAGAAAAAATAAATAATAATAATAATAATAATAATAATAATAATAATAATAATAATAATAATAATAATAATAATAATAATATGAGTGAGGAATTTTGAAAAGGTACGACGAGTGATGAATGCCTCACCTATGCCTCCGCCTGGCAGTAAGACTCCACCAGATCTGGGTCGGACATCTTGTCAACGGTATGACGGTCAGCTGTGGGAGCTAGTCCTATCATGAACTGCCTGGTCACTTCTCCAGGACAGTTTATGACCGACCTGTTGAAAAAGTCCTGATTGGGGTATGGAGGAACCTGGGGGACTGCCTCGGGGACGACCTCAGGCTCGGCTCACCTCCTTTTCCTTCGCTGCAACTGTTGATCCTCCTCAGGACTTTTTGAGGACAGGATTGTCTGAGCTGGAGCTGCCGGCTCGGGTGCAGCTCTCCTTGCCAGCTCCGGATTCCTCCTCACTTTCCCAAGAGGAGTGACATTGGAGGGATCCGCCTGGTTTTGCTCTGAGGGCTGGTTTTGCAGAGGTGCTACTAAGGTAACCTCCGCCGAGGTAGGAGAAGCTCGAGAGGATTCTCCCAGGGGGCTTTTCTGACCCCCTCCCGCAGTTTTCTTCGCTTTGGCAGCCAGATGTGCTTGCAACATATTTACTGAAATAAGAAAAAATACATGGAGTTATAAACGATAAATATCGACAACTGACGAAAAGAGGTGAACTGACAGTGCTGGATTATACCAATGTGAGGAGGCAGAGGCCCGCTCTGTTTTTGAGAGATAAAAAAGGATAAAAGGTCAAGTTTAAGGACTGAGGATATGTCTAGAGGTACAATATTAAGGAGGTTGATGTTCTTGGCTATGTGTGGTGGCCTCTCACCACGGGTTAATGGTGCTTGTGGAGGCAACATGTTAATCGGAGCAGTAGAGAAGCCCCAATCTCCGGAACATTGAACATAAAAGAACTTCTTTCTCCAGGCCTTGTGAGAAGTAGGAAGACCTGTCAAGAAGTGCACATCTGATCTGGCGGAAAGATAGAAAAATCCAGAAGCGCTTTTAGCTAGGAATAGGGAGTAGAAAAGTTGGGCTTTGGGAGTTATCCCGGAATATTGTGATGCCAGGTGAAAACCCACCATAACCCGGAAGGCATTGGGCAGGAACTGGTATACCAGAATCTGGTACATCCGAGAAATGGCTAGAATGAAGGGATGAACGGGTAAACTCAGGCCGGCGTGGAATTGGTCCACGTAGAAAGTTAGATGGTGAGGAGGAGGTGATGAAGCCCTCTCGCCCGGTGCCGGACTGGTAAAAGTGAATGCATCGGAAATGTTGTAGGTAGTTTGTATCTCCTTAAGAGTTTGGTTACTCACTATCGAGGAGACATTGTCACTGGGAAAGTAATGGAAAGCCGGAGGAACCTCTGCCGGAGGACCTCTGGGGGTGGCTCAGACAATGATAAATCCACGGAGAAAGTGGAATTTGCCGGATGCTTCGAAGAGGTCCCCACATCCGAATTAGAAGATGAAGAAGTCGACATAATTAAATGATGTGAGAAGAAACAAGGAACTACCTAGTTACTGAACAAATCGAAGCTGGATGAAGAAAATTTGAAATGGAGAAACTCGCCGGAATGCTAGAGAGGAAAAAGGGAGAATTCGAGAAGTTGTAAAAATAGAATTTGAAAAGTGAAGGGGAAAAGATACGGGGAGGGACAAAAAGGCAAGTGGATAAATTTGAAAAATGGGAATTGATGGGATCCCCGCATTTAATGTGGACAGTACCCTAGGTGATTAGCTGGAAAGCCAATCGTCCTGGGTTAGGACATGTGCCACCAACCTGTCAGTATTTGAGGAGACGTGGGAATGGAGACCGTTTGGGAATGTGGGCCGACACCGCTAATGCCAATAATTAGACCTGATTGTCAGGTGGATTTCTCGGGATTCACATTGATACGAGAAGCACTAAAGGAGGTGGGAACATCCTGTACTGAGATAACCATGAAGCTCTTACAGCTCTACCCTCACTAATTTGGGGGGAGGAGTTGATGTGACTGGAATAGGTCAGACCTGGTGTGGGTAGACCTGATTTGGGAAACCGCTAGATAAGCACGGTCGGACCAGAGTGACCAGTGCTTTCGGTCAGATCTTCCTCTCAAAGTAATGCCTGATCTCCTCTATGAAGAAGATTACGCTGAGATGATATCTGGAAGAGATCCTTGGGAAAGTCATTAGAAGATCAGTTCAGGATAAGTCAGGACTGTAGACCTGACCTGGGATAATAAAAAGGAGATCGAGACATTTCAGGCAGGCCTGGGTAAAGTTTGACCCGGCTCCTCCTAGAAAACATGATCGTCCCGAGGTGGACAAAATAGAGGGAAAAGTGGGCCCAGGGAAGACCTGGTCTCCTTACCCACTTTGAGGAAGACAAGTGGGACCACTTGTCAGAATTTGTTGCCTCAATGGTCCTTGATTCGCGGCCCTTGTTCCCGAAATCCCGGAAAGGGTCCTCACTGGGAAAAGCTATAAATATCTCAGCCCCAAGGCTGAGGGGTGTATGTCATTCGTTTGTGCATTCCTTCTTTACTTCCTGAAAAACACCTCATACACTTTTTGACTTAAGTATCGGAGAGGTTTCCACCGGAAAACCACCGGCGGTCCTTTCTAACTTGTGTTTGTGGTGCAGATAAGGAAGAAATATAGGTTTCAGGCAGTATCATATTTTGGGGTGAAACACTCCTTTTGTTTTTAATGATGATTGCATAAATGCATTTAATGAGCTTAAAAAAAGACTTACTTCAGCACCAGTAGTTGTTGCCCCCGATTGGACTTTGCCATTCGAGAATGTGTGATGCTTCAAATGAAGCAGCGGGGTCCGTTCTGGGACAACGTGTGGGTAAGTTGCTTAGGGTTTTTTATTATGCAAGTTACATGTTAAACGATGCCCAACGTAACTATACCACGACTGAAAAATAATTACTAGTTGTTGTATTTTCGCTTGATAAATTTAGGTCATATATAGTGGGAGCAAAAGTAATTGTATATACGGATCATGCTGCATTGTGTCACTTATTTTCTAAATCTCAAAGCAAACCACGTCTGATTAGATGGATTTTATTATTGCAAGAATTTGACGTAGAAATTAAAGACAGGCGTGGATTTGAAAACGTTGTGGCTGATCACTTGTCTAGAATACTGAGGATGATGCGAATGGGAACTTTATAATTAATGATTTATTCCCTTATGAGAATGTATATGCTCTTGAACAATTAATTACTCCTTTGTATGCTGATATTCTGAACTATCTTACTTGTGATATTATACCTAACCACCTATCCTACCAAGAAAGGAAGATATTTTTTAATAAGTGTAGGGACTACTTTTGGGACGATCCTTATGTGTTCAAACGCTGCAAGGATGGACTAAGCAGAAGATGCGTTCCTAACGATGAAATGGGGAGTATATTGCATTTCTGCCACGATCTTGGAGGACATTTTGGAGCTCAAAAGACAACATTTAAGGTACTGCAAGCCGGATTCTATTGGCTAAGTTTATTTTCTGACGCGTACGAATACTGCAAGGCGTGCGACAATTGCCAATGAACTGGTAACATAGGTAAGCGAGATGAGGTGTCACAAGTGCTTAATCAAGTAGTGGAGATTTTTGATGTATGGGGGATAGATTTCATGGGACCTTTTCCCAAAAGCCGAGACTTCGAGTATATCCTAGTAGGATTCAATTATGTATATGAATGGGTGGAGGCGATTGCCGCGTGAAAGGCAAATGCTGAGATTGTGCTTAAATTCTTAGAAGAGAACATCTTCAGTAGGTTTGGAGTGCCAAAGACAATTATAAGTGATGGAGGAAGCCATTTCTGCAACAGAGCCTTTGAGAGGTTGATGACTAAATATGGAGTTCGGCACAAGGTAGCCACCCCATACCACCCTCAAACTTCTGGGCAAGTCGAAACAAGCAATCGACAGTTGAAAGCTATACTCGAGAAGACGGTTGGACCAAATCAGAAAGATTGGGCAGCAAATCTTATTGATGCACTGTGGGCCTATCGAACAACTTATAAAATGGTGCTTGGTATGAGCCTTTTCTGGCTCGTCTAAGGGAAAGCATGTCGTTTGCCAATCGAGCTAGAGCATAGAGCAAGTTGGGCCATTTGTGAGTTGAACATGAATTACGATGAAGCAGGCGAATATAGGAAGTTGGAGTTGACCGAGCTCGAAGAAATCAGAAATGAGTCATACAATGATGCGTGGAGGCAAAAGAAGATGATGAAGATACGTCACGATCGTAAAATTGTTGATAAATAATTGGAGGTTGGTAAGTTAGCTTTAGTCTATAATTCTCGATTAAAGTTTTTTCTAGGTAAGCTTAAGTCATGATGGAGTGGGCCGTTCGTGATAAAAGAAATCAACAATTTTGGAGCGGTCACTCTGTACGATGAGAAGAAGGATTCAACATTTCAGGTAAATGGACACAGAGAGAAACTGTATCATGATGGGATAATGTCAAGCCAAGATCGTGAGCTGGTGAAGTTCGTGGATCCACTTCAAGCCAAGAATTGACTACTAGAATTCGCGTCGAGCAAGCGACGTTAAAAGATGCGCTTCTTGGGAGGCAACCCAAGGGTTTGTATTATTTTCTTATTTTTGATTTTCTTTTTATTGAACTTTACTTATTTTTTAGTTGTGTCTTTGCTATGGTACGTTTATGCGTTGTTGATGTGCAAAAAAAGATTGTAAAATTCGCCGATTGTGGAGACATAGCGGTTAGCTAGAGGTAACCATTACCGCTAGCCTTACTGTTAGCAACCAGCCCTGGCGTTAACGATAAGAACCAACTGTTGAACTGATCTCTAATTGTAAACAGAAGGGCATAACGGTGGACCTAGCGGTAACCCTAACCATTAAGTCTACCGCTGGGAAGTTCAGTAAGAGTTTAACGATCATTCAACGGTGGCACAAACCGTTACAGCCGCCGCTGACCTTGTACAAAGAGATTAACGGTTAACCTAGTGGTAGACCTTAGCACTAAGGTTACCGCTATCGTAATCGAATCTTCAGAATTTGGAAAGAATCGGGCTGCAGATTTTGGGAATTTATTTCCACCAGGTAAGTCAATTTATGGTATTATTTTGCACGAATTTTGGCTGAGTTTAAAGTCTAGATCTACTACCTTTTTAGAGTTCTAAATTAAATAGGTAAGTTTAATATCTCCTACATTAATTACAATTGGACAAGATATGACTCATATTTTCAAGAGCCAATAACTCCTATATAAACCATCCCTTAGGCACTCAATAATTCACAAACTCTTAAAGCTCTTTGATTCTGAACCTCCCCACACCAAGATTATTCTTAATTATCAACACTATGAGGAGAACCGAACAAGACAACAACAACCACGAACGTGGTTGGATTCTAAGAAGGGAGCACGAAGAAGCTATGGAAGGGATGCAAGGCAAATTTAAGGAGATTAGGGAGGAAATCGAGAAGGTGAAGGCCAAAAACGATGGCTTTCAACTAGACGAAGTTAATTGCACCTTTAAGACCACTTCATTGGAGGATCACTTGAAGAAAGCGGGTGAAGTGAATGTAACTTTAAGGAACATAAATTCCCAGCTGAAGGGGGCAAACAAGGAACTGAAGGAAGCAAAGCGTAGCCTCAAAAGAAAAATTGGAGAACCAAGGGAGCATGACGAGACCATGAAAGAGCTTCAAGACCAACTCGCCATGGCTAGAGAAGAGATTGAAAAACTGAAAACTCAGAATACTAACTTTCTTTGGAGCGAAGCTGTCTTTGCAGATGAAGTTGTCATTTGGAAAAAGCGCCTGGAAGAAGCAGAGGCCAAATTAACTGAAGAAACAAACGACGGTGTCAACTTCCTATACGAAAATTATGAAATTTGATCAGAGAAGCTCGAGCTCTAACACAGAGTTAGCAAGTTAGAGTCCGACCTTCATAATCTTGAGGAGTTCAACGCAACGAACCTTTGGAACATGGGATATTGGAAGCAGTGTCTGGACGAGGCTAACGATAAGATCACCGAGCTCGAAGACATGCTCAACGCACCTAACCTTTAGGACGTTTCCAATTTTCTATTTATTTTAACAATATTTCAATTTTTATTTTTGTTGTTTTCGAGTCATAGGATTGTTATCCTATTCTATCAAGTTTATTTTATGTTTTATTGCAATTTTTTATTTCCATTGTTTAATTCTCACGATTTGCTATTAATAGTATTTTAAGTTCGTACATTTCGTTGTTCCATTTATTTTATACGCTCGAACGTTTTTAATTTTTCTCGTGAGATGTGCAGTTTTCCACACTTAACGGTAGCTTAGTGGTAACCGTTACCGCTAAGGTTACCGTTAACCACCAAGCAGTTTAAGTAGCGATAAGGGCTAGCTGTTACGCCAACCGATAAGGGTAGCCGCTACCTGTTAGAAGAGTTCTCGTGGTGTTGAAAGTATCAACGAGTTCATGGCTTGGTATTATCAGAATTCGATTTGATTGAAGGATTCAATGTGTTTGTAGCTTGAAGAAATAAAATGAAAATGAAAATAAAGCAATTAAACTAACTAATCTAAACTAGAAATTGAAATTTCATGTTGTTCGTATGCCTCGTCGTATGCCTCAAATAGAAAATGCAAAGCAAAAACAGAAATAAGCAAGAAAATGCAATGTTTCACCAAGTACAAGCATGCAAGCACAAGGTACAACTATGCATAAAAACTCAAATAATGCAAATTATAAAAAATTGAAAGCATGAATGGAAAGAGCAATGGAAATTGACGTCAGTTTGAAACTTTATGAAAAATAACAAGCAACAAAGAGTAGATCTAGGATTTAAGCATGAAAATAAAAATCAAAATAAAGCATATGAAATACTTGAAATAAAAATGATCAAAGACTCGATCTATAACTTAGATGTGTCACTCATCTAGATTCCATGGACGATTCACAAGATCAAGCAAGAAATCAAGGTGCTAAGGCAAAAGGCATAACATGAAGAACAAGCATGAAAATGAAAGGAAACTTACTTGAATTAAAAAGAGAATTCTAAAGCTTGAATGAACTTACAAAGCAAAATTAAAAATTCAAGGGAGTATTTGAATTCTTCTTGAGCTTACATACCGAAGGAAAAGTTTAAAAATTAAATCTAGAGAGAGAAAATTATCCCAAACCCAAGCTTGGGTTGGGAGGAGGTGTCTTTACAAAATTGAGAGTTGGATTCTATTTATACTAGATTAAATTGGGTTAAATGGGCCAAACTGGCCTTAAGAGGCTTGATTTTCCTAGGTTTGACCCAGGTTTGACCCAGTGGCGCTGCTGTTGGCGAGGCTTGGCGAGGCTGGGCGCTGCTGGGTGAGGCTGGGTGCTGCTGGGCGAGGCTGGGCCACCATTACAGAATGTTAGCCATTTTTGGAGCCTCTTCTTGGCACTGATTTTGGCACGCCTTGGCTTGAACTTTGGTCTCCAATGCCTTGGCCTATAAAATAGTAATTCTTAAATGTAAAAACCCAAGAATTTCACCAAAACTCAAGGTAGTTGAACCAATTAACCCATTAAAATATAAAATTAGCAAGAAACACGAAAAACAATAAAACAAGAAAAACGACCTAAAAACCTAACGAAAAATGACTCAAAACTACTAAAATCAATATAAAAACCTATCTAAAAATACAAAGAAAAACACAACAATTACATGCAAAACACAACCCAATTAAAAGCCCAGCCCGGGGTAATATATAAGTTGTGAAATTTTTAGGGTTTATGTTAGTTTGTTCAAACCGTTTGCCGCACACGCCCACCTCTACCTTCAAAATTTTATCCAGATTGTTCACTCCATCAAATCACAAAGCAACATCTCCGCACTCTGGTGAAGTTTAGACGTTTTTCGGGAGAAGAATTTCGGCCGAAGGCGAAATTATTTCGCCAAGTTATTACAACTCCGGATTTGAAGATTTAGGGGTAAGTGTGGCTTGACTCACCTTATTTGAAACTATTGGTTGGGAAATTGCAGGAGTAGTTTTTGTTTCTGAGTTGGATTAGATTAGTTTTGGGCAAAGAATCACCGGCGATTTCTGTGAACACAAGGTATTCGACGTATTGCTAGAGGTATCAGTAACGGCACCAGTAACCGCTAGCGTGCCGCTAAATTTTTAGCGGTAAGGAGTAACGGTTAGGCTACTGCTAAGCCTAACTGCTAGGTGTTCTGTCGGCGCATTCTTCGATAGTTTCAGCAGACGTTCGAGGTCTCATTCCGACCATTTTGAAGCCGCAATCCGGCAACTTACCTGTTCGTGCTGACACCATGGCCTCATCATCACACAAAAAGAGAAAAAATGTGGAGAAGAAAATTGGATTGAAATTCAAGGTATACAACGATGAGGTCGAGATCTATAATTCATTACAAAGTCGACTGATTGTGAATCCGGTGATAATTGACATCGACTACTGGCTCGCTCAAGCGGTGCAAGACAATCCATTCGCTGAGAATTTTGTTGGGTACGTTAAGAACCTTAACTGCATTCATTGGGGTCGATTGTGAGTACCGGACTATGAGCAACTAATGCTCGAGTTTTACACCTCGTTCAAGATTTTGGCCGATTATTCATTGACGTGCTGTTTTGGAGGAAGGGAGTATAATTTATCTGCTGACGATTTTGAGTCCTATTTCGGCATTGATGGCTGGATGACGCTCCGCGAGCGAGACTACCATTATAACGGGAGGGATTTTTGGATGGCAATAACTATTCCGGGCAGTGAGGGGAGGAATCAATACCCCTTCATGATGGTACAGGACAATGCTTTGTACACCGCGTATCAGTTTCTGGCCTGATGTGTGATAGGGAAAGAAGAGCCAACATTGATCAACAGGGATCAGCTGTAAGCTCTATGGTGCATGATGAAGGGGAAACAAGTTAAAATTTATCCCCCGATGATTAAGAGCTTGAAGAGAGTGAAGAAGATAAGAGAGGTGAGACCAGTTCCATTGTCACACGGGACCTTCATCACGAGACTCACCGAGATATGCGGATACGCACCGAGGAGTGATGATGTTGAGCACGACTATCAACCGTTGGCATTTTCATGGAGGATGGTACGGAAAGCCAAAGGGTGAGAGAAGGCCGGTGACCCAATTGTGGGAGTACAACAAGGAGACCGAGGAGGAAGAAGACAATGAAGGAGAAGATGAAGACAATGTCGAGAATGCGAGTTGGGAGGTGACTCAGGTAGTTGATGGAGGCGACACAGAGCCTCGCGCTGAGCGTCATTATGGGTCGGCGGGTGGATCATCTTCTGCGACGCCGCCCTACTTCACCGCCTTCTTGAGTGACTATGCACAATTTAAGACTTATATATCTGATCGACTCTCTGGCGTGGAGTACGATGCTTGTTTAGCTAAGGAGACCGCGCGTCTAGCCTTCGAGGAGGCACGCGAGGCGCATGTGGAGGCGCGATTGGCGTATAGGGAGGCGCGATTGGCGCATGAGGAGGCACGTTTGGTGCACGAGGAGGCCCGGTTGAACTGACTGGAAGCACGTAGGGCGCGTGAGGCGAGCGAAGCTAATAGAGAGATGATGACTGGTTCCACCACCCGATTCGATGGATCACGCACCTTCTCAGGGTCTATACGATCATATGCCACCGGGGCATTGATCTTTTAATTTGCTGTTGGACAATGAATTTATCTTTATTATTTGAACTTTTTATTTTTACTATTATTTTTTTTCTCTGTTAGTTTTGTTTTTCATAGTGTTTATTAAAGGACGATTCACATCACGAGGATCGAGACGACGACCGAATTGCATAACTTCGACCCAAGCGACCCGACTTTTTAAAGTCTTCAGGGACGTTTTTCTTTTTCCTTCCCTCTTTTCATTTTTATTTGTGTTTATGGCAATTCGGTGTTTGTCAGTTAAAGGAGGGGGAGGGTTGAGTACGTTTTGTAATTCGTTTATAAGTGCAATTGAGTTCGTATGGCCTGTAATAATTAGTAACATCTTGTGTTTGATTGCTATTTCTGTGCTTAATTGTGTTAGTTTGGCTTGCTTGTCGAAGTTAAGTATGTATGATTTGAGGTTCTTGTCTTTGAGCATGTATAAGTGCATACAGTTTTTAAAAAGTTTTATTTATATATTGTAAAATGGTACTTGGACGCAAACGATTTCGCAAAACCTTAAAAAGCAGCGTCAAAACTCAAAATTTTCATGCAAAAGCCATTGAGTAGCCTGAGTGTTTCATCATTGCATGTACTTGGGTGAGTTCTGTTTTGAGATCTCTTGGAAATCGTTGTGTGTAGTTAGCTTTAAACATGACATTAAGGCACAGGAAAAACCCTTATTCCGACCATATCCATATATATTAGCCATTATAAATTCTGAACGAGCAAATCATAGCCAAATATCCATTTCCAATAGCCATGAGTGATTTTGAGTCGACTCCTACAATCATTAAAAGTTGGGGGTAGTTGATTTGTACACATTTGTATGTGATTTTAGTATGTTTTTACATCGTGTGTCGTGTGATTTTAGTATATTTTTGCATCGTGTGTTGTGTGCTTTTAAGATTTTTAAGTGTATTTTCTTCTCATTTTTCTTCTTTTTTTTTATTTCTCGTGTCATGTCGTATTTTATGTTCTTATATCATATTTCACAAGTAAATATTTAATGTAGCTTTATTTTCGTATTTTCAGCACGAGACGAAATAGACGAAATGGGAGACGGGCGGCCAGAACACGCAGCCTTCGGCCACGTTGATGCCGAGAGATGCACGCATCGGTCGACGCTAACTCTCTGCAGCGTCGACAAATGTCCAGTCGGTCGACGCCATGCCGACGCACCTACCGAGGTTTTTCTCTCTGTAGCGTCGACCACACTCTCGTCGGTCGACGCCATGTCGACACTAACTTACTGTAGTGTCGACAACTGCACTATCGACCGACGCCCCACCGCGTAAACGCGCACGACCCAACACGCGTCGATCGACGCTCATGCCCGCGTCGGTCGACGCACTTGCGGTTGAGCGATTATTTTTGAGGAAAACTATAAATAGGCGGGGTTTTCTCATTTTCATCACCAGAAAACTTAGGGCAAGGTTACCCTACGCCAAGAAATCATCAGTTCATAATCGTAGGAATTTATTTTGAAGATTTCATTCGAAGATTACGTCGAAGACTCATTTCTACATTTCTCATCGTTTACGCTAGTCATTCGTTGCTGAAGTTTGCTTAATTACTGTGTATCTTAGATGAATTATAAGTCCCCTGCTTTTGTAATTTGCTTTTGATTTGGTTTTCAAGTTTGAATGCTAGTTCGACTCATTCTAGTTTAATAAATCAAGCACGTTTAATTTGTTAGTTTAATCATGTTACTTTCTCATTTACATTCTAGTTTCTTATGCTTCTAAGTAGGTTTTAATGTTCAACTAGGTTTTTAATATATTCGTAAGTTGCTTTTAATTCGTAGTTATAGAAACTTTTCCCGAAAATGGATCGTGTGTTTAAGTATCAAATCGTTGAACAAACATTTATTAACGCCGATTGCAATTCCTCGTGATTCGACTTGAGTTAACTTATCGCCTACAATAGCTCCATTCTCTTGCGGACGAGCTTTTTATTTTAAAGCGAAAAAGTTCGATTCAAAATTTGGCGCCGTTGCCGGGGAATTGACAAAGGCTTTCCAAAAATGTTTGTTATTTTATGTTTTGTTTAGTTAATTTAATTTGTGTTCTTTTGTCTCGATTGTTTTAATTTGTTTGTTAGTGGATGCAAGGACGTAGGTCCTTTGGTGGAGAATTACTACCTTTGATCGACAACATTCATCGGGTAAATTGAGCAAGACTCTCATCGATATCGAAATCACGATTATCCAGAATGACAAAGGGGAAATTGTGCCGACACGATTGACTACACGATGGCGGATGTGTATTGACTACTGAAAACTTAATGCTGCCACACGAAAGGATCATTTCCCACTACCTTTCATCGACCAATTACTTGACAAGTTAGTCGGACATCAATATTATTGTTTTCTCGATGGGTTGTCCAGGTACTACCAAGTTGCCATCGCGCCGGAAGATCAAAAGAAGACGACGTTTACTTGTCCATTTGGGACATTTGCTTTCCGGAGGATGCCTTTCGGACTATGCAATGCGCCAGTGACTGTCCAACGCTGCATGCTTTCCATTTTCATGGACATGATAAACGACTTTCTTGAGGTATTCATGGACGACTTTTCAGTTTTCGATTCTTCTTTTGCTTCATAGTCATTTAACATTAAATTGGGAAAAAAGTCATTTCATGGTTAGGCGTGGTATCGTACTTGGTCATGTTGTGTCGAGTCATGGTTTGGAGGTCGACAAGGCTAAAGTTGATGTTATTGAAAGTTTGCCACCTCCCACGAATTTTAAGGGTATTCGTAGTTTTCTTGGACATGCGGGTTTCTACCAGCGATTTATTAAGGATTTTTCCAAATTTAGTCGCCCACTTTGTCATTTGTTAAGCAATGATGTTCCATTTGTTTTTGATGAATCGTGCTTGAATTCTTTCAATTTGCTTAAGAAAAAGTTAACCACGGCTCTGGTGGTTGTTGCCCCAAACTGGTCCTTTCCCTTTGAAATTATGTGTGATGCGTCGAATGACACCGTGGGGGCCATTTTGGGTCAACGTGTGGATAGTCTCCTTCGAGTCATTTATTACTCTAGTCTTATGTTAAACGAGGCTCAAAGGAACTATACAACCACCGGAAAAGAACTTTTGGCTGTGGTATTTTCTTTGGAAAAATCTCATCCCTATATTATTGGTTCAAAGGTGGTCGTCCATAGTGATCATGCGGCTCTTTGCTATCTTTTTAATAAAACCCAAAGCAAGCCGCGTTTGATTAGGTGGATACTTTTGTTACAAGAGTTTGATGTTGAAATAAGGGATCGAAAAGGTTGTGAAAATGTTGTTGCGGACCATTTGTCCCGACTGGATAGAGAGGGAGTGAGTGAATTTGGTTGTTTGAATGATTTTTTTCCATATGAGTTGACATGTGCTATTTCTTCAAATATAACCCCTTGGCTTGCTGATATAGTTAACTATCTTGCTTGTGGCCACGTAAGGGCTGATTTATCCTTCTAAGAGAGGAAGAGATTTCTTTCTTTGTGTAGGGATTATTTCTGGGATGACCCGTTCCTTTTTCGGTTCGGGAAGGATGGACTTATTCGGTGATGTATCCCCGAAGAGGAGCAAAGGAGTATACTATCATTTTGCCACGATCAACAGTGTGGCGGCCATTTCGAGGACACAAGATAGCCTACAAAGTCCTCCAATCCTGGTTTTATTGGCCGAGATTGTTTAGAGATGCTCAAGAATTTTCTAAGTCCTGTGATCGTTGTCAGCGTATAGGGAACATTGGCAAACGTGACGAGATGCCGCAAACAAGCAACCTAGTAGTGGAGATTTTCGATGTGTGGGGCATCGACTTTATGAGGCCATTTCCTGTGTCATTTGGATATGAGTATATTTTGGTTGCAGTTGATTATGTTTCTAAGTGGGTGGAGGCTATTCCTACGAGAACATGTGATTCAAAAGTCGTGCTCAAGTTCATTCAAGAACATATTTTTAGTAGATTTGGATTTCCACGAGCTATAATCAGCGATGGGGGTGCACATTTTTGTAACCGGTCTTTTGAAAAATTGATGGAAAAGTACGAGGTGAAACACAAAGTGGCAACGACGTATCATCCGCAAAATTCGGGCCAATTGGAGACAAGCAATAGACAAATCAAAGCAATTTTGGAAAAAACCATTCAACCAAACCGCAAGGATTGGTCGATCAATCTCATTGATGCTTTATGGGCTTATCGAACGGCGTATAGAACTGTCTTGGGACCAGTCCTTACCGAATGGTGTATGGTAAGGCGTGTCATCTCCCAGTGGAGTTGGAGCATCGGGCATATTGGGCTATTCGTGCGGTAAATTCTGATTTGACACAAGATGGTACTCAGCGAGAATTGCAATTGGAAGAACTTGATGAGATTCGGAATACGGCTTACGACAACGCGGACATCTACAAGAAAAGGGTTAAGGCCTACCATGATAGTAAGATCATTGACAAAGATATCCGAGTTGGCATGCAAGTGTTGTTGTTTAATTCTCGACTACGCTTATTCCCCGGAAAGTTAAAATCACGTTGGAGCGGACCATTTATTGTTACCGAGGCCTTTCCGTATGGATTAGTACGATTGGTAAATGATACGACCACGGAAAGTCTTCAAGTGAACGACCATCGAGTAAAGCCGTATTTCCAAGGTTCGGGATTGCTTCAAGAAAAGGAGATAGTGACTTTCATCGACCCGTTTTTGGTTTAGTAAATTTTTGTATGCTTGCTTGTGGTTCATTTGAGTTGTGTATATTGTTATTGACTGGAACCTTGACGAAGTGACGTGGTTAGATGCTTTGGTTAGGATATTTAGACTTTCGTTTGAATGATAGTGTAATTGAGGGGAATGAAGTGTAAACAGCCTATGAAGTGTCTTGTCTCTTGTTTTATTCTTGTTTCGTTCCAATGAGTCGAATACTCTTTACTAGACCCGTTTTCAGTTAACCTCTATAAGACTTTATGTAATTTTATTTTATTTTTTTTAAATTTTTGGAGACGTTAAAACTCCACGTGCGATATTGAAGAATCTTATCAGTTGCACTTAGCAACATAAGATAGGAGTCAATGAACTCTCGCTTTTGATGTATGTATATTATGTTTGTTTTGTACCTCATCTTTATGGGTATTTAAAAAAAAAGAAAAAGAAAAGAAAAAGAAAGAATAAGTACAAGAAGAGAAAACCTTGTACAAGTTAAGTGTTCGTATTGTTGTTTTCATTTTTATTTCTTAYATTGTATTGTTAAAGAGGTGTATAGATGACTGGGCTAGTCGTGTGATGATTTGGTGGTTTGAGCAGGGATATACTTGGACCGAGGCATGGATGGGCGGCGTACATGGAGGTCAACTCGTTACTTTTAGGTGATCGGAAGTTAGTCTAAATCTCTTATCTCAACGTTATCGTGTCGTCCTTTTAGTTGAGTTATTAGTCGATTTAATGCATTAACTTCTTGAATCATTTGAAGGCATTAATGATTAAGTCATCGGGTGATTAGCTTTTCTTTGTCTACGTCTAGACTAGATTTTGCTTGAGGACAAGCAAAAAGCTAAGTGTGGGGGAGTTGATTTGTACATATTTGTATGTGATTTTCGTATGTCTTTGCATCGTGTGTTGTGTGCTTTTAGGGTTTTTAAGTGTATTTTCTTCTCGTTTTTCTTCTTTTTTTTATTTCCTGTGTCATGTCGTGTTTTATGTTCTTATTGTTGGGAATCGGTGGTACCGTCGCGCAGCGGAAAACAAAATTTTTTAAATAAAAGTAATTTGAATCATATTCAAATTGACGACGGCCCAATTTTAATCAATTAATTCAAACAATGTTTTAATTTCTTTTAATAAATAGAAACAATTCGATTTTCGTAAATCAAATAAGCATGTCGGTTTCTATTAATCACATATATATAATAATTATATATATATATATATATATATTAATATATTAAACATGTATATAACAATTATATATATATAATAATATATTAATCATATGTTTAAAAATATATATTATATATATATATACATAAACAATCCTCATGCATGCAATATATATATTATATATATCTCATATACACATTAACATCATATATATATATATATATGTTTCAAATTAACAACATGCAGATTATAAACACACATATGTCAAACATACTGCATACACAATATATAATTCAAACATCACATATATATAAATTATACAATACACTACAGTACACCATATATATCATATATATATATATATATATATATCTAAAATATTTACTGCAGCATGCATTAAAACAAAGCACACACATACTTATCAATATAAGTACACACAGCATACATCACCACACAACCTGCACACACCCATATACAAAACATATATATACCAATCTGCATACTTATATATATACACATATATATATTCAATACACAGCATCATATATATATATTTGAACAGCCTCATTACCTCACGGCACGACGGCGCAAGCGGGGAGTTGCGGGCTGCAAATCCGGCAACGACGCAGCAGCAAGTACGCCCCACGGCAGCGGTGCTCTTATCTGGCGGTCTTCGAAGCGACGTGAACGTCCTGTTCTTCTCAATGGCAGACGGGAGTGACGCCTCCGACAACAGCCCCATATCTTAATATGTTTGAAACTGAGTTTTCGGGAATGCCAAAGTTCATATGGAGTGGAGTTAACTGCTTTGGTGTTAACCCTATTCAGCAAATATACGGCAGTCAGGAGTGCATGACCCCATAAGTATGCCGGTAGTTCAGTGAATCCCATCATAGATCGAACCATGTCCAACAAAGTTCGATTCCGACGCTCGAAAACTCCGTTAAATTGAGGAGTTCCAGGAGGAYTCCACTGAGAGAGAATCCCATTCTCTTTTAAGTAATCTATAAACTCGGCGCTCAAGTACTCTCCACCACTATCAGATCGTAGTTTCTTAATACGTCTCCCGAGTTGGTTTTCTGCTTCGTGTCTAAAATCTTTGAACCTTTGAAAAGTTTCAGACTTGTACTTCATTAAGTACACAAACCCGTACCTAGAGTAATCGTCGGTAAAGGTGACGAAGTAGCTATAACCACCCCTAGCACTAACACTTAGTGGGCCACAAACGTCTGTATGGATCAAATCCAATAGACCTTCAGCACGTTCCATTTGTCCCTTATAAGGTGACTTGGTCATCTTTCCTTTAAGACATGACTCGCAAGTCCCAAGTGACTTCACATCCTCCAAGGAGAATAATCCATCACGAGCGAACTCGTTCATCCTTCTCAAGGAAATATGACCCAATCTAGCGTGCCAAAGTTGTGCCGGGTTTAGACTATCATTTTTACATTTTGCTGAAATAGTGTTAATCGGTATTTCATTATTCAATGAAATACATACCTTTCTCAGAACGCTTCTGGTCAATATATACTTTGCAGTTGCGGCGCCAGTGGCCCGGTTTTCCATAATGGTGACAAACGTCATCAACTTGCTTGCTGACTTTGCCACTCTTAGACCCACTTGAGCTACCCTTCGCAAAATGTTTGCTCGGAACGGAACTTTTCCATTTCTTCGAGAAAGAACTCTTCTTTCCAGAAGGAGAACAGACTTCTCCTTCTTGATGGTTGCCTCATAGCTGACTAACATGTTCAACATCTCATCCAAGGTAGGATCGAGTTTGTTCTTGTTAAAGTTCACTATGAACTGTTCATAGGAACTTGGAAGAGACAGTAGGATCAAATCCACCTGCAACTCAGGAGGAAGTACCACGTCTAAGTTTACCAGCTTCTCAATGAGTGTTATCTTCTTGAGAACGTGCTCATGGACCGAAGCCCCTTCTCGCAGTCTCAAGGAGACTAACTCCTTCGTCGCTGCGTACCTAGACGCCCGAGTATTCTCACTATACATCGACTCAAGGTTCTCCTTGATGTCGGCTGCATGAGCAAAAGACTCATACTTCCTTGCAAGTTCAGGGACCATCTTTCTTCCATCTCTCAAGTTCGGCACGTTGAGCATCAGTGGCATCATCAGGGAGGGGTTCAGAAGGGGGTCTCTCAGTTAGCACATAGAGACGCTCATCAACAGTGAGCACCAATTTCAAATTCCGGATCCAATCCAGAAAGTTTGAGCCAGTGAGTTTATTTTGGTCAAGGATCGAGGCAAGAGGATTCTTAGACATAATTACTGAGGAATTAGAGAAAGACAATGTTTAGAGTTTTATTCGAAATAATCAATACAATTAATAGTTTGGACTTTTACATATTAATTGTTCTCCCACTAATTTACTCGAATTCCACCACCCTCTAACAGAATACGAGAAAACATATTTTTCTTTAATGGGCTTTAGGTCCAATGACGCAAACACGACCCCCAGTTAATCTYADCAGCCATGTTTGTTCAAAGGTAGAAACAATTTCAATCACATCAAAATGTGACCTTAAAGATAGATTTTCTCACACTTGATAATGACCTAGGTTAATCAAGCGAATATCAAAATCTTCGTGTGTCAGGTCTAACCTACCAATGTGAGATGTATAAGCTCAACTCTATCAGGTCAACGCAATCCCTAGTTAATCTGACCAATCACGTCAAACCAATAGAATCTCACATACAAATCTCCATCTAATGTCAATTAGATTACAGCTTTTCCTATGACAGCACTCCCCGCTAACACGGCATACTGCACTGCCATAAGAGGCTATCACATTATCTAATCGTTGGTAGAAGGAAAGAAAAAGAACGACAAATCGGTTTTTCTTTATAGCCTGATATAATTCTTAACCTTTAAGAATGAGGGATTTTTTAATTTTATTCATCTCATCCGAAATTTAGTTATGATCAATTGTTGATTCTTTACAATTATCATCATCGAACTTAGTTTCATCCATTCATCATATGAACGATAAACTAAAACGATTTAGTTGGTGTTKTATTAATTTCAAATTAATTTAACAACTTAAATTAATAAATTAATAAATTAATCCAGCACCTATTTATCGAATTCAAATTGATTTGTAAGATCGATTATCTTATTGGGCTCTAGTTGATTTTAATTTCATTAAATTATCGATCAACTAATATTTCTTATAGAGACTCGAGAATAATTAAGTTTTAGGATAAGACTGTCAAACAGTCTAACACGTAAGACTGTCGGATACTCTGACACGTGATTTCCCGTGAAATTCTAAGGCCAACCAATTATTCAGCTATAAGAAAATTCCCAATCACAAGATAATATCCAAATCAACAATTCAACAAATTCAACATGCTCTCGAAAGCAAAAACACATAAGCAATTAATTGATTTAAAAACCAGTAGCTCTGATACCACTGTTTATATATATATAAATACATTAATCATACATTAACCATATATATATGTATATAATAACATGCATGCATGTATATTATATAAATATTATTATATATGTATATGAATGATATGTATTATATAATATATATAATTAAATATATGATTAATATATTAATATATATATAATTGTTATATATAAGTTTAATATATTAATATAATATATATATATAATTGTTATATATATGTGATTTAATAGAAACGCACCATGCTCGTTCGATTTTACGAAAATCAAATTAAAACATTGTTTCAATTAATTGATTATAAAATTGGGCCGTCGTCAATTGAATTCGATTCAATTAATTTAATTTTAAAAAAT
This sequence comes from Phtheirospermum japonicum, assembly GCA_014905375.1. Classification (NCBI taxonomy): domain Eukaryota; kingdom Viridiplantae; phylum Streptophyta; class Magnoliopsida; order Lamiales; family Orobanchaceae; genus Phtheirospermum; species Phtheirospermum japonicum. The sequence goes on along the minus strand of BMAC01000628.1, from coordinate 36 downwards.
TTTGTTTTCCGCTGCGCGACGGTACCACCGATTCCC
>BMAC01000627.1:758840-773568 GCA_014905375.1 Phtheirospermum japonicum | reverse complement strand
CAAACACAATTCGGCGCAGAAATAGTGATCAATCACGTTAAATATTAGCTATTACAAAATAACAAATTCAAATTGCACAATCATCAATCACAAATCATACTCAACCATTAAATTTAGGCTATTTCTCAACTCGCAAACCGTAAACCGACTTTTGCTCGAACCACTTAAACTATGTAGAAGCTTACGATACGCTTCCTTATTACAACTCAACAATTGCCTCTCAAACATTAGACTTCATAATAAAATAAAAAATAGAACACAAGCATTTATTAGCGTAGGCAATGACTTAACACGATTCAACAAGATTCACCATCCTTTTTTTATTCTTTTTTATTTTGTCCCCCTTTTATTGTTTATTTCTTGGGGTCTTCTTTTTTTCTTCTTTTTTTTTGTTTCTTTTTTTTTTTTGAAGGATGATGGTCCTTAATTACAAAATTTTCAAAATCCCTGGTGAAATATCCAAAACAAAAATAACCAATAAAAATAACTAACCCCTACCCCACGCTTTTAATGATTGTAGGAGTCAACTCATAAACACTCATGGCTAATGGAAATGGATTATTTGGCTATGAGGGCCTCATTCGAAATTTATAGTGGCTAAAATTTATGGATATGGCTGGAATAAAGGTATTTTCTGTGCCTTAACATCATGTTCAAAGCTAACTACACACAGCGATTTTAAAGAAATTTCAAAACAGAACTCACTCAAGTACATGCAATGATGATAAACACTCAGTCTACTCACTGGATTTTTGCATGAAAAAGTTTTGAATTGACGCTGTTTTTAAGGTTTTGCGAAACCAATTGCATCCAAGTACCATTTTACAATATATAAATAATAATTTTGAAAATTTATACACTTATACACGCTCAATGACAAAGACATCAAATCATACTTAGTTAACTTCGACAGGCAAGCCAGACAAACACAATTCGGCGCAGAAATAGTGATCAATCACGTTAAATATTAGCTATTACAAAATAACAAATTCAAATTGCACAATCATCAATCCACAAATCATACTCAACCATCGCATCCCCCCCCCCCCCCCCCCCCCCCTTCTAAAAATCTTGATAATCTCCTGATTGCCATAAATATATATAAAAGTAAATAAAAAGAGGAAAAGAGTAAGAAAGTATCCCTGAAAATTAAATAGTCGAGCTCCTCTAAATAGCGTTGTGCAATCATCCATTCGTCTCGAATCGCGTGATCGAAAATGTCTTGACTAAAAACCTAAAAAGACAAAACAAATGAACAAAAACAAACTAACTAGTAAAACATAAAGAAAAAAAAAGAAAACGAATACTTGGGTTTGCCTCCCAAGAAGTGCTTGTTTAACGTCGGAAGATCGATGCCTTCTACGAACGATGCTATCCTGGATCCAAAAATAAATGTCGATCGTGCCATGCCTTAGTGTTCTCTAAGTGTACGAATGGGTGACTAAAATCACCAAAGCGGGCACGGACTGCAAACTCGTAGAACAAAAAGAGCAATTCGCTTCGGAGGTTGAAAAAGCGAATAATTGATCACCACGAACAAAAGAGTAAGAAAGTATCCCTGAAAATTAAATAGTCGAGCTCCTCTAAATAGCGTTGTGCAATCATCCATTCGTCTCGAATCGCGTGATCGAAAATGTCTTGACTAAAAACCTAAAAAGACAAAACAAATGAACAAAAACAAACTAACTAGTAAAACATAAAGAAAAAAAAAGAAAACGAATACTTGGGTTGCCTCCCAAGAAGTGCTTGTTTAACGTCGGAAGATCGATGCCTTCTACGAACGATGCTATCCTGGATCCAAAAATAAATGTCGATCGTGCCATGCCTTAGTGTTCTCTAAGTGTACGAATGGGTGACTAAAATCACCAAAGCKGGCACGGACTGCAACTCGTAGAACAAAAAGAGCAATTCGCTTCGGAGGTTGAAAAAGCGAATAATTGATCACCACGAACATATCAAACGTAAGGGTGATCCTCTATTTTTCGAAAAATTAGGAAACCCATTGAACAAATGGTAAATCCCTCAAACAATCCGAACTCCTTCAATTCTTTAGCATCCCCCTCAACATTTTGAAAAATATTTAAATCTATATCCGGGCACAGGGGAGGGGGAATTTCCTCTATTACCTCTACTACCATCTTCGTCTCAATATCGATCAAAGCATTGGGTGGCACAGTATGACGCTCAACAATCTCGTCTCTCCCTAATAACTCTTTCACCACTTCAAAATTTAGAATCAACAAAGGTTCGGGTGGAACGAATTGGGTTTCAATAATCTCACCCTTTTCTAACTTGGGCTCCACAACACCTCCATTATCATTGAGCTTGAGTAGGCTCGAATCTTCAACGTTGTTTGGGTTCTCCAGTGGCAACACCTTCTCAGTATTATCTACGACATCATCAAAAAGCGCAAGAGGGGAAATCTCCACTACATCCCTAATCTCATCCTCCGTACACATCTCTTCCACATTCGGTTCCATCACATTATCCACATAAAACTCAAGAAAACTTGAATTTGTAAGATCCACATTAGGCTCCAACGGCACTACCCCAGCATCATTATTTAAGAATTCATTGTAAAGCACAGGCGGAGTGACCTCAACAAAATATTCTATAACCTCCTCTTTACATGTATCTCCTAAATGATCATTCAAGCTTAAATCCTCAACATCTATGGTGGGCTCCATCACATCAAAAATTGGCAGCTCCGGTTGACTCGTGGATTCGTCCTTGTCGTTTAACAACCTTGTTAAAGATGTTGACAGTTGACCCATCATCATATCTAAATGCTCCTGCCCTTGCTGCGTAGTCCTAACAAGTTCATCAACTTTTGAATCAAGGTCAGTAAATTGCATAGTCAATTGCACAAATCCGTCCTGATGACGAATGGTCTCAGCTTCTAGATCTTGATGCCACATCAAAAATATATCATTTTGTTGGTAGTCTTCATAGCTCGGTGACCGCTTGTCGTTAAGCGTCAAATTAAATATTTGTTTTTCGTCAACTTTTCTCTACCAACTAGTAGTAGCGATAATGGTCGATCCCACGAGGAGTGTGGTTTAGATTGTGATAGTTCGTATTTTATTAAACAAAAAATAAATGGAGTAGAAATTGTGAACTAATCTAAGAGAACAAAATAATAAACAATAATTAACGAAAAATTCAATAATAATAAAGCTCTAGTTCTAGTTCAGTTTATACCCTCGTTCCACTCGTCTAACCAACCACAATATCATAATCCATTCATCTTATGCGACTAAAAACCCTAAGTAGCAATAAGCACTGCTACTCGAATTTGCCCTTACCGTTTACTCAACTAAAACAAGATCTTCAATTGATTCTAATTATTCAATAACCTAGAATAAGCTCTCTAGATTTAATCCAACAACAGCATTAAAACCCAGGCAAATAGGTTAATCTAAGCAATAAACACATAAGCTCGGTTTATTTTTAACTTATGTTGTGTTATCCCTAATGATGCATAATCATTAGTTGCTACCAATGAAATAGAAATTACGACAATTACACGGGAAGCAATCCTATTTCTAGTAATAGATAACCAATCCCTAATCTAGGTGATCAAGACAAATTAAGAATTAAGCAATCTTGTCATGAATTTATCATGAAAAGTGAAAAAGATAACACAATCAATCGCATATGAAGAACGAAAGACAATTTTGCATAAATTAGTTTAAACATAGTTTCACGAGAGTTTCAACATCCCTAGAACTAGATAAAACAACTACTCACTAATGGAGTTCATGAAACAATAAAAGAAAAATCAATAAGAAGAGAATCATAATTTTAAGATAGAGAGTATAAGGAAGCTTAGGTCTTGAATCTTGAGTCTTCAATCTTCAAGCTCTTGATGGATGGTTGAATTGGGCTCCTTTTGGTGGTTAGGAACCCTAGGATTTTTGTGTGTCGCGAATTTGGTGTTTAAGGGAGGTATTTATAGGTTTCCGCCCCTTCTATGTTGGTTATGCACTTTCCATAACTGTTTCCTGCACTTTCTATACCGGTTTCCTCGCGCAAATAAGGCTCCCAGCGCCAGGCAAACATGGGCGGGCACTTGTGCAGCATAGGCGAGTCGGGGTCGGCAGCGTTGTGGGCAGGTGCGCGGGGATCGGTCGACCATAAGTAGCATCGACGCGACAGAGAGCTTTCTATAACGGTTTCCTGACTAACAGTGATGTTAGCTGTAGGACAGCTACCGCCGGACTTTCTATAACGGTTGAACCCATAGCGATAACCCTTCTAGATAGCCCAGAATCGTCCATTTTTCGCCGTTTTTGATCCACGAACCACCCGGCGATCATCATCACTTCAATTGAGCACTAAATAGTAGACCAAAAATACACAATTGGTCCTCCACCACTCATAATAATAAATACGCGAGAAATAAATATATATAAGAATATTAAGCACATAAATACATAGGTATTAGAACATTAAATAATGCACAATTTCTCGCTTATCAAATCCCCCCAAACTTAAACCTTGCTTGTCCTCAAGCAAGTATAGAATTAAAGCACAAAATAAATATAAAATAAGTAATCCACTTGAATTAATCAAATGAACTCATCCGGACTCTAGACACCATTATATTTCTAGAAATCGCAAGCGTTTCATGTATTGACTTAAATTACCCCAGCAGTTAGGCAACCCCTTTTTATATACGCCACGTCAATGTACTATGGTGCCCCCTTTCTATTCAATGGTTTGGCTCTAACCATTGTTGGAAGGGATAAGATATCTCGTCCTCTCCCATTTATTTATTTATTTATTTATTTCTTCAATTGAGGCCCACCGCTCTGCACTACCGTTCTTGACTAGACTTGATAATGATTCGGCGCTGGATAGGAGGATCGTCTTGATTTGGTATTTGATTTGTTGAGTTCACCTCCGCCATGTTTGAGATTGTAGTTGGATTGCGCCACTTGAGTGAGTGCATAGAATTTGTTGAGCTACTAGCATCTTCGTTGGATTTTCGCCCTTAGAATTTGGAAGCGAATTGCACTTGGTACACGGATAGGCAGCTGTTTCAGCACCTCAATTCTTTTTCTCTTTTTTTTTTTCAATTTTCTGCTTACTCCATGCCGGTATAATCCAACCGGACTTTATTTGACTTCTGTTTCGACTAACGAGATATCATCACACAACCGCCAACTTCAAGGCCCCACATAACTCATATTGAGTACGACAACCACAAATACACATTAACAACGCAATAATGTTGAGTTGACGCCCCACAAATGAATCACAAAAGTACTAACATGCATACCTTTTGACCTCTAAATCAAATGATGAATAAAGAATATAATCGAAACATAGTTCATCCAAGCAATTCAAGCAAGTACTTTTAAGTTTTTAGTTCAATTCCCGGAATTTTATTGCAAGAATTTTTTAAAAACTTTGAAAATTCAGCACATATGCATTATAAACCATCAATTCCCACTCCCCCAAACTTAAACTTTATCTTGTTCTCAAGCAAACACAAAGCAAGAACAAGCAAATCATAATAAATCGTAAGGGAAGAGTAAGGAAAAGAAATCACCCGGGTGAATGTCGAGGGGGGTCTCGGTTCCAATCAACCACGAAAATCATCCTTCAAAAAATATGGCCCAATCATCCAAATCAACCAAGCTCTCCATCCCTTCAATTGCAAAATAAAAATAAAAAATAAAATAAAATCGAAAAAAATGTAAACATTGGGTTGCCTCCCAACAAGCGCCTTTTCTTAACGTCGTCGGCTCGACGTGTCACCCCTCAATTCCATGGGGGTTTCGGTGGAGGTCTTAAAGTAAATGGGACTCTCATAATTTCATCCTCGTCAAATCTCGCTTGTTTCGACGTTGGAAGCTTAACCGGATCCTTCCGAATTGGTAGTGACTTCTCATAGATTTTAATAAAAATAGTTTCGTCCATCACCACATATGGAAGGTCATCGGTCTTCTCGAAAATTTCTTCCTCGTGCGTCTCCTCCGTTGGATGCTTGACTGGATCCTTTCTACCTGGTTGTGGCTCTTCATTAAATTTGGCAAAAGTAGTTTCGTTCACCGCCACATAATAAAGGATCTTAGTCTCCACCTTCTCTAAAATCTCATCTCGCACAGGCATCTCTTCCTCATCCTTCGTCACTTGGTACACAGTCCATTATGGCAATGGATTTGACTCAGCTTCGACTTCTATAGGATAAACGATAGGATCATTCGTTAGCTTGACTTTGATTGGAGAAACGACGGAGTTAGGAATATTATTCGTAAGCTCAGAAGAATATAGTCAACATGTGACTGCCTCATTTCTTCTTCCTCCATCTCGATATCGTCCTCTAATTCAAATGTTGGATCCTACACAGCTTCAACTTTCTCCTCCTCTTACACCATAATGGCACGCACATCCTCCATACTCACCTCAGATTCAAACGAAGATTGCTCCTCCAACTACACATCTAACTGGCTTAGGTGATCCGCCATTTGACTCACTTGAGCTTCTAGATTCTTTATGCTCGACAGCATGTTGTCTTCATCGTGCTGCCACTCATCTATTTTCTGTTGGCGGTTCAAGGTGTTCATCTCTATGGCTTTTACCATATCTATGAGCTCTGGGGACACCATTTGTGTTTGGGGGCGGTTATCATATTGGTTTGAAAAGTCTTGTCCCCTTTGAAAGTTTGGAGGGTCCCCCCATCTTGGCTCGTAAGGATAAGGATCATAAGAATAAGGCTCGTAACTTCCCTCTTGCCACCTTCTAGGCCTCACTGTATAGGTGTTCGTTTCAATATTGGCTCGTAGCGTTGGGCAATCATCGGAAACATGATCGAATGTATGGCACAATATGCATGGTCAAACCCGAGGGATCCTTTTCGTAGCCCACTCATTGGCTTGTCGGAGTCGCAAAGTGTTAGTCGCATTATTTTCACCAATTCTTTAGCGATGGCCCGGAATTTTGTTCAACCAATGGCTCGGGATAGTATTGTGGGTATTGATAATTGAAGCGCGATCCGTCATTCCAAAAAGGTTGTCTATCCATTCCATACCTAGCATCATAATCATAAAATTGGTGAGAGTACGCTGCCATTCCAAAAGAAAATTTAGGGAGTTTTTTTATTTTTTTTATTTAAATTTCAAAAATATATTTTTTTATTTAATTAAAATATTTTTTTTAATTTTTGAAAATAATTTTGTTTTTTTCATTTAATTTTCGAAAATATTTTATTTAATTAATATTTTTGAAAATATTTAAAATTTAATTTTTTTTTATTTTTTTAAAATTTTAAAAGCGTAAAATAATAAATACGTAAAAATCACAACTTAATACGTGCCACTCCCCGACAACGGCGCCAAAATTTGACCGCTCGTCGTTAAGCGTCAAATTAAATATTTATTTTTCCTCAACTTTTCTCTACCAACTAGTAGTAGCGATAAGTAAGGGTCGATCCCACGAGGACTGTGGTTTAGATTGTGATAGTTCGTATTTTATTAAACTAAAAATAAATGGGGTAGAAATTGTGAACTAATCTAAGAGAACAAAATAAATCAGCAATAATTAACGAAAAATTCAATAATAATAAAGCTCTAGTTCTAGTTCAGTTTCTAACCTCGTTCCACTCGTCTAACCAACCACAATATCATAATTCATTCATCTTATGCGACTAAAAACCCTAAGTAGCAATAAGCACTGCTACTCGAATTTGCCCTTACCGTTTACTCAACTAAAACAAGCTCTTCAATTGATTCTAAAATAAGCTCTCTAGATTTAATCCAACAACAGCATTAAAACCCAGGTAAATAGGTTAATCTAAGCAATAAACACATAAGCTCGGTTTATTTAACTTATGTTGTGTTATCCCTAATGATGCATAATCATTAGTTGCTACCAATGAAATAGAAATTACGACAATTACATGGGAAGCAATTCTATTTCTAGAAATAGATAACCAATCTCTAATCTAGGTGATCAAGCCAAATTAAGAATTAAGCAATCTTGTCATGAATTTATCATGAAAAGTGAACAAGATAACACAAGCAATCGCATATAAAGAACGAAAGACAACTTTGCATAAATTAATTAAAACATAGTTTCACGAGGGTTTCAACATCCCTAGAACTAGATAAAATAACTACTCACTAATGGAGTTCATGAAACAATAAAAGAAAAACCAATAAGAAGAGAATCATAATTCTAAGATAAAGAGGATAAAGAAGCTTAGGTCTTGAATCTTGAGTCTTCAATCTTCAAGCTCTTGATGGATGGTTGAATTGAGATCTTTTTGGTGCCTAGGAACCCTAGGATTTTTGTATGTCACGAATTTGGTGTTTAAGGGAGGTATTTATAGGTTTAGATGTCTTGGAGAACAAGTTCCCTTGCTAAAATAAGATTTCCGCCCCTTCTATGTCGGTTATGCACTTTCCATAACTGTTTCCTGCACTTTCTATACCGGTTTCCTCGCGCAAATAGGGCTCCCAGCGCCAGGCAAACATGGGCGGGCACGCGTGCAGCATGGGCGAGTCGGGGTCGGCAGCGTCGTGGGCAGGCGCGCGGGGGTCGGTCGACCATGAGCAGCATCGACGCGACAGAGAGCTTTCTATAACGGTTTCCTGACTAGCAGTGGTGTTAGCTGCAGGTCAGCTACCGCCGGACTTTCTATAACGAATGAGCCCATAGCGATAACCCTTCTAGATAGCCCAGAATCATCCATTCTTCGCCGTTTTTGATCCACGAACCACCCGGTGTTCATCATCACTTCAATCGAGCACTGAATACTGAAAAATAGACCAAAAATACACAATTGGTGCTCCTCCAATCGTAATAATAAATAGGCAAGAAATAAATATATAAGAATATTAAGCACATAAATATATAGGTATTAGAACATTAAATAATGCACAATTTCTCGCTTATCACTCGGGTAGGAAGGAATTGAGTCGGGGGAGTCATAAGAATCATAACTCGTATAACTTTTGATGGCGATAACATTATCTTATGGCTTATCATCAAATGGTACTATGCATGCATTCGCAAAATGCCCTCGGCCTCTACATTGATCACATACTACGTTAGGTGCGTAGAACTTCCACATGAATTTATCGTATATACTTCATTCTATGTTCGCAAGGAATCGGGCTCTAGATTCAATAACCATTCCTTTACTTGATTCTTTATCGCAAAAGTGAAGAGTCGCATCCTCACTTGATCCCTAGTAAGCCCTAGAAGAGGAGAATTCTCGGTGATGTCTTCGTAACGGATCCTCGTTCTGAAGCCCATAAAAAACTGGAAGATTCTTTTGGTCATACTCGTCAGGATTGTAATTCTTCATCGAGGTGCTCAATGGAATGGCTGGTTGAAGTTCACGATGCCAATCGTATGGTGGTCTCTCGTACAGGTAAGACATTTTTTAAATTTTTCATAAATTTTTTTTTTGAAAGAGATAAAATAAAAAAAATAATTTTCGATTTTATTTTTTTCTTTTTATAGATTTTTTTATTTTTTTTTTTAAGGAAACAGTTTGATAAATCTTGGGTTTCGGTTGTCAACCTCCCTTGAAAACGCAACACTCAACGCACAAGATTAAACGCACCGGTGAAAAATAATAAAAATGAATAAAATGAAAAATCACAAATAAATACTAAAGATAAACGAAATAAAATAGAAGCACAAATAAGGGCATGAAGAGCAAAGACAAAATTCACAACCTTTAGTTGTCCCCGGCAACGACGCCAAGATTTAGATTCGAACTTTTCCGCACCTATTTTTATTTAAATTTATCAATTTTAAAAAATTCGCTTGCAAGAGTACGAGATCGCGTGTAGATGGATAAGCTGACTCAAGTCGTCTCTCAAGAAAAATTAAATTCGGAAGTTCTTTTTGTGTTTTTTTTTCACGAATAAGAAATAAAAATAAAAACCTAATTTAAACCATAAAATCAAGATTTTGATTTGAAACGAAGATCTAAGGAATCAAGGTTTTGAAAAGATTTAGGAAAATAAGGGTTCTAGAGTTTCGATTTGTCTCCACGACCAATTGGGATAACCCAATTGATGGTTCACAACGAATCTAGGCTCTAAACCCATAAGATCTAGCCAACAATTATCCACAATCTCATCATCACAAACCCAACACAATCATCAACATACTCAAGATCCATACAATTCATCATACTTGGGGGGGTTTGTTTGTTTGAAGATCAATTATTCTAAATTAAACTAGCAAGAAAGAATTTAAACTAATTAAAGCAATGCATTAAACTAATAAACGAATGGAATTGAAAACTTACTATTAAACCGGAGTAGATTAACGTCGTCCAAGCGAGAAAATAAACTAGATCTACTAATTAATTAATCTAAGACTTATGATAAACCAAGAACTATCTAACATCTAAACTAGAATTTGAAAATGAGAAAATAGAAGAAAGAAAATAAAAGAACACTCACTACTACAGAAACAAGCTTTCTAAGGCTGTTAATTAAAGGCGCTTCTTTGAAAACCGCTTTAAAAATACTTTTAACGGCGGTTGTGGCTAAAACCACTGTTAAAAAGTTCATTTTATCGGCGGTTCCCTCAAAACCGACGTTAAAATTGAATATCAGCTGAGTTTAACGGCGGTTTATTATGAACCGCCGTAAAAGTGACAAATTTTACGGTGATTTTTAAACAACCGCCGTAAAATTAATAAGTATTCACAGCGGTTCCTTATTAACCGCCGTTAATTAGTTCAGTTCGCTGGATTTAACGTCGGTTCCTTTAGAACCGCCGTAGATTCCACAGTCTGCCATGTGTCCAATCCTTGTCTTGCTTTGTTTCAACCGTTGATCCGTGCCTAATCGACGGTTCATATCCATCCCCTCTCTTTCTTTTTCTTTTTTTAATTCTTTGTCTTTTTATTTATTTCTTTAATAAAAATGATTTATCAATTAATTCGTTCCTTCTGTAGCTGAATACTCCTCCGCGAAAACCCTAGCCCTCTCCGATCTCAATCTCTCCACCGCCTGCCGCGAGGTCTCCGTCCTCCCGCTCTCCTCCTGCTCGTCTCTCTCTCTCTTCCCAAAACCCCCAAAATCCCCCTCCAAAATTGGCATAGATTGGTCCGTTATTTTCAATAACTGATTAACCAATTAATTAATTGTCGATCAGTTAATTGGTTGTCGGCGGTCCCGGCTATGGGATGCCCAGCGGCCCACGCCGTGGTCTTCAACCGCACCTAGTGCGCTTGCATCCCCGGCTACCTCCTCAACTCCACTGCCAACGCCTGCGCCGTCTTCGCCGACCGCTGCCCCACCATCGGGCTGAGCAGTGGAGTCGTCTTCAACTCCCGCCTCGCCTTCCCGGCGACCATATTCTCCTTCGACTCCATTAAGAAGTTCACCCAATCGCAGGCGGTGTTTCTAGAGGCCACGCTCGTCATGCTCCTCTGCTAGCTAGGTTTCTTCCTCCTTCTCTGCCTATTCCCCCTCGGCTCCGATGGCCGATCTCGCTGGTTCAAGATCCGGGGGTGGATCAGCCGCCTCGACATCTCCTTCGCCACACACCACAGATTGCACGACCAGAAACCACTCGTCAAGCGCAAAACGGAGCTCGGCGGCGCTTTCTCCATCGCCAGCTGATACTCTTTATCGACTTGTTTGCTGCGTGAGTTACATTTACTTTTATTATTATTATCTCTATTTAATTGTCGAATTTGAGCAATCCTAATTATTTAGTTATCATTGTGTCATCTGGTTTTGAAGAGTGATCTATTGTATCTGAAGCTAAAATTAGTTGTGAATTAGAACTTGCTTTAATATCTTTATTTATTGTCGAAATGGAGCAATCTTAGTCCAAAGTAGTAATAATATTTACTTTGTCGATTGTGTCGTCTACTTTTAGAAGAAGTGATTTATTTAATCGGTGTATCGTGGATTTGATACTCGCAGGTGGGACTCGGTGAAGAAGTTAAAAGAAACAGCAAAAGCGCGAGATCAGATCGATAGTTTGGAGCATATGATTCAAGAAATGGAGTCATGTTCTGATATCAAAGGCAGCAGCAAACAAAGAAATGTTATTTCAGAAATTATATTGAGCCTTCTGCTAAAACTGGACACCATCCAGGTATGTGAATAAACTTAGTTAAATGCATGTTAAATTCAAATTGTTTGTTTCCTTGGTTTCAAGAACTCTGATTCTGAGATGAAGTTGACTGACAAGTGTACCGATGAGTTCTTAATCACTTTATCATTTTTACTTTCTGTCATAGATTCTACAGCGGTGATAATAGTTTTTTTTTTTAATGCAATTTTTTCTTTTTTAGCAAAATGCTAGAACTGTTCACTGTATCTGAAGGATTTGTTCTGTTTTTCTATACATCAGAAACAATAATATCGCTGCTCTTTGGTTATGTAAATGATGGAACACCAATAAATAGAAATAAAAATCATCCAGATGTAAGTGTCAATAAATGTAGTTGGTACCATTATTAGCAAAATATCCACGGATTTAATTTTTCTCCACGACCTAATTGGCATTAGTGCTTTCTTTTATTTTTTCCTCTCCTTTTTAGCTTTTTTACTTTGGTTCTGGAGTCCAGGTGGGCTTTTAACAAATCCTATACATCTATTATTTATTCCTTGACTGAGTCACGTGGAAGAATTTATGATTTTTTTTTTAAATATGGTATGAACGTGCTTTTGCTTCACAATAAATTGTTGCGGTTTGGTTATGAGAATGATGGAACACCGATAAATATTTGTAATTTTAATAATTATGGGGTACAAAATAGAAACAAAAATCAACCAGAGAGAGAATTTGACATTTTTTTGGGAAAGCAAAAATTGATATTGTTATTACAACAACTTAACATTGTGCAGGTCAGGAAATGTAAATGTTAACCATTACTCATTCCGTCAGAGAAGGTTATGCCGTTACCTTTGTTACTGATGATGGTCGGTCTCTACTAAAACTTGCTGTAAGATCTAATCTCTACCATTCATCTTGTATATTTGTCTAGTTTTACATGCTTTAGGAGGTTCAGTTGCTTTTGAGAACTTTAGTAGATAAAATCATCAGATTTACGCAATTTTTACATAGTTCATTTAACCATCTAATGCCTCATCACCTGTAAGTTCCATTAATATATCCATTTAGGTTTTTACTGGATGATTTTGTTGAGGAAAATAAATATTTGGACCTCTATCTTGATAATAGAGAAAGGGAACTAGGATAATGAAGCTTTTTGCGCAAGTATAATCTTAATGCCCGGACCTATTGAACCATAATGACAGGTTAAAAGAGCTGGTGCAAGGCTTAGGAGTCGGATTGTAGTTGAGCAATCAATAAGGAAATGGTCTCAAATGATTGAGCAAATGGAAGATGAAGTGACCTCGAATCTTCAAGAAGAATGGTAAATGATTCATTTTCTCATCTGATTCCTTATGAAATATATGATTTATCGCCTTTATTGTTGTAGGGAAGAAATGGCGCTAAGAAAAGTTGAAATGGAGGCAACAAAGGTTTTTATTTTCTCTCTCTCTCTCTCTCTATATATATATATATATAGTTTTCAAGTGTCAGTAGATTCTTTGTAACAATAAGTACTCAAATGTCCTAATTTCAAAATATTATTGTAGGCGGAAAACATGATTGCACACAGATGCATTGTTTCACCAAGTACAAGCATGCAAGCACAAGATACAACTATACATAAAATCCTATATAAAGCAAATTAACTAAAATTAAAAGTATAGATGTAAAGAACAATGGAAATTAACAAGAAAGTTCAAAACTTTAAGGAAAATAACAAGYAACAAAGAGTAGATCTAAGATTTAACCTAAAACTATGCATAAAAATAAAATTGCAAATAAAGCATAGCAAAATCTCAAAATCAAGATGATCCAAGAGCCGATCTATGGTCTAGATGTGTCACTCATCTAGATTCCATAGCCAATTCATAAGTTTCATCATGAATTCAAGGTGCTAAGGCAAAAAAGCATAACATGAAGAACAAGCATGGAAATGAAGAACAAAGCATGGAAATAAAGCATAAAACATTAAATTGAAAGGAAGCTTACTTGAATTAAAGGAAAGAGTAGCAAGTTTGAATTAAATTGCATCAAAAGTAACAATCAAAAGGAGTATTTGGATTCTTCTTAGGCTTACAAACCCAAGGCCAAGCATGAAAGTAAATCTAAATCTACAAAAGAAATTACATCAAAGCTTGAAATTGATTCTAAAACCTAAGAGAGAGAAAATAGATCTTAAAAAAAATAGAGAGAGGATTTTTAATCCCCAAACCCATGCTTGGGTTGGGAGAAAATAAGAGGTTTTTTTTGCAAAATGAAAGAAGTCTCCTATTTACATTACATTTAATTGGGTTTAAATGGGCCAAAATAGCCTTTAAGGCTTGAAAATCCGTATTTTGACCAAGTTTGACCCGAAGGCACCTTCCTAAACCCTTGGCTAGCTTTTTGGCACATTTTGGCTTGATATGGCTCGAGATGGCTCGACCATGGCTCGATGTGGCTCGGCCATGGCCGAGCCTGGGCGCAGGTGGCCGGCAGGCCTGGGCGGGCGCTTGTGGGAGTGGGGCTGAGCAGGCGCGCGGATGGCTGGGCATGTTGGCGCGCGGACTGGCGAGGCATGGCGAGTGCTGGCGAGCGCGGGCGACGCCTGGCGAGTGCTGGCGAGTTGTGTGGCAAGCGTCGGGCGCTGTGTGGGCGGGTGCTGCGCGCGGTGTGCGGCGGTCTCGGCAGGCTT
>BMAC01000627.1:747138-757388 GCA_014905375.1 Phtheirospermum japonicum | reverse complement strand
CATTTTCAAATTCAATCATGTACGAGCAAAATCAAACCTCCTCAATGCAATTTCCATAAAAATGCAAACAAGCCGATAAATCACACAAGGCTTACTCACTAGTTTGCACCGAATTTGGGAGTAAAATCAAAAGAGCTTTTAGAGCTTTGCAATCTTTTCACGAGAAGATGTTGATTATATATATATAGGCAGTTTTTGGACGAAGCACAAAAATTCAACCCCTCACACAAGAGGCCATAAACATGTTAAAACCCGAGAAGTAAACTATTCAAACTTCCAAGCACGTGGAGTTGTTCAACAATGTAATAACGACTCAAAAGACATAAAAATCGACTCAACCATATAAATGCGCAAATAGTAAGCGTCACTTCGCCAAGAATACGTCACTTCGCCAAGGCTCGAGTTAAGAACAACAAAATATGCTTCTCGACACCCGGACCCTAACAACCTACCCACCCCACACTTAAACCATGCATTACCCGCATTTTAATGAAAATCAAGTAAAAGAAGGGTGAATAGAAACTTCCTTAATCGAGCAAGTTTGAGTCGAGATCGGTAGGGTCCACCTAAGAATCAATCAATCTAAGCAAAAATCGAGCGTGGCTAGTATCTCCCGGCTTCATGACCGCTACTCACTTATCCAATAGCCCAAGGTTGAAGTCGGAAAACAACACACTATACAAGAAAGTCACACGAAATTAAAAACTCAATATGTACACGAATCACAAAAAAATATTTTTTAATTTTTTTTTTAGTTTTTCAAATGTTTTTGGATTTTTTAATTTTTGAATGTTTTTGGATTTTTCAAAGAAAGAAAGAAAGAAATGGAAAGAACTTGGGTTGCCTCCCAAGAAGCGCTTGTTTTACGTCATTAGCTCGACGTACTCCCTTTTCAATCAAGGTGGGAAGATAATGGGAGGGTCCATCAAAATGATCTCCTCCTTGTCGGGAGGAATTGTGGTCTTGAAGTGGCCCAACACTTCATCTAAGATCCAATAGAAATATTGAGCGGCTAGTGTTCTAATCGGGCGAGTAGGCGTCGTCGTGGGTAGATTCTCGGGTGGAATTGTTGTTTTGAAGTGATCCGACGACTCATCCCAAAAACAAAAGGAGTAATGGCCGGCTATCTTCTCCAACATGCGGTCGGGCGATGGGGAAGGGAAATGATCGCTTTTGAAATCCGCATTTAACCTCTTAGAATCGATCAACATCCTCCATCTCGTCGTAGCCCTCGTGGCCAATAACTTTCCCTTTTCCTCTTCAAAAACAAGCAAGCCGCTTGTCTTTGGTACCAAGTCAATGGGCTTCACCCACTCGCTTTGAGAAATAACAAACATCAATCCCTCCAATAACAACCTCCTCATCCCGGCTCTCACCATATCTCCCAGACTCGTAATCAAAGCGCTAACTCCCTCAACCACTCCCGGTATCCAATCAATAGCACTTTTAAGAACATCAACCCCTTTAACCATCCTCTCCTCCTTTTCTTCTCGGTGGGGGTTTGCAAGGATAATAATCGACTCGCTCTCCTCATCCTCCTCAAGATAATCATCAATTTTTCCAAGATCATCATCAATAATCTCCACCCCAAGCGAGTTTTCAAACTTCTTAATAGAATCGACTCCCAACCTATCATCAACAACCCCCACATCCCCCTCTAATAAGTCATCGTTGCCCTCAACGACCCATAAAATATCCTTGTCACACAAGTCTTGGGTACGTTGGAGCACAACGGATTTATCATGTAGAACAAGGGGCTCAACAACCTCGCAACAATCCTCAATATCAACGTCCGGGCCAACCTCCCCCTCATGGTACATATCCTCCATATAAGCTTGTTCGATCGACCCTTGGGCCACGTCCATACGTAAGCAAACCTCAAAGGAGAAGCTTGATGGATAGGGTATAGGAGCATCCCGAATATTCTTTGCAAGATGGGAGAGGGTAGAATCGGGAAGAGGAAGAATACAGGTAATAGGAACCACCTCTACCTCAGACGGTGGTACAAGCTCATTATCAACCACCCCACACTTATCGAGGATTGTGACCGCAAGAGGATGCAAAGGTTGGCTTGGCAATAATTCGTCCTCATTAGTTTCAAGTAGAACGGCCATATCACTCTCCATTTGCCCAAGTATCGTGTGTATATTGTCGGTCGTAGTCTGAATAGAAACAAACTTAGCCTCAATTGAGGCCAACATAGTGGTCAACAAATTCAATTCTTGAAAAATGGTCAAGCGAGTCGGATCGAGGGGTGGAATAGGAGCATGCACCGGAATATCGAGGGAGGGAGGGGCATTTTGGTCATTTGAGCTCAAACCTCCGAAGTACGCCTACGGATCGGGATCATTAGTGCTATTGGTGACATCAAATGGGTCATAATCAAAGTTAGAAGTGAGAGAACCATCATATAGGCCGGGATTCGGACTCGGCATAGTCGGATAATTTTGTGGAGCACCATAGCCATAAGAGTCGGAAGTTGGGGCGTGCATGTTCGGATAGGAGTGTGGAGCTTGCACGTTCAGATAGGTATTTGGAGCTCCATAACCACCCAAGGAACCATTCAGGTCCGAGAAACTATCAAACCCGACATGGTTTGCACCATGCCCTCCCATGCCGGGTTGCCCGTATCCATATCCACCATTGGCAACGTGGTTTGCACCATGCCCTCCCACGTTGCCATACCCATTATACATCATTCCATTCCCAACATGGTTTGCACCATGCCCTCCCATGTTGGGAATGCATCCACCATAGCTATACGAACCTTGCATACTTAAAAAAACGTCAAAAACAAAAGAAAGCTAAAAACACAATGAGACTACAACCAAATCGAAGACCTTAACCAAGCCGAGTCGCAAAGGTGCCATTTTGTTAGTAGAGTTTTAATGGTGTTGAAATGAATCAAGGGGTTCATGGCTCGGTATTATCGGAAATCGATTCGCTTGTAGAATTCAATGTGTTTCAAGCTTGGAAAATAAAAGGAAAATGAAAATAAAGCAATTAAATTATCTAAACTATCCTAAAAATGAAAGTGCAATTTGGTAGGATGCCTCGGTCGTATGCCTTAATTGAAAATGCAAAGCAATAAAGGAAATAAGCAAGAAAATACATTGTTTCACCAAGTACAAGCATGCAAGAACAAGGTACAGCTATGCATAAAATCCTAAATAAAGCAAATTAACTAAAATTGAAAGCATAGATTTAAAGAGCAATGGAAATTAACATGAAAGTTCAAAACTTTAAGGAAAATAACAAGAAACAAAGAGTAGATCTAAGATTTAACCTAAGACTATGCATAAAAATAAAATTGCAAATAAAGCATAGAAAAATCTCAAAATCAAGATGATCCAAGAGCCGATATATGATCTAGATGTGTCACTCATCTAGATTCCATAGCCAATTCATAAGTTTCATCATGAATTCAAGGTGCTAAGGCAAAAGGCATAACATGAAGAACAAGCATGGAAATGAAGAACAAAGCATGGAAATAAAGCATAAAACATTAAATTGAAAGGAAACTTACTTGAATTAAAGGAAAGAGTAGCAAGCTTGAATTAAATTGCATCAAAAGTAATAATCCAAAGGAGTATTTGGATTCTTCTTAGGCTTACAAACCCACGGCCAAGCATGAAAGTAAATCTAAATCTAGAAAAGAAATTACATCAAGTCTTGAAATTGAATCTAAAACCTAAGAGAGAGAAAATAGATCTTAAAAAAATAGAGAGAGAATTTTTAATCCCCAAACCCATGCTTGGGTTGGGAGAAAATGAGAGGTATTTTTGCAAAATGAAAGAAGTCTCCTATTTATATTACATTTAATTGGGTTTAAATTGGCTAAAATAGCCTTTAAGGCTTGAAAATCCGTATTTTAACCAAGTTTGACCCGAAGGCACCTTCCTAGACCCTTGGCTAGCTTTTTGGCACATTTTGGCTCGATATGGCTCGACCATGGCTCGATGTGGCTCGGCCACGGCCGAGCCTGGGGGCAGGTGGCCGGCAGGCCTGGGCGGGCGCTTGTGGGAGTGGGGTTAAGCAGGCGCGTGGATGGCTGGGTGTTACAGGGTGAACTTTCTAGCCTAGCCGGTGATGTGGGTTGGCGTGCACAGGGTGCGCCAACGACGGAAATAAGGGTGTCGGGATGCGACTATGCCTAATACGTGGGTAATGTATCGAGCGGGATCGACACTCGGACGGACATTGAGTGCTGGGATGAGAGGGTACTTGAGTGTTGCCTTATTGTGCTGAATGGGTTCGGCACATATGTGGGGAAAGGGCGCCGAGGTGCAACAGTGCTCGATTATCGGTTAAGTGTGCCGAGTGGGTTCAACGCATGCGCTTGTACCGTGCGAGCCTGCTGAGCGGGTTCGGCACATATTCAGGAAGTGGGTGACGGGATGCGACGGCACTCGCTGAGCGAGCAGAATGGGCGATAGCCGAGCCATTCCCCTTTCTTTATGATACCAATATAGGCAAAATCAATAGAACCAGTTCTATCGTCTTAGAATGGGCGTTATGGCAAAAAAGAAAAAGTGTGCAAAAAAGATTTAATCGACATTTCCTTTAACATGCTGATGATAACCTGGTTGAACTTCTTGGTTGCATTAACTTAGGGGGACTAAGTAGTTTTTTAGTTACCTTTGGTTTACTTTCATTATGTTGATGCAACCTTGTTCAAATTATCCTACTCTCATTATTTGAACATGGGGGACTAAGTAGTTTTCTTAGTCATCTATAGTCAAGCTTTATTCATGTGATCTGATTGTTTTGCTCGCATTATTTAAACTTGGGGGACTGAATGATTTTCTTGGTCATATGTGGTTTTATATAGTTCTTGTGTACTATGGTTATTGACCTATTTCTCCCTTGCCAACCCCTCGGTTTTCCTTTCAGCTCGCCTTTCAGCAACTCCCTGCTAATGAACTATGCGACTTACCTGTTTCAGTTGTCTCTCCTTCTCCTGCACGATGTCTCACAATTTTATCAAGCGACCCCCCAGTCTAGTGTTTTCATCCCTCAATATTTATAGCTAACTGTTTGCGATGTTCATCTCTTCTTCACGAGTCACAAGGTTTCATCCAGATCTCCTTGTGGCAAAGAAAGCTATTTACTTTTCTGACTGAGTCGTCTGCTCGTCATATGCACAATTACGCAAGTGCAAGACTTAACACATGCACACACAATATTGCGGGGACGCATCCTCAACCTCATATACTATATCTCGAGTTCATGTACAAGAAAAGTCCTGGGCTGGCAAACACGAATCACAAAACTCTAAGCCATGCCTAGTAAGATCATACCTAACAAATGTTATCGGATGACAACCCCATCCACTAAACATATCTCCAGTGACAGTTGCACACCACTACCCAAGTAACTCGGGTAGGAAGGAATTGAGTCGAGGGAGTCATAAGAATCATTACTCGTATAATTTTGGATGGTGATAACATTATTGTTACACCCCAAAATATAACACTGCCTGAAAACTACTATGCCTTCCCGACATGCACACAAACACACGTTAGAAAGGACCACCGGTGGTTTTCCGGTGGAAACCTCTCCGATGCTTAAGTCAGAAAGCGTATGAGGTGTTTTCCAGGAAGCAAAGAAGGAATGCACAAAAGAATGACATACCTCCCTCAGCCTTGGGACTGAGATATTTATAGTTTTTCCCAGTGGGGACCCTTTCCGGGATCTCAGGAACAAGGGCCGCGAATCAGGGGCCGTTGAGGCAACAAATTCTGACAAGTGGTCCCACTTGTCTTCCTCAAAGGGGGTTAGGAAGCCAAGTCTTCCCTGGGCCTGCTCTTCCCTTAATTCTGTCCAGCTCGGGAGCCAGGTCAAACCTTACCCGGGCTTGAACTGTCTTGATCTCCTTTTTCCAACCATCTGGGTCCTTGAAATCTCTACCAGGTCAGGCAAATTCTCAAACCGTGGCTATCTTTACCAGCCCTGCCTTCTAAGAAAGCCCGATCAATCCTTTCTTTAGGATCACGTTGACCTTACCTCCTTTTTATTATCTCAGGCCGGGTTTACAGTCCTGACTTATCCTGAGCCGATCTTCTAACGACTTTCCCAAGGATATCAGCTCAACGTAATCTTCTTCAGAGAGGAGATCAGGCCTTGCTTTGAGAGGAAGATCTGACCGAAAGCACTAGTCACTCTGGTCCAACCGTGCTTATTTAGCAGTTTTACAAATCAGGTCTATCCACACCAGGTCTGACCTACTCCTGCCACATCAACTCCTCACCCCAAATTAGTGAGGGTAGAGCTGTAAGAGCTTTATGGTTATCTCAGTACAGGATGGTCCCACCTCCTTTAGTGCTTCTCATACCAATGCGAATCCCGAGAAATCTGCCTAACAACCAGGCCTAATTATTGGCATTAGCGGTGTCGGCTCACATTCCCAAACAGTCTATATTCCCACACGTCTTCTCGAATACTGACAAGTTGGTGGCACATGGCCTACCCTAGGATGATTGGCTCTCCAGCTCATTACCTAGGGTACTGTCCAAATTAAATGCAGGGATCCCATCAAATCCCGCCTTTCTCGATCCCCGTTTTCCAAATTTATCCGCTTTCCTTTTTGTCCCTCCATGTTCCTTTTTCTCTTCACTTTTCAAATTCAATTTTCACAATTTCTCGAATTTCCCCCTTTTTCTCTTTAGTATTCCGGCGAGTCTCTCGATTACAATTTTCTTCGTCCAGCTTCTTCGATCATTTCATAAACCAGGTATTTTCTTTACCTTCTTCAAAATCTTTAATTATGTCCAATTCCTCTTCTCAATCTGGTTCTACCAGGAAGGATTCGTCGGCGGCGCCGGTGAACTCCACCTCTTCAGTGCACATATCCTCCTCATAGTCGCTTCCGGAAGCTCTTCTGAAGAGGCCTCTGGTGGTTCTTCAGGAGAGACCTCCGGTGGCTCCCCCAAATCTCCCTCTTGACAATATAGCCTCCATATTTAGTGCCCAAATCCTCAAAAATATATGCTCCACTTTTAACATCTCCATCGATTTTATGTTCACTAGTCCGGCACGGAATGAGAGGGATTCGTCGCCTCCCCCTCACCATTTAACCTTGTACGTGGACCAGTTCCACGCCGGCCTGAGTCTCCACGTTCATCCCTTCATTCTATCCATTTCCTAGATGTACCAGATTCCGGTGCACCAATTTTTACCCAATGTGATGGCAGGCTTTCATTTAGCGGCCCAATACTCTGGGATAACTCCCACGGCCCAACTCTTTTACTCCTTATTCTTAGCCAAGAGCGCCTCTGGCTTTTTCTATCTTTCCGCCAGGCCAGATGTCCATTTTTTGACAGGTCTTCCTACTTCTCACAAGGCCTGGCGGAAAAAGTTCTTTTATGTTCAGTGCTCCGGAGATCGGGGCTTCTCTATTGCCCCCATTAACATGTTACCTCCACAATCACCATTAACCCGTGGTGAGAGACCACCACACATAGCCAAGAAAATCAACATCCTTAACGCAATACCACTGGACATATCCTCAGTCCTTAAACCCGACCTTTTATCCATCTTTATCTCTCAAAAACAGAGCGGACCTCTGCCCCCTCACATCGGTATAATCCCACACTGATTGTTCACCCCCTTTTCATTATTTATTACTATTATTTACAGCTCTATTTTTATTTAAGCGAAGATGATGCAAGCACGTTTAGACGCCAAGGCCAAGAAAGCCATGGGTGGGGGCCAAAAAAGCCCTCTGGGGGAGTCTGCCAGAGCTTCTCCCACTTCAGAGGAGGCTACCCTGGTAGCGCCTCTCCTAAGCCATCCCCAGGAGCAAGCCAGGGCAGCTCCATCCGAGGCAATTCCTCCAGGGACAGTGAGGAAGAATCCAGAGCTGGCGAGGGGAACTGCGCCTGAGGCGGCAGCTCCAACCATGACAATCCTATCCTCCGAGAGTCCTGAGGGGGAACAGCAACTGCAGACGCGGAAACGGAGGCGAACTGATTCTCAATTCATTCCTCAAGCCCCACATGAAGTGGTTCCCGAAGATCCTCCCTATCCTAATCAGGCCTTTTTTAACAGGTCAGTTCTGAACTGCCCCGGGGAGGTAGCTAGGCAGTTCATGATAGGACTAGCCCCCACAGATGATCGTCGGGTTGTTGATAAGATGTCCGATCCAAAGGTGGTCGAATCTTACTATATGGAAGAGGAACAGGCGAGGATTCCATCACTTGTGATATTTTTACCTCCAAGTTTTTCTATTCATCCTTCTCCTTTTTCCCAGGCTGTGGTATGGAGTGCCTCCTTGCTAGCCCGGGCACGCGGTTCTTTGCTGCATGCAGACCTGAAAAAGGAGATCGAAGTCCTTAAAAGATAGAAGCAGGACCTATCTTCCAAGCTTCAGAGCGCGCTAGCTAAGGTGCATGGTTTAGAAGGGGATACGGAGCTCCTCAAGTCAGAGCTAGAAGGAGCTAAATCTGCGCTGAGAGAATCACAGGAGTCTGAGGCAGGCAGCGTGCCTAGGCCATTCTCCTAGAGAAAGAGCTCAAAGACAAAGCCAAGAAATCCAGGGCTGAGGGCAAGGCTAATGGAGAAATCAAGGGTCGCACTGAGGGACGGGCAGAGGGAAGGCTTGAGTTTCTTAACTCCGAGGAAGGACTGCGCTTGATCCAGCTAACTCGGGAGACCACACACTGAGCCTTCCTGGGGTCAGTTGAGTTATATGACCTCATAGTTCCTGAGGCCGAGGTCTCCTTCAGTCTAGGTCTGGATGCCCATGCCAAGTGGGTAGCTGAAAACCCCGCTTTGGCCTTTGACCGTTCTGCCCCCATCACAGGTGCTCCTGAGCCCACCTCCTTTTCTCATGTTGCTGAAGACGACCGTCTTCACCTGCTGGATGCTGCGTCCTTTGCTGATCATATCCGCCAGACCTTCTGTTCTTCCTCCTCAGCTTCCTCCCCCCCCGAAACAATCGTTGGCAATGGTGGTGGCAAACTCTCCAACCTTTGCCAACTTGGGTGATCTGCAAGAGACCACTCAATTCGCGAAGGATTTTGCTGAGGTTTCCGAGGCCGAGGATCAGTCATGAGGAAGATCTGGCAGCAACTGACCCCGACATGTAGCTCAGGACGCCTAGATTGCCTTGCATCTGCTTTTTCCTTGCTTTTGTTTTTCAACAGATCTGTAGTTTTGGTCTGTGTGGCCGATCTGTTTTATTGATTATCTGAACTCTTGTACTGGATATATTTTGATTAATAATGAATGGCTTTGTCTCGTAGCAACCTTTGGTATTCTAGGGTTTCCTTAATTCCCAGAAACCCTAGTACTTTTTATTCTCTAGCACGTGCCTTCTCTTGCTTTAAATATATGCATGTACGCTTCATTTTTCCCTTAACTCTCTGCAATGGCATCTTCTCCTCTTCTTCAAGAACTCGACGCTGTGAAAAGAAAGAACATCTCTCTAGTGGTTGAGAATTTCAAACTCTCCGATAAACTTGACTTTCTCTGAGAAAAGATCAACTATTTACATCATCTTCTGGAAAGGAAGATACATAAGAAGCGTCATTACAAGCGGGAATGGGTTGAGCTTCGTCAACTGCAAGAAGAAAAGGCTGACTTGACAGAGTCCATGAGCCGATTGACTATCGCCGCCGGCGAGGCACATGCTCTCTCTGAGCGAGCTGACAAATATCGTCAGCGCTATCATGAGACAGAGGGTGAGCTTTGGCGTGTTCGCCGGGCTCTGGCTGAGGATCGGCGATCTGTTCAAGGATGACCTTTTGTGTTTTTGCTCTTATTTCCTGCATTTTGTAATCAAAATTGCCAACCTTCGTAGAAGGTGTAGGCAACTTGTATTTTGCATTTCCCAGAACTAATAAAATATATATTTGCGAGGATATCATGATAAACGTGCAAGATTTTCTTTTAATCAATCTTTTCTGTTCAAAGTTTGAGGATTGTGTTTTTGGACTTACCCTCTAAAGACTCCGATTTTAACCAGGTCTTGCTTGGGGTTGATCATTCAGGGCAAGCATTTCAAAAGCTTTTGGCCGATAATCAGGTCAGGCATTATCGTTGGCTATTTCGGCGTACCTGTTCAGGCAAGTTAGAATATTTTAACGGACTGATTTGACTTGCCAGTCAGGTCAGGAAGTTTGGGGCATCCCCCCTTAGCCAATCCTGGCTTATACTGACAATCAGGTTAGGAAATCGAGGGCATCTGCCCTTAGCCAATCCTGGCTTAAACTGACAATCAGGTCAGGAAATCGAGGGCATCCGCCCTT
>BMAC01000627.1:696515-747028 GCA_014905375.1 Phtheirospermum japonicum | reverse complement strand
AGGGCATCCGCCCTTAGCCAATCCTGGCTTAAACTGACAATCAGGTTAGGAAATCGAGGGCATCCACCCTTAGACAATCCTAGCTTAAACTGATAATCAGGTCAGGAAATCGAGGGCATCTGCCCTTAGCCAATCCTGGCTTAAACTGATAATCAGGTCAGGAAATCGAGAACATCCGCCCTTAGCCAATCCTGGTTTAAACTGACAATCATGTCAGGAAATCGAGGGCATCCACCCTTATCCAATCATGTCTTAATTATGAACACATACTCAAACTGGTGAACAAGAAAAATCCTGCAATTTTATTCAATAAGACAAATAATCATCAAGAAATTACAATTATGCATAAAATTTTCGTAAATTAGCAATATTCCAAACACGGGGGATCTCGGTCCCATCTAACTCTTCCAATTTATAGGCGCCTCACGCTAAGATTTGGATGACTCGGAGCGGCCCTTGCCACGCGGCATCCAGTTTCCCTTCGCCTTTCCTAAATCAGCTCTTCTCAGGACCAGCTCTCCCACCTGGAACTGCCTCTTGACCACAAACTTATCGTAAGCTGCTTTTATTCTCCCTTTGATGTGTGGCATTCTAATAGCAGCTCTGTCTCTTTTCTCCTCCACCAAGTCCAGAGCATCCTGAATTAATAGCTCATTCTATTCTTTAACAAAATTCTGAACTCGATGGGTCTCCATGCTAATCTTGGCAGGCACCACAGCATCCATACCATAAACTAGGCTGAAAGGCGTTTCCCCTGTGCTTTCCTTGTGATTAGTTCTGTATGCCCATAGAATTGAATTCAACTCATCCACCCATCTACCTCCAGCTCTCTCCAGACGTGTCTTGATCCCGTGCACCAATATGCGATTGGTGAACTTGACCTGACCGTTAGCCTGGGGATGGTAGACAGATGTGAAGTGCTGGTCAATTTTCATCTTTGCGCACCAAGCCCTAATTCTGGCGCCCATGAAATGGGTGCCATTATCCGAGACCAGAATTCTAGGGACGCCAAATCTTCACACAACATTTCTCCACAAGAACTTCATTACCGCATCCTCTGTAATTTTTGCCAAGGCCTCAGCTTCCACCTATTTGCTAAAATAATCAATTGCTACTATCAGAAATTTCTTTTGGGCAGGAGCCATGGGAAAGGGGCCGACCAGATCGATTCCCCACATGGTTAACGGACAAGGAGAGCTCATCGTCATGAGCTCTTCCGCGGGCTTATGTATCAACGAAGAGTTCTTCTGGCATGTACGCACAAAATCTTCTGCCTCCTTTCGAAGTTGCGTCCAGAAGTACCCTGCTCTCAAGATCTTGCTCGATAAAGCTCTGGCGCCCATATGATTGCCAGAACATCCTTCGTGGACTTCCTTAAGGACCAGGGCTCCTTCTTTCCGGCTCAAGCATCGCAAGAGGGGTTGTCCAAACCCTCTTTGGAACAGCTCTCCTTTGACCAAACAAAACCTGGCAGCCCTGGTTCGTACTTTTACTGATTCCTTCTTATCCTCTGGCAGGTCTCCCTTCTCTCGATATGCTTTTATGGGAGAGCGTCAGTCATTCCCTTCCATCACCGAGCACACCTGCTATGTCCCAAACTCCACGTCCGCTTTTAGTAGAGTAATCACCCTTTCCCGGTAATCCGTAGCTGAGCTAGCTACCTTCGCCAAATAATCATCTCTTCCGTTCTCTTCTCTAGGAATTTGGAGGACCGTCAAGCCCTTCATATCCCTGGCGAGTTCCCTGAACTTAGCCAAATATTTCTGCATGCTCTCCTCTCTTGTCTCAAATTCTCCACTTATTTGCTTGCAGACGAGCTGGGAATCCACCTTAGCACACACCTGTTTTGCGCCCAGGTCTTTTACCATTTGAATTCCTCTCAAAAGGGCCTCGTACTCAGCGGCGTTATTGGATAATGCGTGATTCAAACGTACGGCCTAATCAGTGGACACACCTGTCGGTTCTATCAAGACGATTCCAGCCCCACAGTCTTGGTTACTGACAGACCCATCCGTGAAGATTGTCCATTCCTTCACCTAGTTGTTGTTGTTCTCGCTTAGCTTTGATTGTTGTTCTGGTTACTGCCATTTCTTACATAAAGTCAGCCAATGCCTGAGCTTTGATTGTTGTTCTGGCTTCAAACGCAACGTCGAATTTGCTGAGCTCTATTATCTATTTGACCAGCCTTCCAGATGTTTCTAGCTTATCCATAATGGCTCTTAATGGCAGATTGGTCCGCACGATTATGCTGTGTGAAATGAAGTAAGGACGCAGCTTGCGAGCTGTGCCAACTAGGGCTAGCATTGCTCGTTCTATTTCCAAATATCTCACCTCTGCATCGTGCAAGACCTTGCTCCAGTAGTAGACCGTCCGCTGCACTTTGCCCTCTTCCCTAAGCAAAACAGATTTGACTGTCTGCTGCCCCACATATAGATACAAGATTAGGGGCTCCCGCTGGATAGGCTTTGTAAGCAAAGTCATGCTGGTCAGGTGCTCTTTTAACAATCTGAGCGCTTCCTCACACACATCACTCCATTGAAATTTTGCCTTCTTACGCAAGTCTTGAAAAAATGGCAGAGTCTTCTCAGCCGAGCGCGAGACAAACCAACTAAAGGCGTTGATCTGTCCCGCTAAACATTGCATTTCTTTAACATTTCTTGGCGCTTTCATGTCCATAATCGCTCTAACCTTCTCAGGATTTGCTTTGATACCCTTCTCTATCACCATATATCCCAGAAATATTCCAGCTCTTACTCTAAACATGCACTTCTTGGGGTTTAGCTTCATCCTGTATTTTCTAAAGGTATCGAAGGTCTCCATCAGATCATTCACATGTGAGCTCACCTTTACACTTTTCACTAACATATCATCCACATAGACCTCCATACTCCTCCCCAGCTGGTCTTTGAACATCTTGTCCACCAATCTCTGGTATGTGGCTCCTGCGTTCTTGAGCTTGAATGGCATGACCACATAACAATATGTCCCTTTTGGGGTTATAAAGCTAACCCGCTTCTGATCTTCTTTAGCCAAACGGATCTGGTGGTAGCCCTGTGAGGCGTCCATCATGCTCAAGAGCTCACAACCTGAGGTAGAATTGACTAGTTGATCTATCCTTGGCAATGGATAGTGGTCTTTTGGGCAGGCTTTGTTGAGGTCACAGAAATCTATGCACATCCGTCAGTTGCCTGTCTTCGGAACCAGGACTGTATTGGAAAGCCATTTCGGAAATTGTATCTCCTGGATGTGCCCAGCTTTCAAGAGCTTATCCACCTCTACCTCTATGATGGCCTTCTTTTCTGGCCCAAAATTGTGTTTCTTCTGCTTGACCGGCTTTACTCCCAGACTGATGTTAAGGCGATGCTCGGTTACATCCGGATCAATCCCAACCAGGTCTTGGGGAGACCAAGCGAAAACATCTGCACTCTCTCTTAACAAGGATACCAGGTCTGTCAAGACCTCCGGGCTAAGAGTCGTTACTACGCGGAGGACCCAACTTTCGTCTCTCGGAACTACTTCTACCACCATCAATCCCTCATCTCTCTGTGCCAGACCTGTCTGAGGCTGCTCTGTCCTTGCTCTCTTCTGCTGCCGCTCATCCTCATTACGTCTAATACATTCCACATACGTCTGTCTAGATGCATATTGATCACCTCTTACCTCCCCTGTTCCATCTTCCGCTCGAAGTCTCATCTTCATATGATAAACCGATATCACGGCCTGGAATTAGCTCAGGGATGGTCGGCCAAGCATGACGTTATAAGAGGATGGCGCATCTACTACTAGAAAACGCACCGTTCTGGTCACCTTGTATGGTTCCTCACCCAATGTCACGAGGAGCCTGACTGCTCCTAAAGGTTTCAAGGCTCCCCCTGCAAACCCAACTAAAGAGGTGGTAACCTCCTCCAGCTCAATGTCCAACTTCAGCTGTTTAAAGCAGTCATAAAACAGAATATCACCAGAGCTTCCTATATCCACAAAAATTTGCCTTACGTTATAGTTGGCGATGGTAGCTGTTATAACTAAAGCATCCAACTTTGCGCGATTTCCGAACTAGATCTCTCGCAGCTCGAACGTAGCTATACTGCGTCCACTTAGAATGTTCTTCCAGCTCTCCACCAGTAATCATCTGGATTTCTCCATGAATGATCTGTGCCTGATTGGTCCGTCTTCCATCAGTACGACCCCTATCCTGATCTCTCTTACTCTGCTGAGACTAGTCATAGCCACTACGACCAGATCTGATTTCCTCTCTCCGCATGCGAACATATTCCTTCAGGTGCCCTGCATGGACCATTCTCTCCATCTCGTCTTTCAAATGAGTGCATTGGTCGGTATCATGTCCATATTCATTACGGAAGCGGCATAATCGGTCAGACCTTTCCTTCCTGGGTTTTTGCAAATAGGTCTTAGGCCATTTCAGCTCTGGGTGCCTCTCTATCGCTTGTAGAATTTCACCCTGTGGCGTTGCCAGGGGGTGTATCTATCAAAACGAGGTCTCCCCCTTCTTCACCGCAGCCCTGTCTTCTCGGTCATACTTTTCTATTTTCTTCTCTCCTTCGTCCTTGATCTTCAAGGCCTCTTCCAAGTGAATATACTTCTAAGCTCTTTCATAGAGCTCTCCGAACTTCTGAGCTGGCTTAACAACTAGCGATTGGAAAAACTCACCCCTCCGAAGGCCTTGCGCTAGAGCGTTCACCAGCATCTCTTCGGACGCAGAGGGCACCTCTAGCTTCGTCGTTACAAATCTGTTGATATAAGCACGCAGACCCTCATTCTCCTTCTGCTTAAGGCTGAATAGATCCAGTGGCATTTTTTGGTACTTCCTGCATCTTGTGAATTGGTGCAGGAAGGCCGAGCTGAACTCATCGAAATTGCTAATAGAGCGAGGCGGCAACTGGCTAAACCACAGCTGGGATGATTTGGTAAAGGTCATCGGAAAGACCCGGCACATAACCGCATCCGAAAATTTGTGCAGAGCTGCTGCAATCACAAATAGGCTTAGATGGTCCCATGGATCAGTGGTCCCATTGTACTCAAAGCCTAGAGATCGGTATGAGGCCGGTACATCATTGCGCATGACCTCTTCCGTAAACGGAGTGCCTCACCACGCTAGGACTGTGCCTGTGCTCGTCATTTTCTTCTTGAACTCCCGCACCTCCTTCCGCAAGCTCTGCATCTGCTCAGCCAGACCTGGATTAACCTGGCTTGACGTCTCGCTATCCGAAGTAGAGAAATGCTCTTCTCTGTCCTGAAGAGGGGTCCGATCCATGCGATGGCCGCGCAGTGGCTCAGTTTCCATCTGCGGAACTGTGCGATCTGGCCGCGCGCCGGACGACGGTGTTGACATCTCTGCGAACTTCTTCTCCACAGTTGTCTACATGACTTTGCCAATGAGCTCAGACAGCTGCCTGAGGAGGACTTCATTGAACAACCCACCAGCGACAGGCGTTGATCCGCCGGACGGGGGCGGCACGGTGCCTGATCCTACTGCCGCTGACGGCTCTACCCCCTCGGGCCTCACCATGGATGTTTCTGCTGACCGCGGCATACCCCACGACGCAGTGGAGTTGGGAGTTCCACCAAGCTCTCCCACCAAGTTTCGTCGCAAACCGTCTGAAGCCATAAAAAAACCCTCACGTCTTATCTTGATCGCCTTCCCACAGACCACGCCAATTGTTACACCCCAAAATATAACACTGCCTGAAAACTGCTATGCCTTCCCGACCTGCACACGAACACACGTTAGAAAGGACCACCGGTGGTTTTCCGGTGGAAACCTCTCTGATGCTTAGGTCAGAAAGCGTATGAGGTGTTTTCCAGGAAGCAAAGAAGTAATGCACAAAAGAATGACATACCTCCCTCAGCCTTGGGACTGAGATATTTATAGTTTTTCCCAATGGGGACCTTTTCCGGGATCTCGGGAACAAGGGCCGCGAATCAGGGGCCGTTGAGGCAACAAATTCTGACAAGTGGTCCCACTTGTCTTCCTCAAAGGGGGTCAAGAGGCCAGGTCTTCCCTGGGCCTGCTCTTCCCTAAATTCTGTCCAGATCGGGATGATTATGTTTTCTTGGGGGAGCCAGGTCAAACCTTATCCGGGCTTGAACTATCTTGATCTCCTTTTTCCAACCATCTGGGTCCTTGAAATCTCTACCAGGTCGGGCAAATTCTCAAACCGTGGCTATCTTTACCAGCCCTGCCTTCTAAGAAATCCCGATCAATCCTTTCTTTAGGATCACGTTGACTTTAACTTCTTTTTATTATCCCAGGCCGGGTTTACAGTCCTGAATTATCCTGAGCCGATCTCTTAACGAATTTCCCAAGGATATCGCTCAACGTAATCTTCTTCAGAGAGGAGATCAGGCCTTTCTTTGAGAGGAAGATCTGACCAAAAGCACTTGTCACTCTAGTCCAACCGTGCTTATCTAGCAGTTTTCCAAATCAGGTCTACCCACACCAGGTCTGACCTACTCCTGCCACATCAATTATCTTGTGGCTTATCGTCAAATGGTACTATGCATGCATACGTCAAATGCCTCGGCCTCTACAACGATCACATACTACGTTAGGTGCGTAGAACTTCCACATGAATTTATTGTATACTTCATCCCATGTTCGCAAGGAATCGGGCTCTAGATTAAATAAACATTCCTTTACCTAATTCTTTATCGCAAAAGTGAAAGGTCGCATCCTCACTTGATCCCTAGTAAGCCCTAGAAGAGGAGAATTCTCGGTGATGCCCTCGTAAAGGATCATCATTCTGAAGCCCATCAAAAACTGGAAAATTCTTTAGGTCATACTCGTCAGGATAGTAATTCTTCACCGCGGTGCTCAATGGAATGGCTGGTTGAAGTTCACGACGTCAATCGTATGGTGGTATCTCGTACAGGTAAGACAATTTTTATTTTTAATAATTTTTTTTTGAAAGAGATAAAATAAAAAAAATGATTTTCTTTTTTTCTTTTTCTAAATTTTTTTTAAGGAAATTGTTTGATAAATCTTGGGTTCCGTTTGTCAACCTCCCTTGCAAACGCAACACTCAACGCACAAGATTAAATGCACCGGTGAAAAATAATAAAAAACAAATAAAATGAAAAATCGCAAATGAATAGTAAAGATAAACGAAATAAAATAGAAGAACAAATAAGGGCACGCAGAGCAAACACAAAATTCACAACCTTTAGTTTTCCCCGGCAACGGCGCCAAAATTTTGATTCGAACTTTTTCGCACCTATTTTTATTTAAATTTGTCAATTTTAAATAGTTCGCTCGCAAGAGTACGATATCGCGTGTAGATGGATAAGCTGACTCAAGTCGTCTCTCAAGGAAAACTAAATTCGGAAGTTCCTTTTGTGTTTGTTTCTCACGAATAAGAAATAAAAATAAAACCTAATTTAAACGCATAAAATCAAGATTTTGATTTGAAACGAAGATCTAAGGAATTAAGGTTTTGAGAAGATTTAGGAAAACAAGTGTTCAAGAGCTTCGGTTTGTCTCCACAGCCAATTAGGATAACCCGATTGATGGTTCACAATGAATCTAGGCTCTAGACCCATAAGATCTAGCCAACAATTATCCACAATCTCATCATCACAAACCCAGCACAATCATCAACATACTCAAGATCCATACAATTCATCATACTTGGGGGGGTTTGTTTGTTTGAAGATCAATTATTTTAAATTAAACTAGCAAGCAAGAATTTAAACTAATTAAAGCAATGAGTTAAACTAATAAACGAATGGAATTGAAAACTTAATATTAAACCAGAGAAGATTAACATCGTCCAAGCGAGAAAATAAACYAGATCTACTAATTAATTAATCTAAGACTTATGATAACCAAGAACTATCTAACAGCTAAACTAGAATTTGAAACTGAGAAAATAGAAGAAAGAAAATAAAGAACACTCTTAGATTGTCATCCATAAGAGGTCCGAGAGTTGGGAGAGAGTTATCGTGTGTGTTAGGCGTCGCTCCTTTTATAGGATTTGGTGGTCTCCTTTTCTATCACCGAATCCTTCTTCAAAGAGGTATCTTGATTTTATTTCCTTTTTTATTCCAAAGACTCCAATAATAATTCTTCTCTTCTAATCCTTCAAAGGAAAGGTCTTCTCCCCTTTCCCAAGTCTCCCCAATTGTTGTTAATATAGTAGGACCCTTTTTAAAAACACGTTGGAGTCAGGCCTGCTTGTTTTATGATCCGAAAACTCTTAATTTCCAAAACAGTGATCGCAATGGGTAACCCGGTGTCGGCGGATGTACCCAGTGTTGGCAGGGGTGTGTCGGAAATGCGTGCGGCGGACTCGGACACTGGGTAACCCCGTGTGGATCAGCGTTCCCAGTGTCAGCTTTAATACTTCAAATCGAGGCCCGTTTTCGCTGAAACTCCACTCGTAGGCCACCCTCGACTATCTCAGGCCAAAACACTTCAAAATACCTGAAATAAACATAAAATTAATTAATTACAATTAAAATATGATAAAAACAAGTTAAAGATAAGAAAATATGGAAATATGCTCAATCTATCCAACTTATACCAAAATCAATTATAAAAACACACTAAAATACTAACTAAAATCAAGTTAAATTCGTGTTAATCATATTTTACTTGTTTTTCATTAAAATGCAATGAAGGCATTGCATGGTTTATGTGTGGGGTGGGTAGGTGCTTAGGGTCCGGGTGTTGAAAAATATGATTTGTCTTTCTTAACTCGAGCCTTGGCGAATTGACGCTTACTAATTGCGCATTTATATGGTTGAATCATTTTGTGTCCTTTGTGCCATCATTACATTGTTAGCCAATTACCACTTACTTGGAGGTTTGAATAGTTTACTTGTTGGGTTTTTGCATGCTTATGCCCTCTTGTGTAAGGAGTTGAATTTTTGTTCTTCGTCCAAAACCCACCTATATATATATATATATATATATATATATATATATATATATATATATATATATATAATCAGCATTTACTTGTGAAAAGATTTCAAAGTTCTAAAAGCTCTTTTGATATTGTTTCCAAACCCCGGTGCAAACTAGTGAATAGCCTTGTGTGAATTATCGGTTTTGCTTTCATTTTTATGGAAATTTCATTGAGGAGGCTTGATTTTGCTCGTGTATGATTGAATTTGGAAATGACCTCGAGGCACATATAATACCCTTATTCCGGCCATATCCAAATATATAAGTTACTTAAAAATCCCAAATGAGTCCCCTTGAGCCTATACCCCATTTCTTGTTAGCCGAGCTCGATTTTAGCTCTTATATCTTCATAATTTGTGAGGTGAGAGTGTATATTAGTTGACTAGAAATATGAGGGAAATTGATTGTGGGTTTTAGGTTTTGAGTTGCTTATACAAAAAAAAATAAAAAAATAAAATAATAAAACTCCAACACAAATCACGAAAAGTTATAAAGCGTGCATTCAATCAAAAAGGCTAAGTTTAATAAAAAGAAGCAAATTCAAAAAGCTTCGAAGTGTTGTGAAATAAAAGTCGGGAAGATGTGTAAGTGTATGAAAGGGTTTCGAACGGAAGTTCGGTGATTTGGGAAGGGTGAAGCATTTTTAAGCTTCGGACTTTAGAAGTTAGGATGTCGTGTGTTATTGATCATGTTTGATCGTGTGTTAGCCACTATATCCATATATTCCACACCTTACCAAAGAGCTAGCATTACAACCCGAAATAAAGACCTCTTTTGATTCTTGTTTTGTCATGTACAATGGGTGATTTTGAGTTTCCGATTTGTGAAATCTTGACGAGATGCATGCATTGTCCAACTCAAGCGTATACACGTCCCATATAACAAACACTTGAGCGAATTGAGCGAACACTCTCAAAATACCATTTGTGAGGAAGTCGTCGATTTAGTTTTCAATTGAGAAAGAGTAATACGAGCAATGCTTGATGATAACGAGTTTATGTTGATACTTTCATCATATCAATAAGGATAAGCACAAGGATTTTTCTTTTTACATAATGTTCATTACATGTACGTTCTCAATTCTTTTCGTTGTTCGAGGACGAACAAACCGATAAGTGTGTGGTGGTTGCTTTGCAAGTATTTATGGTGTTTTTCTCATGTTTTTAAGTAGGGTTTTATATTGGTTTTAGCTGTTTTTGAGTCGATTAGTTAAGTTATTAGGTTGTTTTTCTTGTTTTATTTTTTTTTTGTGTTTCATTTTGATTTTATACTTAATATGGTTAAATGGGTTCAATTAATTTTAAGATTGGTGTAATTCTTGGGTTTTTTATGTTTAAAATTTCCAATTTTATAGATGAAGGCATTGAGGCCCAAAATTCAAGCCAAGACGCGCCAATCCACGCCAAAAACTTGCTCCAAAATGCAAAAACATTCTGGAATGGTCGCCAAGCTGTGCCAAGCCACGCCAACCCGCGCCAGGGACCTTGACGCACTCCAATTCCGCATGCCCGCGCGCAACCTCGCGCACACCCACGCAGACTCACGCATGCCCGCGCATCCCGCCACACGCCAACCAATGCCAGGGCGCTCCAGAGCTCGCCAGCGCCCGATGCCTGCGCCAAATCCCGTCCAGCGCCTGTGCCAAGCAACACCAATGGTCAGCGCCCGCAAGCCCCTACCGAGAGCTGCCGACCAGCGTCGCCTAGCCCACGCCAACTCCTGCCAACCTCGGCCAGCCACGCCCAAATCACCATTTCCTCGAGCCAACTCGAGCCAAACCTTGAAAATGTGCACCATTTCGTGTCAAACTTGGTCAAACCCAGGAATACAAGCCTTTTTGACTAATCTGGCCCATTTAAACCCAATTAAACTTAGTATAAATAGGAGAGTACTCTCATTTTGTAAAAAAATCCAACATTCTCCCAACTCTTGCATGTGTTTGGGATTAATTCACTCTCTAGTTTTGAGATTTATTTTCTCTCTCTTAGGTTTTAGATTTAATTTCAAGTTTTGCCATGGGTTTGTAAGCCTAAGTAGAATTCAAGTACTCCCTTTGATTTTATTTGTCTTTGTAATTTCATTCAAGTATTTCGATTCTCTTTTCAATTCAAGTAAGTTTTCCTTTATTTTCTTCCTTGTTCTTCAATTTAATGCAAGTTCTTCAATTTATGCTTTTTGCCTTAGCCCATAGATTTCTTGTTAGATCTTGTGAATCATCCATGGAATCTAGATGAGTGCAACACCAAGATCATAGATCGAGTCCTTGATCATTTTTTTTCTGAGTATTTCATATGCTTT
Source organism: Phtheirospermum japonicum (assembly GCA_014905375.1). NCBI lineage: Eukaryota > Viridiplantae > Streptophyta > Magnoliopsida > Lamiales > Orobanchaceae > Phtheirospermum > Phtheirospermum japonicum. Next base: position 735,804 of record BMAC01000627.1, on the reverse strand, counting down.
ATTTTTGTTTTTATTTTCATGCATTGTTTTATGTTAAACCCTAGATCTACTCTTCGTTTCTTGTTACTTTTCAAAAAGATTTAAACTTTCACGTCAACTTTTCTTGCTCTTTTTATTGGTGCTTTCGATTTTTGTCAATTTGCATTTTCCTATATTTAATGATCATGCATGCATGGTTGTACTCTAGGCTGCTTTAGTTGTACTTGGTGAAACTTTGCTTTTACTTGCTTAATTTCAATATTGCTTGCAATTTCCATAAGGCACACGCTCGAGGCATCCGACCAACTTGTATTTACATTTCCTAGTTAGTTTATTTTCATAGTTTTCCATTTATTTTCGTTTTCATTTAATTTTCACAAGCTAAAAACCTCTTGATTCACACAAAAAATTGAAATCCGATAATACCGAGAAAATGAACCCTATACACCACTAAAATCTACAAAATAGCAACCCATGATTTTCTAACCCTATTTCTTATTTCTCTATTGATTTTGTGTATATCCTTTATTTATTAGCGTTAACTAATGTTTTGGGTTTATGTAGGTGCAATCATGGAGGTTTGGGAAAGAAGGAGACCAAAAATGTGAAATCAGCTGCAACATAGCAGTCGATCGACTGGATTGCAGTCGGTCAATTGCAAGATCGACTAAAAAGGCCGAATCGACTGAACGACAGTAGCTCCCGAGTTTTGCAAAGAGCAGTCAATCGACAGACCCTCAGTCGATCGACTACTGTCAAACAAATTCCCTATCAACTGAAATGAGCCAAATCGACTGAATGACAGTAGCTTCCGAGTTTTGCAAGGATCAGTTAATCGACTGACCCCAAGTTGATCAACTGGTTGTCGATCAAATGCCCAATCGACTGCAATGAGCCAAATCGACTGAAGGATAGTAGCCCCAAAGTTTTGAAATGATCAATCGATCGACAGACCCTCGGTCGATCGACTGCCCCACTGAAACAGACCCAGCAGGACTGTTATAAAGGGCAATCGATTTTTCACCTCACAAAACACAAAAAAATGAGAAGAGAGTAGAGATGAGAGGGAGAAGTCGATCTGAACAAGAGAAACTCACACAAAAGAAGAGTGAGCAATCGATCAATTCCATTGTCAACCACATTCCAAATCTCCACCCCTTGCCCCCCAACTAAAAAAACAAATAAAAAAGAAAGAAAGAAAGAAAGATCAAGCTTCTTTGACAAAACAAAAACAAAAGGGGGAGGAATCGAGGTAATTCGCTTGACTTATCTTCGATTATGTTCTGATTGGATTGGGGATTCGATGCTTGCTGGGTAGATTGGTAGATTATGTTCCAATATTCTTCAAATTCCTTACTCAAAACCTATGCCCACCAAGTGTTCGATGAAATGACTCAATGAACATTCTTGATTAAATTTCCCTCGTTTTTACGTTGTGTTCGTTCTATTGATTCTTGAAACCCTTAGACACAACCCTCGTATTCTCTACGTCAATCCTTTCAAGCCATTTCCATGGCCAACTATTTCAATGACAATTTTCCCTATCCCAACATCGTTGACAACTACGGCGCCCTTTTCCCCATTTATTCTAAAGATGAGGGGGAACTCTATCAAAACCTCTCCCTATGAAACTTCATCGTTCCGAGCTTCGTCAAACTCGAGCTTCTCAATGAGTGGACGGAAAACGAGGACTACCAGGGTTTTGGGGCTCCGATGCTCCAATACGTCAATGACTTGAGCGGTCGCTAATTCGCATCCCTCCGGGAACCGGCCTACCGAGAGCTGATGAAAGAGTTTTTCACTACCTACCGGGGCCACGAGGCCACAGAATTCACTGTTCAGTTTGGAGGAAGCGAGCATCGAATCACCCAAGAAGTACTCCAAGCGGTGCTCGGGCTTAATTCCCAAGAGGTGTGGGACGAGCGACCACGCGAATTTTCCTCGATGCAATCTTGGGCGAGTATCATGGGCGGACATGGTACCTCTCGGTTTCAGGCCTTGGCAATCACCGACATAGCATTGTTTGGGGCATATAAGTTCTTCACCCGCATCTTTATGGGCAAGCACAAGAGCACTAACCTCACCCAAGACGAGGTATACGTGCTTTTGTGTTTGCGCCGCGAGCATCGAGTCCACGTTTATCCCTTTCTCCATGATGGGATTCTTAGGAATCAGAAAATGAGAGGCGGACATGTCGCTCGGGTCAGAATGGGGCATATGATCACCTTGCTAGCCCGTCATTTCAGTTTTGACCCCGAGGCAGCCCACTTGGTGAGGATCGAGATGATGGAATTAGTTTGGAAAATGCCAAAGATTTAGGCGAACCCACGACGCCATCGTTGCCATAGCCACGAACAAGAATAAGAAGACGAGTATGAACGGCGGCACAATAAAGGCGTCGAGGCCGATGAATCCCCGAACACTGGTTTGGGCGCGCATTTTGGGGCAAGCACAAGCCACGTGGAAATCCCACATCGAGAAGGAGGCCCGAGCACCGGCTCGGGTCATGACATGAGTTGGCACGAGTTCCAACAACAAGTGTTTGTACAGCTCGATCGTCTCGACGCCATTATGGAAGAGTTGAGGGAGGGGCAAGTAAGGAATGACCGTGCACATCGAGCCCTCCAAAGCTGCCTCATTTTGATGGAAAGTTGGTTGCGTCGAGATGAGGAGGAAGAAGAAGGCGAAGGAAAAGGCGACGAGGAAGAGGAGAAGGAAAATGAGAACGAGGAAGAAGATGAGGAAGAGGAAGACGAGGACCCAAACCTCAACTTACGACGTAAGAGATGTCACTAATTCTCCTACATATCCTTTTTAATTATTTTAATAAGTTTGTGTTTTGTTTTTGTTTATTGTTCGATTATGTTCTCTTATTTCTCATCTCAACTCTTAAAATTCAATAAAAATATATATATATAAATATATATATATATATATATATATAGAGAGAGAGAGAGAGAGAGAAACTTTTGTATATAGAGTGCTTATGTTTCTTATTTCTTTTTTATTCCTCCTTCCTATTTAAAAAAAGAAATATTAATAATAAATAAAATCAAAAAAATCGGAAAAGAAAATCCAAGCAAAATAGATTTTTCAAAAACTCAAAGATTTTCACTTTTTGTAAATAGTTTGTTTTTGCAACCCCCCGTTTATTCATTTCATGTAGATCGCTTGTCTCGAATTCCGGAGAGGACTTATGCACGAACTCGTCATCACAAGCTCAGAAATAGAGGTGTTTTCTTTTCCCTTTACACTTTTTACCGTATTTTAGCTTAATTTGCAATGCGGACATTGCTAGGTTTTAAGTGTGGGGTGGTGATTAGGGTTCGCCTTAGGTTTTTAAGTTGTTTGTATGCTTGCGTGTGATAATTCGAGTAGTGTGCGTGTTATGTTTGCTTGGAACCTTGGCGAATTGACGCGGTTTTGATGATTTGGTCAGGAAGTTTAGATTGTCGATCGGATTTAGTGTACTTAAGAAATTTTAAATGTTGGGAACTTTGTTCGGCTTTAGCTTCGTGCTATCCTTGAGCTCAATTAAGAACTAGTGCCTCAATTAGCCTCATCATCGAACACTCTCTATAGGATATTTGTTTTGTATTTTGGAGTCGTCAATTGCTCCATGTGCTCGATCAAAAATATTGTAAGTTGTTAATAGCAATGAGTGATCGAAGTCGTTGAATTCTCCTTGTATTGTATATACCAAAAAAAAAGAAACAAAAGAAAAAAATAATAATAAAAGATAAAAGATAAAAAAAATGAATGATGATGAATAAACAAGGATACGTTATAAATCCTTGATGTTATTATGTAATAACTGTGCAGCCCTTGCACATTTCTTATTTCTATTCTTTTAGATTTTAATTGTTAAAGAGTGTTGTAGATGATTGGGGGTAGTAGAGATCCGATTAACGGTTCGAGCGTGGATAGACCTTAGCCGGGGCAAGGACGAGGGGACCGATTTGGAGGGTTACCTAGTACTTTTAGGTTCCGGGATTCGATCTAAACTTTCTGTGTCAACGCATCTTTGTCGTCATTTTTGATCAAGCTTACAAGAATTGTAGCATGCGACATCTCGAATTAGGTTAATTTTGCATTAGTTTAGGATCATCCGGGGTTAGTTTTATAATTCTAGATTAAATTTGTTTGAGGACAAGCAATCATTCTGAGTGTGGAGTGGTTGATTTGCACGTTTTTGTACGTGTTTTTGTGAACTTTTTATGCCGCGTTTGCATGTGTTTTGCTTGCATTTATAGGTATTAGGAGTCGATTAGGTCTTTTTTGTTAGTTTTAGATTTTTGTAGCGTTTGCGCGGTTTTTATTACGTTTTCGTAGATTTTCACTCGTTTTTATATTTTTTGCCATAGAATGACCAAGCGGGAGCCGCGCATACTTAGGGGATTCCATTCGACTCGCTATGGAACGAACAAGTGCTGACAAGCAAGGGAACATAGCACGAACAAGGAACGACAATCGGCGGACGTCTAAAGCGGAAAATGAGAAAACCGAGCTGGAGCAGCCATGACATCGATCGACTTGCATGCAGTCGATCGACTATTACTCCAGTCGATCGACTAACCCAGCGCAAATCGACTGCTCGGTAGAAGCTAGGTCATTGAGGATGAAGCAGTTGATCGACTGGTAGTCAATCGATCGACTGCGACGCAGGGAATGTAGTAATTTTTAAACCATTTTGACGATTTTGCCCATGCGTCCTCTATATAACCCCCCAACCCTTTCTCCACCAACCTTATCTCTTTCTGGGTTGATTTTGAACTTTTTCAATATCCTCCAACCCATTTTCACTATTCCATTATTTTTTTAAGCTCTAAACCCTAGTTCATAAGCCTTAGAATAGTTAGCTAGTTTTAGTTAGATTTTCATAGCAAGTGTTGGAGAAGGTGACATTTCCTCATTTGAGGTTTTTATTGTGTTCAAGTTTATTTCTATCCTTTGAACATTGTAGCAAACTTTGGATCTTATTTGAAGTAATATTGGTAGTAATCTTTCCCCTTCATATTGTGTGTTGTTCTTATGTTGTTGTAATTGCTTTTGTGTTGGTTATTTAATTTGTAGTTCATGTTGTTTTTCATTGCATTTCAATTTCTCATTTCCATTTTCTAGCTTTTGGTTTTCTTTGTGCAAAAACTCCATTGTAGCATGATCTTGAAGCTTTTTACCCCTTATGTCCAAACAAACATTTGGTCTTTGAAAGACATAAGGGGCTTTCTTCTTTAATCAATTTGACATTTTCCCGTTTAATGCTCTTTGACATTTTAAGTTTTAAGCTTTCATTTTCCCTCCATTTCATCTTTCAAAGCTTTCCTTAGTTTAGTAGTTTTTAACTTATTTAATTTAAGGTTGTTAATTAGGTTTAATTAATTTCATTAAAATTAGTTACTTTCAAGCAAACTTTAATATTTATTAGTTTTTACCTTAATTGGTATTTTCAAGTTTTCATTTCAATTCAAGCTTTAGTATTAAAAACTCAAACTCAAACCAAATGACTTAATGCTTTCTTAGAATAGAGTAGTTTAATCGAGATTAACAAGAGATTAAGTAAAAACATCGATTGCCGATAATATCTATTCTCGAGACACGACTCGGAAATAACTCACCACTCTATAATCTAATTCGTACTATTGCGGAGACGATTCCTAAACTAGAGTGTTAAGAAATCTTCGATCATCGCCCAACCTCTCATCCATCAATGTGCCTTGATCACCAACGTCGAAAATCATCCAACATGGAACCTTGCCCATATCCGAGACTGTGTAAGGCGTCTCGACTGCTCGAGTCACGGTGGCATGTCGACAGACTTCGCCTGTGGATTGGACAATTAATTTCTACATACTATACTAAAACGACATCGTCTCCTCTCAATGGTAAAGCGACATTATTTTTCCAACTACTAAACAATCTACGAAGACAGAAACGTACACCACATAGTCCATGCTGCGACCTCAATTTTAGTCTTGTGGCCTCTATTTGGTTATCAGCAGTGACCTTAGCCTGCAACCTCATAGAACAGATCATCTACAGGTTCTATGGTCCAATATGGTTTTTATGGTTAAAGCACGACACTTTCATTAGGTCGGCGATGGTTAAAGCCTCGAAAATTTCATTAGGTCGGCTTCCCTTTTATATGGTCAAGCCTCGACGCTTTCATTAGGTTGGCTTCCCTTTTATATGGTCAAGCCTCGACTCTTTCATTAGGTCGGATTCCCTTTTATATGGTCAAGACTCGACGCTTTCATTAGGTCGGCTTCCCTTTATATGGTCACGCCCCGACGCTTTCATTAGGTCGGAGATGGTTTCTATGGATATGGGAATGGATGGTTTAGTGGAAGAGCATATTTGACTTACATGTTATTCCACGTCCTTGAGTATGTTTGGCTTACATATTTTAGGACATTTGGGAGGAAGCGTGTTTGATATACATGTTTTCTCTCGGGTTTTTTAGTATGTTTGATTTAGATACTATTTATTTGGTTTTGTGTAGTTTACTTGGTCTTATGTGATTTATTTTGTTTTTTGAGTGAAGGACATGTTTGATTTACATGTTCTTAATACCCTTTTTCTAAGTATGTTTGATTTACATACTCTTTGTTATAATGTGCATATTTGATTTACATGCTCTTTGCAGACTCTGTGCTTATTATTCTATTTGATTGATCTTGCGACCTAGGTGGGATATCGAGCCATTCTCCTTTCTTTATGATACCAATCTAGGCAAAATCAACAGAACCAATTCTATCGTCCCATAATGGGCGTTATGGCAAAAAAGAAAAAGTGTGCAAAAAAGGTTTACTTGACATTTCCTTTAACATGCTGTTGATAACCTAGTTGAACTTCTTGGTTGCATTAACTTAGGGGGACTAAGTAGTTTCTTAGTTACCTTTAGTTTACTTTTATTATGCAACCTGGTTGAAATTATCCTGCTCTCATTATTTGAACATGGGGGACTAAGTAGTTTTCTTAGTCATCTATGGTCAAGCTTTATTCATGTGATCTGATTGTTTTGCTCGCATTATTTAAACTTGGGGGACTGAATGGTTTTCTTGGTCATATGTGGTTTTATATAGTTCTAGTGTAATATGGTTATTGACCTATTTCTCCCTCGCCAACCCCTCGGTTTTCCCTTCAGCTCGCCCTTCAGCAACTCCCTACTAATGAACTATACGACCTACCTATTTCAGTTGTCTCTCCTTCTCCTGCACGATGTCTTACAATTTCATCAAGCGACCCCCCATTCTAGTGTTTCAATCCCTCAAGGTTTATAGCTAACTGTTTGCGATGTTCATCTCTTCTTCACGAGTCACCAGGTTTCATCCAGATCTCCTTGTGGCAAAGAAAGCTATTTACTTTTCTGCCTGAGTCGTCTGCTCGTCATATGCACAATTATGCAAGTGGAAGACTTAACACACGCGCACACAATTTTGCGGGGACGCATCCTCAACCTCATATACTATATCTCGAGTTCATATACAAGAAAAGTCCTGGGCAAACTCAAATCACAAAACTCTAAGCCATGCCTAGTAAGATCATGCCTAACAAATGTTATCGGATGACAACCCCATCCACTAAGCATATCTCCAGTGACAGTTGCACACCACTACCCAAGTGGCCGGAGCCATCATTGTAAAACCTTACCAGAATCCGTCATCTTCGGATCATGTCCACACCCTCATACTTCTCCTCCGCCGACGTGCGATCTTCCACGCATCGTCCGTGTGTTGCTGGTAACCGCATGGTAACCGCCACCTGAATGAGAGCACTCCTCTCAAAGCCCTCATGTGCATTTTATCCTTGAACTCTCATTATTCTGTTTGTAAAGGCTACTCGCCTATTTATATAAGCATAGACTTAACCGCTCTCTATCTGCACGCAGTAGAAAACTACCTCACTTCGTTGTTACCCATAATCGCTCGTAACCCGCATGCTCGCAACGAGGAATGGCGTTAAATAACTCAAGTCAGCTCGCTCGACATGAATCTCGCACGTCTTAAGCTTGACAATTACTTTCTTTTGTAAACCCACCTTTCTAACCAACATATGCCGAAAGGACTCGCATGACCGCCCATCGCTACTTAGCCAAACAGCTAGAATATGCACAAGTGCCCAGCCCCTTGCACACCTCATCAAGTCTATCTCGTAACTATCCGCCCAAACCATCAAGCATCTCCAACATAGCCCTTAATTACTCGCCTTCGATCCGCACGTAATACCATGATAATGAACCAGGTCGACCCAACCCTTGGTCGGGTTAGACGCCTGGATCGACCCGTGATTCATTTCTCATGACTGGTGCCACCTCAGTTTTTCAATATCTAGCTTCCTGTAAAACAAAACAAAAGCACATACAAGATAATTTCTCGACACAAATTCCTAGAAACCTCTAAATGTGTGTCACTCTCCCTTATCTCGTACGATGTCTCACCATGTGGACACCGTTTACCCCGCAGAACTTGCCGACCTGCCGAGTTGTCGTGCAAAATGTGTTACGCTAAGCAATGCTTAAATAGATGTTTTTATGATGGAGGTTTTAACCTACCTATTTCGGGTCAATGATTTCTCCATAGCTACCTAATTCAAATACATGCGCATTCTTATGGTTTTTACATTTTTACGGGCCTACACTTACTCAGGTCGGCAATGGTTTTTATGGTTCTTATAGTTTTGGGCTGACAGATATCCAGGTCAGTAACATGCAGGTATTGTGTGGATTACATATTCTTTTAGAAGGTGCAATCCTTCTACGAGAAGGGCGATCCTTTTTGGGGGGCAGCGACCTCTCGTATAAGAGTGGCGAGCTCTTATGTGTGGGGGAAAGCTCTAATGAGGAAAAGGCTACTATACCAACTCGGCACCAAGTGGTAGCTCGGTGATGAGAGCTGGGCTTCATGGTGTTTAGGTCCTACTAGGCTAACATGGTTTGTGGTATGGGATGACTTTTTGACCTACCTTCTTTAGGTCCAACAAATGAAATCTTTGTTTTTTATATGCGAACTGATTCTGTACCTCAATTAGCCAGAATATGGGGGACTAGCTGATACGGCATCAAAAATCGACTTGATTATATATGGTAAGAACGTAACAGAAGGGGTGGAAGATTCTAGGTCCCAGCAAGACGCCAACATGGTAATAATATATTTTTATGGTTGTTATGGAGTTATGGAAAGTAAGAATCCTAATATGGGAGTATTTAATTATTATGGATATTGAGTATAATTAGGCGATTTAATCCCTTCTTATGAAGGAGTCCTACTAACAGGTGGAGACGTCTAACTAATCTTATAAATAGGGGGTTCTGGCTTTTATTTCATAACTGATCTCTCTCTCATGCTCTTATCTCATGATCTCTCAGGCCCTTACATGCTCTCACATATCATGATCTCTCACATGATCTCTCAGGCCCTTACATAAGCTTGATAACTTAAGTTCAAACCTATATGACTCCTCGCTATCATGGAGCTCATATTATTATCTCATCTCTAATTATCATGGATCACGAAACTTGTAGGTTTATAGATTTTAGGACGAGCTCTCCTCTATGAGATCTCCTTTAGAAGAAGCGAGCTCTTATATGGGTGACGAGGACCCTGGATTGGAAACACGTCTTTGAACACGTCCCTGACGTCTCTAAACATTTCTCTTATCTCTTGTTTATACAAAGAGGACACATATCTCACTTTTTACTCTACATTGTTTTTATATTATATTTTAAACTCTTGCGCGCTATCGAACTCTCACACATCTCTCTCGAATACTACCTAACTTAAGCGTCGGAGGGCGTACGCTGGGGCCGCCCGGCTTGGGTTCTGTTTGGCAGGTTATACAGGTCGTCAGGAGCCTTTTAGAGTTCTATAAGATCGCCAGGAGATTTCTGGAGGTCTGTCAGGTCGTTGATCCTATATTTGAGTTCAGTACCCTTTATTTTTGAAGCACCAATATTTTTGGTCGCATCAGCCGTGCCAGGTAAAAGGATTTAAATTGCTGAGAAGATTTTTTTTTGTACAAACTCGTGTCAGCACTGCACATATTGGAGTAGGCATTTCTTTTGTCAATTTTAATGCTTTTCAAGTTGTAAAAGTAGTATTCATTGTGACAACCTCACGTCTAATGGTGGAAAATATAAGTCTCATTATTTTACTTATTTTACTGTTAATTTAAGTTGATTAACATTGCTAATTTAAGATAATCAGAAAATACGTATTAATTAAAATACTGTGGCTCTTTTGTACCACTATTATATGAAGGTTTAATGCTATTTATATAAATGTATACTACTTTTGAATATAAAATCCCATTTTTATACATAATGAGTAATGTAAAATCAACTTTTTTTTTTTTTTTTTGTATAGTGTCGTTGAATGTAAAATCCCTATCACGAGCAAACCACCGAGAAATAATATGAGCAAATAAAGGCAAACATTTATGTTAAACTATATTAATGGGTTATGACCCGTTAGGCCGTCTAATCCGATACTATAATATATATAGGTTTTTGTATTGTGATATATTGGTTTTTTACTCGAACGTATTAGTTTTAAATAAATCTATGACTCATGCTATGATGTACTATGATGTATTGATACTATGATGTATTTATTTTTTATTAAAATGTATTGATTTTTGCACTATAATATACTGGCATGAGATTTTGGCCTAAGATGATCCGTTAGTTCGAACTAACAAGAGTGTTGCCCGCAAATAAAATATCAAGCAAGAACTGGAGGGTGAGTAGTGAAAACCGACAATAATGGCATACACCAAAGCCTTTTGAGTTTTGATTTGTTTTCGTTGTTTTTCCTTTTAAAACGAGAAACTTGTGCTTGAGGTGATTTTTCTCAAGAAATATAAATAAACTTAATGGGGTGATACGATGGGATGGGGTTGAGATCGCCGGAAATACGGGGTTGAGATTATCGGAAATACCGAATAAAAAAATAATGATAATTATTTTTATATAAAAGTATTTGAAAGTATTATATTTAATATAAAAGTATTATAACTTGAATTAAAAGTAAATGTAGTTAAATAGTATTATATTTATGATAAAAGTATTATAATAAATTATATTAAAAATATAAAAGTGTCACAAAATTAGATAAAAGTCTCAGATATTCACGGAAAAGTATTAAAAATTGATATGATATTTGTATATTATTGTAAAAGTATCACAAAACTAGTTAAAAGTATCATTATTTGAGTTAAAAGTATTACAATTAAATATTATATATCATAATTATATAGAGAATCAAAAATTATAGAAAAGGTATGATAATTTTAGGTAATAGTTTTACATATTATAGTTTATGTAAAAATATCACAAAGTGCAATAAAAGTATCATAATTTAAGTTAAAAGTATCAGAATTTGAGTTAAAAGTATCACAATCTTAGGTACAAATACAGTATATTATAATTCTATATTAAAGTAACAAAATCGTATTCAAAGTATCATAAACTTAGCTGAGTGTCTCAAAGTTTAGGTAATAGTATTATATATTCTAGTTTATATAAAAGTATCACAAACTACAGTAAAAGCATTATAACTTAAGTTAAAAGTATCACAATTTTTAAATATAAATAGTGTATATTATAGTCTTATATCGAATATTACAAAATGTAGTAAAAGTATCAAAAAACATGTTATACTTTAACTATGTTTTGTGATACGTTATCAACCTTTTGCGATACTTTAACTACCCAAGTGTATACGGCATATATATAAAAACATAAATTAAATTATAGAAATATGTGATACTTTAACTATATTTTGTAATACGAGATCATATTTTTGTGATACTTTTAATTACTTAAGTGTAAAAGGCATAAATGTAAGAAAAAAAATTGAATAGATATAAGTGCTATTGTAACTATATTTTGTAATATTTTAATAAAGTTTCTATGATAATTTAATTTTTATAAAAGAAAATAGATGTAAAAATAAAAATATAATATGTTTTATTTTTACTTGAATTTATGATACGTTTAGTTGAATTTGTGATATTTTAAAGTTCATTTGATACTTTAAACTGGATAAGTTCTAATATGTTTTTTTTTTTTTTTACTTATAATTGCATTTGTGATACTTTCAGTTAGTTTTATAATACTTTAATCTGAGCAGATTTTGAGGTATTTTTCTGGCAACCACTTTTTTCCCTTAATTTTGAATTGGCAGTTTTCTAGAGTGGAACGAGAGGAGTTGAGAGGTATTGATCGATCGAATTTTTGTAGCATGAATCGTTGTAAATCGGAGGTCAAAATTGATGAATTTGTGACTCTGACCTCAGGTCTACGGTGATTGAGTATTAGATCCAATTTTGAGTTTGAAACGAGGGAGACGAGACATTTCCAACGATATAAAATTTGTAAAAAAAAAAATCATCAGTGACCGATATAGGTGGTGGCAGACGGCAGTTGGCGAGCATAAAGTTGCAATGACGGCTGGAGTCTGACAATGAGGCAGAACACGTGTTGTTGTGTTTGCTTGTGTGGGAAAAAGAAATAGAAAATTAATATTTTATTTATTTATTAATTGATGGGTTGGAACGAGTCAAATAAATTGTGATGGATCAATTAATAAATTAAATAAAAAATAATATTATAATATGAGATTGGTATGACAAGAGACTAAACTATAAAATAAATAGTTAGGTTTAGAACATTTTGAATCGAAAAAGCTGTAGGTAAACAATTTTTTCTTTGCATAAAGAATTCGAAATGGGTTTTAAAATTAATTTTTATAAAGATGAATGGTTGGTTTTAAGTGGCTGAAGTTGAGCAAACATTGTTTATTAAATTGGCAAATACTTGTGTTAGTCAGATTGACGGGTCATGACTCGTTAGGCTATCTGACCCAATACAATAATACATTGGTTTTTGTACTATGATATATTGGTTTTTGTATTCGACAGTATTAATTTTTCAAAAATTTCTGACACGTATTGGTTTTTACACTATGATGTATTGGTTTTACACTATGATGTATTGGTTTTTAACTATGATGTATTGTCTTTTGTACCACGATGTATTGGTATTAAATTTTGGTCTAACGGATGATCCGTTAGTCCAGCCTAAGATATTTGTTGCTTTTTTGATTTTACTAAATTTATTGTAGATATCATTATATTATTGAAGGAGTATCTCGGTTGAGTTCGAAAAGAATTATAAGTGTAATATATTGTTTGATAATATGATGTTAAACTTGTATTCCCTTTAAAAGTTTATTTTGTATAGATATTATTCTGATTTTCTTGCAAAATATATTTGTTATTAATTAAATATGATAGATTTTATATTTATTTTACTTGGTAATTATCTTGTATATTATTAGAATTAGTTAAGGATCCCTTTAGAAGTTTATTTTGTGTAGATATTATTTTGATTTTCTTGCCAAATATATTTGTTATTAATTAAATATGATAGATTCTATACTTATTTTATTTGGTAATTATCTTGTATATTATTAGAACTAGTTTAGGTTGTAATTAAATTTCTGATAGAATTTTGTACTTTGCAAGATAATGATTATTAGGTGTCTTAGATTTTATCTTCTCTCGTTATTAAATTGATTTACTTGTAATAAATATTATTTTCTTCTTTTTAGGTCTCTTAAAAGTAAGGATGTTTATATAAATATGAGAATTGGCTCTACAACCTTGAGACGAGGAATACGCAGAGAAAATATACAAAAAAGATCAGAGTTTAGAGTTGAAAGTGATTTATTCAGTCAATGGCAAATATGTGCTTCAAATTCTGCACTAACATCATGTTGAACGAATTATTTTTCTTCCATACTTTTGCATTTTTTTAAAACAAATCCTGAAGATTGTGATTTTTAACTTGAGTAATGCTGATTTAGAAAAATCTTACTCGATAGGAGTTTCTCTTAGTTTTTACTAGTTGTTTATATTTTCACGTGTAATCGTTGAAACACTTTTCTAGTAAAGATATTATCTCATTGAGGCACGATTACAAGGATTTACTCCTTGTTAAAAGTGTTGAGGATTTTATTCTTGGGAATAATTCCTTATTTAGTTGTTTGCCTTTCTTGGGCACAAAATATATTAGGGAACTAGAATTAGGACTCTAAACTTATTTCCTAAAAGGAGTTTAAGACTTTATTTAGTTTTCTAGGTTGTGTTTAGGATTGGTTTAACTTGTTTGTCAAGTTTAGGACTTTAGGACTCTTCTATTTAAGACAAGATAAAGCCAAGAGAAGAGGACACCTTCGATACACTTACACACACGGTTTTTTGAAAAGGTCGCGGCAAGAGAAAGACGACGCAAGCAAAGAAGAACACGAGAAAGTAAAAGACTTGTGGCAATGATCCAAATCAAGGAGATCTTCGAAGTTGCGTAACCAACGGAGAAGATCATCACAAGCTTTGCCACAAGACTTGAAGCCACGATTTTAATCACGGAGATCTTTGGAGTTGCGTAACCAACAAAGAAGATCATCATCCTTCAAGGCGATAAGTATTTTAGTATCATAGTTTTTGATACCGTAGTTTTCATATATTACTTTGAATCTGTTGTATTGATCGTGAACAAGATAAGTAATATAGTTTTCGGGTTTGTACACCCAAGTTCACAAGTATATTTTACTTGTGAACTGATTTTAAGTTGCTGTGTTCGATTTTTTTATATTTATTCCACTGCACGTTTTTAAACTCTGTGTGATGTTGGTTTCGATGTTGTTAACATCGTTCTCAACATCAGGTTTATAAAACTGCTGTTTATTATTCTGAAACTGTTTGATTTTAGTTTCGGTGATTGTAACACCGAAAGTAACATCGTTTTACTTATACTTATTTTCAAAACCATATACCTTCAAATTCTACAAAAAGTTTTAAAATCTTGTGTTTAATTTTAATTCCGCTGCTATTTAGTTACATTTTGGACAAAAACACACATGGTTATTTGATTGTTCTAATAGTTTTCTATTTTTATTCCTGAACAACTTAGCGAATTAGGGCTTTCAATTCTTTCTATTATATTATATATATTATAGGAAAATTATAGAGTGGCGTGACTATATCATTTTTCACTTAATTATAACCATTAGATCATTTCAGATGAAGTTTAGTAGGGCGGATTAATGAATGTAAATGCAGGGGTTAGGGGCATAGTGAATTCACGGTACCAAATAATTATCTAACTATATAATATATATATAATTACTATATATATATATATATATATATATATATAATATATATATATATATATATATGTATGTATGTATATATATAAATATATTCTCTTTTTTTTTTCATTCTATCTGTCGTAATTAACTATTTCACACATATTAAGAATATTAATTAGTGTTATAATTATAGGTATCACATGGTTCATAATATTAATTTGTTTAGAAAAACTAAAAGGGTAAAATAATAAACAGGGGAGTAAAATTAGTAAATTAAAATTTAGTTCTTATTGAGAAAGGTAAAAGTAACATTAATTCTCTGTTTGAAATGTAAATGTGGTAGATAGAATGAGACAAAAAAAATATAAATGCGACAGGTAGAATAGTATGGGGGAAGTATAATCTATCAATCAGAGTTGATAAATTAAAAATTAATATTCTACATTGCGTTCAAAGAATGAAAATAATTTCTATGTTCAATATATATTTTATATTAATTACCCTCATATACTGTTAATGTATTTTAATAATTCAACAAGAATGTGGACTACGGTGCCATGAAGACACCATATTCCCAACCCCTACATTTATATTCATTGATCTACTAATATTTATAACGAAAAACTAATTTAATGATTCTTATCAGATAAAGAATGATGCCTTAACGACATTGTAGAAGCTCCAAAATAATATATAATTTTAAAAAAAATGTAAAATTCATAAAATTAAGGTGCAAATATATGAAACATACTAAAACAATTGTTATTAAGAGTGATGAGATAAGAAATTATGGGTGATCAAGAATCGGGATTGAACCGCCTCAAACCTGCAAAGCGTTGATGGGGTGATCCCGACGTAAAAATACAGACGATCAAGTCAAAAAACGTATTATATAATGCAAATAAAATAACATAATAACAATGAAGATTTTCAACTTATAGTTTAGAATGATACGTTTATTCCCTATATATAAGGTTTAGGAGAAGTATTCCTCAATAATTAGGGTTCCTGTTTTTTATGCATCAGAATCCCTGTAGATAAGAAAACTAAAACCAATTAGGATTCATGTTTCCTTATCCACATGATATTCAAATAATTCTCTCCCTACTGCAGAAACAGCATTCCACGGCGCCTCATCCACGGCGGTTTTAGCAACACTGTCTTTAAACGGCGATTTTCCAAAAAATCGATGTTAAATCCATCATTTAACGGCAGTTCTCTTAAAACCACCGTAGAATCCTACATTTTACGTCGGTTATAAGATAACCATCGTGAATCAACCAAATTTCACGACGGTTGCCTTAGAACCGCTGTTAATTAATTTAAATCTAAACTAATTAATGCCGGTTCTTAAGGATTCGCCGTGAATTAACAAGCATTCACGGGGGTTCCTTAAGAACTAACGTTAATTAGTTCACGAGGTTAATTAGTTTGTTGGACTTTACGTCGGTTCCATTAGAACCGCCGTGAATGAGATGACATTTCACGACGGTTCCTTTAGAACCGTCGTAGATTAGTAGTCTGTCATGTCACCGATCCTCGTCTTGCTCAAGCAAGTTGTTTCAATCGTTGATTCGTGTCTCATCCGACGATCTTCATTCGCCATGTCATCGATTCGTATACCCACCTTCATGCCTTCATCTTCATCGATCCCTTCATGCATCTTCATCTTCATCTTCATCTTGGACGTCATCTTCATCTTCATCGCCAGCTGCCATTGGAAGTTGTCGGTCGGAGATCACCAGCTGCCATTGGATGTCGCCGAAGATCGCGAAGGGCCATTGGATGCCAGCCGGAAATCTTCATCTTCATCTTGGACGCTAGCTGCCATTGTACGCCGGCCGGAGATCTTCATCTTCATCTACACGAAGGGCCACCACGACGGAGTTCGCCTGGACTCAACCTTCTCAAACCGAGCAAGACGAGGATCAACGGGGGAGAGATGATCCAGCTAGGCGTCGGAGTTCGCAAGGCTGCCCTTGGACGAACCTGCTAGACGTCGCTGGAACTCGCCTGGACTTAGTGAGCCGAACGAGGAACTCGCTTGGACTTAACACCGGATCTCGTTGGTCTCACCAACATTTTTTTTTTAAATTTATATTAAACAACGGCGGTTACGTACAACCGACGTTAATGAGTTGGATTTAACGCCGGTTGTAGAACCGCCGTGAATAATGTGCTTTCTAAGGCGGTTCAAGAACCGCCGTAAAAAATGGCATTTTCAACAGCCCCTACTTTCTACGGCAGTTCCAAAACTGCCGTAAATTCCATAAAATAACCGCCGTAAAATCCACATTCCGCAGTAGTGTATTATAGAACATATGAATACCGAAATACCTACTTAGGTGCTCAAATCTCCTGCTTTCTTCATAATAACCAACCTAAAAGGGCGAGCCATCACATCTTATAGAGCTCGCCGGCCCAGCTGAGTTGTCCCTACCACTGATAAAAGTTGACCTCAAGTGGAGCTCCTACCAACTTAGAGGAGGTCACCTCGAGGCGAGCTTCCACCAACCTCCGGAGGAGGTCTCCTCACCCATTCTTGGCCAGAGCTCTCTCTAAAATCGGGCTATCTACATAAATTCAGTCCGTCCAACACTAACTCCCAAGAAAACAAAAGAGGAACCGAAATGAATGTTATATCAAAGAGTAATTTTGACAACAAATTTAATACAGGATGGCAAGTGTTACCATAGTAAGTTCACATATGTTTGTTGTATTTTGACCTTATTATTACATTATATCACTCTCTCAACACAGACCCAACGGCTACAAGTGGGGAAGGTGGAACTATGATGAGAATGATTTATCAATTGAAAACAGATGTGTATTGTATGTTTCTTGTCCGACTATTTGAGTGAAACCTACTGCCTAAAAAAAATGTATTTTTTTTCCTTAAAGATGGAATCGCAGCCTGCAGCCTATGTGGTTCGGTTGCGCACTATAAATTTTCGAATTTGACATAAAACCCTAGAAATTTCGATAAACTGCACTAGACAAGTCTTATGCGACACAATCGACGTGCAAATGTGCAAATTCGAACTTGAGATATCTAGTATCAAAAATTCATCTTACTCGATTAGGCCATCTAATCAGGGGCAAAAAAAAGAAAAAATTGAACTTGCCTTGTGGTTTATCAGACGTGCGGATGTGCCCCCTACCATTGAAATCTGATGCTCCTTTCTCAATCAGATTTTATTTTTCTGTCCAAACTGACATGTAGCGTTATGAATGCAGAAGTACAACACATGCTAGAAATGTTTATGTTTCTAATGCTATCCAGCTTGGTACTAAACTCAAAATATATTTTTTGGTACTAAACCCAAAATATGACGTGCAGTTTTTTTTTGTACTAAACTCAAAACACCTTTTTTTTTTGACTAAACTCAAAATATGAGTTGTAAAATAGGCACATCCGTCCCTCAGGATTAATTACTTTTTAAGATTGGAAAAGCCAGAGTGAACACATTGATACTTAAATATTATGTACCCATATAAACAAGTGGTCAAGAGTTTAGGCCTTATATCGATGCAACTCTTTGACCAATACACACCAAATGTGTGTTTGTGTGTGGTTCTTTATAACCACAACATATCTCCAATTATTACACACCCCGAGTACTTTTTCAGGAGTAGCATAGAACAAACTATTTTTGATTGGATGCCTAGGTTTTTGAGTTTTCGCACTAATTTCCTGGCACAAAAAGACAACATAGATTGAACAACAATATT
Organism: Phtheirospermum japonicum; assembly: GCA_014905375.1. NCBI lineage: Eukaryota > Viridiplantae > Streptophyta > Magnoliopsida > Lamiales > Orobanchaceae > Phtheirospermum > Phtheirospermum japonicum. Next base: position 716,941 of record BMAC01000627.1, on the reverse strand, counting down.
CCCTGAAAGTTAACCCCCAGCATTAGCCTGAACAAATCCAAACAAGTTACAAAGATAATTAATAATAACCACCCAAAAAAAAAAACTCAATCCTCTTTTTGGGTCCAAATTCTGACCGTCTTGTCATTTCCAAGAGCACCGGATGCAATCATATTTTCAGTCGGATGACACGCCACCGATAAAACAGCATCCGTATGACCTTCCAGCTTTTGAACTATTTTCCGAGACTGAAGCTCATATAAGTACACGCAATTGTCCTCGGACCCGCTCACTATGTATTTCCCGTTCGTTATGGAAAACGTCGAAGAAACGCAGAACTTGGAGTTGGCATGGCCCGTGTAGGTTTTCAGAAATTTCCCGGCAGAAAAATTCCAGAGCCGCTGCAGACACAAGCATTCAAGATTTAGCATGACAACATTATTCTTATTTTTATTTATTTAAAAAAAAAAAAAACACTAAAAACATGAGAAGAGTATAAGAATGTGGAATCTTATACAAGACTTTTATACACAAATCCCATGCAATTAAATCCAGAATAATGCACAAGAGGGTACGCCAAAATTATGATAATAAAAGTTGACGGTGTTAAAAATACTGACTAGCAGCTGGTGAGATATTTATGGATTACAAACTACTCCCACCGTCCCACCGTCCCATTCTATCTGTCATGATTGACCATTTCACGCAGATTAAGAATGATGATTAATGTTATAATTATAGATATCAAAGGACCATTATGTTCTTTCGTTGAAAAGGGCTAAAAAATATGAATTAATAATTTGAGGGGTAAAATTAGTAAATTGACATTTAATTCTTCTTGGTAATGTAATAAGTAACATCAATTCTCTCTTGCTAATGTAAATGCGACAAATAGAACGGGACGAGTTTTTTTCTAAATGGCGACAAATAGAACGGGACGGATGGAGTACCTGATACTGATAGAAACTAAGATAAAATGCTTCTAATAATCTCCTGTTGCAAACTCCAATTTTTATATTGCCTTGTAGCAACATTTTCAACAGGTTGAGTTCATATATATAGATAATATGGACACAAATCTAACCTCTCATTCAGGATGTCATATCCTAATGCTGTGCTATGCATTCAGCACCAATCAGAACAACATGCAATGCATATGCTCAAACATATAAGCCTCCATTATTCAATGAATTCTTAAACCACATAAAACGGTGTATAAGATCCGACTTTGTTTTAAAACTGTAATGGATGTCATTATTCATATAACACAGCCATGATAACAATTTCAAGGACGGGGTAGTTTTATAATTTCCTTGATACAATATGTATTCAGACCATAAACCAGGACCAAGGTTCTGGTTCTGCTTCTGCACTCAATAAAACCAACAAACATATTGATGATAGACAGGACCAAACAAGGTATCACTGAAAAGATGACAACAAACACATCTTTGGAGGTGATTCAATAAAACTCATTTTCAATCTAACCAGTGTCAATTGAGTATCCCATGAACAAATTTTGGACAATACTCTGAGAAAGTTAATTATAATAATTATTAAAAAAAAAAGAGTAGATCCAAAGCTTCTAGAGTTATGAATACATGGTTTCTCCGCAAGTTCTAGACAAACAAACCTCAATGAATTCAGAATAACAAAAATTTATGCAGAAGCTTCATATTTCTGGTGCACTTAACGAGCACAAAGTGTGTCAAGTTGTTAATTCATGAATGCAATGATGCTAAAGCGTGACAAGATTCTAACATATCATCTGTTATCTTGAAGGCAATGTTTCAAAAAACGAAAGGCGGAAACGAGGCGTTTTGCTCAGATGAAGCGAGCCGTACGCCTCGAGGCGGAACGAGGCTTGCGACTCAATTTTTTGGGGAAAAAATTAAAATAAAAAAACAAAAATAATAAAATTAAGTCTAAATACACACACACACATATATATACATGTGTGTGTGTGTGTGTGTGTGTGTGTGTTAACTAAAAAGTCTAAAATTAATTCACAACCAAAATTAACAATTAACAATTAAACCCAACAATTTAAAAATTTTAAAAAAGAAGAAGTATCAAGACAGTGGCAAAAAAAAAAAAAAAAATCTCAAATAAAAGTCTAAAATTAAGTCAAAACAAAATTAACAATTAACAATCAACCATTAAATATAACTAATGGATTATTTTTAAAAAACTCAACTAACTGCCAAGAAAAAAAATAGCTTTTTTTTATTTTAATTTTTGTTTTTTAAAAGTTATTTAACAAATTAACAATAGCAAACACCTATAGTTATATAACAATATAACTTGTTCAGAAGAAAGGGGAGAAAAAAAAGTGGAGATAGAGAGAGCAGAAGAGAAGAGAGAGGAGTGTGTAGGGTTTCGGCCGACTGGTTTTAATTCTATTTACCTCCTTTTATATTATTCTATTTATATTAATTTCTTTTATACATTTATAAATAATAATAAATAAAGAAAAAATAACATAAAAGGGAAAATTAAAAAATAAAATAAAAAACATGCCTCAAAAACTGAGGCGGACGCCTCGACACTTTGAGGTGGACGTTCCCAACATGGGGATCTGATGCGGCCGCCTCGAACCGATTTTCCCCTAACCGTTCCGAGGCGCGCCTCAAGGCGTACGCCTCGGTCGTTTTTTGAAACAACGCGCCTCGGTCGTTTTTTGAAACAATGCTTGAAGGAGTAAATGCCTTTACAATCAAATACATCACTCTGAACAAATCAAGAAAAAAAAAAGTGTCCTGCCCCACTTGTAACTTATGACACTTCTAAAGGTTGAGTTGAGCAAAGGTAAAAATAAATATAGTAATGCTAAAAGGCAGATGAAGCAGAGGTTGGTTCCGTTTATATGTGTGAACCAACATTTCAAATGACAGGTATTTCCACTTGAGAACAACTCTTCTAAAATTCAGGATATACTTCTCACAATGAACTGAAAAACTGTTCAACTCATTTATAATCAAATCATGACCAAAATCGCTGTCATAACATTGCACTTCTTTTATATCTCATCTGACAACATATGCATCTCTAAAGCCTACTTCAGTTCTTTCAACCAATATCAAGAGTAATAAAAACTACACACCCACAAATTCATACATTAGCATCCAGACCAATCTTATACACGGATCATACTACTGAAAACTTTTAGCACTTGAATATCAACATTAAGTCACTCAAATCAATGAAGCATACATAATACCTACTTGCCATCACATGTAAAACAATTTATCTAATTTTCACCTCTATGCAATAATGAATAATTACATATCACAGTGTTCACATTGTTACTGCTTAAGAAAAGTAGTAATAGCAACACCCTCATTTTCTATTTTTAGTGGCCCAATTAAAAAAAGACCCTAATAAGAAACTAAATATTACAAGTTTTAAAAAAAAAAAAGAAAGAGAAAACTAACCAGAGTATTATCAAGAGTCCCAACAAGAATAAACTTCCCATTGGGTGAGAATTTGGCAAAGCTAACAGGAGGGTGCTCATCGTCAATGAGCGTCTTCATACAATGCCCAGTTGATGCATCCCAAATCCTGCAAAGCCCGTCGTAGCTGCTGGAGACGATCATGGACCCGTCCAGATTGAAATGGACCGCGGTGACTGGGTCGGAATGGGCCGGGAGGACCTTGAGGCATTTCCCGGACTTGACATCCCAAACGCGGACGGTCTCATCGAAGGAACCCGAAGCGAGCATGTTGGATTGGGGGTTGAAATTGACGCAGAAGACGTAGTTGGTGTGTCCGGTTAGGGTTTTGATGAGGGAGCCGGTGGAGACGTCCCAGAGGCGGACGGTGCGGTCGTCGGAGGCGGTGGCGAGGAGACGGCCGTCGGAGGAGAAGGCGACGTCGGAGATTCCGGAGTCGTGGCCGTGGAATTCGGTGTAGGTGGTGTCTGGGGAGGAGAGGGAGTAGGTGCGGGCGGTTTTGTCGGCGGAGCAGGAGGCGAGGAGGCGACCGTCGTCGGAGAATTTGACGCTGGAGACGGCGCGCTTGTGGCCGGTGAGGGTGTGCTTCAGACGGTAGGGTTTGAAGGATTCGGAGGGCTCCGTCGTTGAAGCCATTGTTGTGGGTTGTTCTTTGTCTAATTCCTTTTTTATTTTTTTATTTTTTTAAAGAAAAATCTCGCTCTAAATTTTGGGAACCAGGGTTCTAGTGGGGGGTTTTGCGGACGGAGTTTCAACTTAAGCATCTTCAATGGTTATTTACTTTTTTGGGATGCGGCATTTTGGTGGATATGGTGTTTTGTTTATGTGTGCTAAAGATATTATCTAATTGAAAATGATTTTTAATGGACCTTGATCATATCTATGGCATGGATATGAATCCCAATTTTTTTTTTTTTTTTGTTTACTTCATCAAAAAGAGAAGATTAAAATGAAAGTTCAAATTACTTCTCAAACTATAAACTCAAAAAATATTTTTCATATTTTTCAATCATGCACCATCACCACCCTACCGCCGCCGCCGCCACCTCTGCCACCACAATCTCCGTCGTCGTCCCAGCCACCATGTCACCATTGCACGAAGAAGAAAGAAAAAAAAAGTCAAAACATACATTTGGATCAGATTTTCGAATGCGTTCGGAAAACCAGTCATGAACATGCTTATGGCGTTCGAAAATCTGGTTCGAACGAATGTGTTTTCCTTTTTCCTTTTTTTCCTTCTTCTTCGTTGGAGATGGCGGCGGTGGTGGCAGCAGGGAGGTTGTGATAGCTGCGGCGAAGCACTATTCTTTCACGAATAAGAATAAGAAAAAAAGATGTCAAAACATTCATTCGGACTAGATTTGCAAACGCGTTCAAAAACCAGATAGGAACATGTTCATGGCGTTCGAAGTTTTGGTCCGAACGCCATGAAGCACGTTCGAAATATATTTTCGAACGTATGTTTTTTCCTTCTTTTTTTTCCTTCTTCGATAGAGATGAAGGAGGAGGCGGCCATGGTGGCAGTGGTGACTATAACGGAGGTGGTGGTGGTGGTGGCAGCAGCGGAAGAGGGTTATGGTGGAAGGTTAAAGAAGATGAAGTTGGGGTGTTTAGGGAGCGCTTGGAAACCAAAAAAATAGGCAATTCCTTTCGCGGGGAGGGAAAAAAATATTAGAAAAATGATTGTTTATTAGTCGGTTATTATTACACACTCTCACCAACAAAAGCCCCTTTATTAAGAGAAAGTCTTTTTTAGTTGACCCAGGAAACTAAGGCCGAAAACAGAAGAACAGAGAGGGGTTGGGAGAGTGCCCTAATTAATAGAGCTTCCAACAACCCCGCCGCACACCGATAACATCGGAGCAGGTGGGATTTAATCTGGGATTTATTGTTCACGCTGGAGCTCTATAAAATTGCAACTGGACATATCTAGATATGGAGGAGGTTCATCTTTGGGATATATCTCCCCCGCGACCCAGGGTTTTGTTCGGAGAGGAAGCGACGGCGACCATCAACGAGGATAGTTCCGGCAGTAGGAGTGTTAATTCTCCACCACGTAAGCTGCGGAATCTACGTTTCTGAAACTGACTATAAAATTTCCTTTGATTTTGGGCTCTCCTATTTGCAGCATTGGGTTCGGTCAAAAAAGCCACCTTCAAGGGCCTAAAAATTTTCTACAAAAAATTGCATACGGGTGCGGCTTCTTGTATTTGTGTCGTTTTTGTTTTGGTTGAACCCCTGTGGTGGACTTTTGGGTATGTGTTGTGTTCATATGTCCGGTTAAATTAAATCGCGGCGTCGAGACAGATAGGGATGGGCGCAGAGTGCGTGACCTTGATGATAGAAATTCTGTGAAATATGTTGTCAATCGAAAATTCTCATTGTATTATATGTTTTAACGGAAAGTATTGTCTAATACGGCAAGGAGTTGCATATCCGAAATATATGCTTCTTTTTTTGAGAGTGTCGTGGCTGGAGTTATTATTTTTTTTTTTGAGTGATGTGCTGCGTGTTGGTTGAATGATTAGATGGCAAATAATTCAGCGACGACGTTTATGCCATCGGCCGTTGGGGCGGATGTCCAATGGCCAATTGAAAACGAACAAGCATTTGTTCAGCTAATGTACGACGAGCTTGTGAAAGGTAACGTTGCGGGAAGCAAATTCACGCAGTCTCAGTGGATAAATTTTATGGTTTCGATGAAAGAGAGGTTCTCTGCATATACGTATACGGCTGCGCAGCTAAAAGGTAAATGCGATCGATTGAAGCAACGGTAGAAAAAATACCATCGTATCTTAATAACGGCAACCGGTTTTGAATGGGATGCATCCAACTGTTGTAAAATAAACTACGCTTATAAAGAAACGAGCACAAACAGGGAATAGTAAAATAATCACTAAATTGGAAAAAAATGAAAAAAACAGAAAATGATTAAAAGTCGAGTCGAGTTAGACACTCTCTCCGCAAAACGAATTTGCCCCGGTAGTGCTTCTTCGGTTTTTGGCAAATCGTTCCCAAAGATGAAACGACTACGTCTTTGGTTTAACCACACCGTTAGAAACCAAAGCTCCGGCGAACTGGTCGAATATGGACTGAGCTACGAAATAGAAAAATATGCAGAAAGAAATGCTTGCAGAATGCTCAGAGTTCTAATGCTTTCAGGTGTTATTTTCGTGTATGAAATATGCAAGAGAACTCACCCTTTTATAGAGGATTTTCCAGGGGAGGTAACAACCTACTTAATGACGTCCTTATTGGCGTCATTAAGCCATTCAAACAGTCAGCTTCATCCAGTATGAACCTGGACGGGTTCAGCGTACAGATACATTGCATGTTTGAATTCGAACGTTTTAGAAACGTCTGAACGGTCAGGTGCCAGTCGTTTCGTAACGGTCAGGAAGAGTTCAAAAGCTTAATAGGTGCGTGAAGGTTCAATAAAGTAAACCTTGGTTGAACCAGGACTAGGACCCCACACGGACCACCTCAATCGGACCAGTCAATTCGGACCAATTGCCCAAGACCCAAGTCCCAAGTACCAAGTCCAGAGCCCAGGACACAGGATCGAGGTCCGAGGTCCGGGTCCGGGACCGGGCTCGGATCTGCTCGGCTCCGCCATCGGCTTCTCCGAAGGTGGACTGGCGAACCCAAGTCCAAGAGCCCGCGTGAGCTTCGTTTACACAAAGCCCACAACACTCTCTGGCCCACTTGATGTACATTAAAGAAATCTAATCATTTTTAAACTCTCTTCCACATTGACTAACATTCAATGTGGGATAACCGATAAATCATTAAAGCAAATCGTTCAACTTCCAAGCATCATTTCTCACTCACCAATAAATGGATTTGAGAAATTCAAAATGCTATGATTATCTACACGACACGTAGATTAATCATATACAATTCGTTACAACGAATTTTTGCTGCACCATTTAATTAGAATAAATCCGGTTTTATAACAATCCCCCACATGAGTGAGAAACTCCAAAAAAACGAAAACATGAATGCAAATACATAACTCAGTCCTTAAGAGACAATAAAGAGTAGGGATAGGTGGCTTGTGGCCTTGAAAGCTCCTTAGTTAATACTACCGAGCATACCGGCGGATTAGTGAACATAATTCTTGAACTATTCCCCTTTGTGTATACTAGACAATAGTACCAACCCACTAAAGTCTCAAAATTCTTACGTTCTCACGTTTGTGTCCGTTTCAGGCCATGGACAACTTCTTTGGATTCATAAGTATACATTAGAAGCGGCCCTCACTTCTCACTTCCATAGTTGATTCTTCAAATCAGCATTTTGTCATACTCAAGTCAAAGACCTGCACAAGAATCATTAAAAATCAGAGATTTATCCTCACCACGTGACAGATAATAAACTCCACTTTTCCCGTTAAGGAATAGGGTCCTAGAGATTTACTTACCCAGACTTTTATAGTTTAGTTTTCCCATTGAACCAAGTTTGTGGGATCTCCACTCATAATGGTTGGGTTTCCACTCGATCATCTTTAAGATGTGGATTTCACTCCCATTCCTTCAAGCAACTTGTACATCTGATCTCGAGCTATGTTCTTAGTGAATGGATCCGCTAGATTATCTATCGACCTTACGTAGTCAACAGAGATAATCCCACTCGATAACAGATGTCTCACGGTGTTATGTCTCCGATGGATATGTCGAGACTTGCCGTTATACAAACCACTTCTTGCCCTTCCAATAGCAGCTTGACTATCGCAGTGAAGCATGACCGGTGGCACGGGTTTCTCCTAACTTGGAATATCTTCTAAAAAGTTACGAAGCCATTCTGCTTCTTCACCTGCTTTGTCTAAAGCGATAAACTCAGATTCCATGGTGGATCGGGCTATACATGTCTGTTTAGTGGATCTCCAAGAAACAGCTCCTCCCCCAATTACAAACACATATCTACTTGTTGACAGTGAGTCCTTTGTGTCAGATATCCAGTTTGCATCACAGTATCCTTCAAGTACCCTGGGGTGTCTACCATAGTGTAGCCCAAAGTTCAGAGTATACTTTAAGTATCTCAAAACTCTCACAAGCGCTTTCCAGTGTTCTCTACTCGGATTGCTTGTATATCGACTCAGTTTGTTTACCGAGCAAGCTAGATCAGGTCTTGTACAATTAGAGATGTACATCAAACATCCAATGATCTTAGCATAGTCCTTGTGAGCAACAGGGTCACCTCTGTTCTTACTTAGGTGAACGTCGAGTTCCATAGGTGTCTTTGCTGGAAGACTATCGTGTGCATTGAGTTTCTTGATCACTTTTTCAATGTAATGAGATTGTGATAAGACAATTCCATCTAGAGTTCTTATGATTCTTATGCCAAGAATAGTGTCAGCAACTCTCAGATCCTTCATGTCAAGATTTCTTTTTAGCATGAGTTTCGTCTCGTTAATCACTTGTAGGTTGCTACCCATGATTAACATATCATCTACATAAAGACATACTATAACAAATCTGTCATTAGTATTCTTAATGTATACACATTTGTCGCACTCGTTTATCTTGAACCCATTTGACATCATCACTTCGTCAAATTTCAAGTGTCATTGTAAAGGTGCTTGTTTCAAGCCATACAAAGACTTAACAAGTTTTCACACCTTTCTTTCTTGTCCAGGTTTTACAAAACCTTCAGGTTGTTCCATATAAATTTCCTCTTCTAAATCGCCATTTAGAAAAGCTATTTTCACATCCATTTGGTGAATCTCAAGATTGTGCAAAGAAGCAATCGCTAGAAGCACCCGGATAGAGGTAATTCTCGTCACATGAGAGTATGTGTCAAAGAAATCATAACACTCCTTCTGGAGAAATCCTTTCACAACCAAACAAGCTTTATACTTATTGATTGATCTATCAGCTCTGAACTTTCATTTTAGAATCCATTTACTACCTAAAGGTTTACAACCTTCAGGTAAATCAGTCAGAATCCACGTATGGTTCTGCATGATCGAATCGATCTTGCTCTGTATAACTTCCTTCCAAAATGAACTATCAGTCCGTGAGAAAGCTTCTTTCAGTGATTTTGGTTCTTCATCCAAGCGAAAAACCACATAGTCGGGACCGAAGTCCTTCGCAACTTTAGCTCGAGTGCTCCGTCTAGGAGTTAGAGCTTCAAGTTCTGAACCGGGTCGTTTACGAGACTTAGGTTCAACCCCCACAAGTTCGTGACTTGTAGTTCCTTCAGCATTACCAGTGTTTGAAATGGATGCAGCTTTATCCTTACAAGGATAGATATCTTTAAAGAATATCGCATTCCTTGACTCAATGGTAGTTCCGACATTCATGTCCGTAACATCTGACCTATGAATTATAAATCGATAGGCGCTACTATTCAGTGCATAACCAATAAAAATACAATCAACCGTTTTGGGTCCGATTGTCACCTGCTTTGGTAGAGGAACTTCTACCTTCGCTAAACACCCCCACACTTTGAGGTATTTGTAAGAAGGTTTCCTTCCTTTCCACAACTCATAGGGAGTTTCGTCCCTTCCTTTAAGTGGAATCTTATTGAGGATATAGTTAGCTGTTAAAACAGCTTCTCCCCACATGTTCTGAGGTAACCAGAACTAATCAACAACGCATTCATCATTTCTTTCAAAGTACGATTCTTGTGTTCTGCAACTCCGTTCGATTGAGGTGCATACGGAGCTGTAGTTTGATGAATTATGCCACTTTCATTGCACAACTCCTCAAACGGAGCTACGTATTCCCCTCCTCTATCGCTTTAGATAGATTTGATTTTGCATTTAAGTTGATTTTCGGCCTCATTTTTGAAGTTCTTGAAAGCTTCAATAGCCTCATCTTTACCTCTCAAAAGATAAAGGTAACAGTACCTTGTGCAATCGTCAATAAAAGTAATAAAATACTTTTTACCACCTCTAGTTTGCACAAACTTTACATCACATACATCCGTGTGAACTAATTCTAAAGGTGTCGTGCTCCTTTCTACCGATTTAAATGGTAGTTTAGTCATTTTTTCTTCTACACGAATTTCACACTTACTTTTATTAACAAATTCATTTACCTTAAGTAAATTGAGATTTGACAAACATTTTATTGCATTTAGATTAACGTGGCCTAATCTACAATGCCATAAACTAGAGCACTCAGTCAAGTAAGAGGAATCAGAAGCAATTTTATTAATGACTTGTTTTGGGCGTATATCCATTACACTTAGTTTGAACAAACCATCTGTAAGGTAACCCTTACCTAGAGGTGTCCCAAACTTAGACAATACAAACTTATTAGCCTCAAATACAAGTCTAAAGCCACGACTAACTAGTATTGAACCAGAGACTAAGTTCTTCCGGATGTCCGGAATGTGCAGCACCTCATTCAGAGTGATCTCCTTGCCGGAAGTCATTTTGAGGACAACCGTACCAGTACCAGCAAAAACCGAAGAAGCACTACCGGGGCATATTTGTTTTGCGATTGTTGAAAAATAAACTACGCTTATAAAGAAACGATCACAAACTGGGAATAGTAAAATAATCACTAAACTGGAAAAAAATGAAAAGAACAGAAAATGATTAAAAGTCGAATCGAGTTAGACACTCTCTCCGCAAAACGAATTTGACCCGGTAGTGCTTCTTCGGTTTTTGGCAAATCATTCCCAAAGATGAAATGACTACGTCTTTGGTTTAACCGCACCGTTAGAAACCAAAGCTCCGGTGAACTGGTCGAATATGGACTGAGCTACGAAATAGAAAAATATGCAGAAAGAAATGCTTGCAGAATGCTGAGAGTTCTAATGCTTTCAGGTGTTATTTTCGTGAATGAAATATGCAAGAGAACTCACCCTTTTATAGAGGGTTTTCCAGGGGAGGTAACAACCTACTTAATGACGTCCTTAAAGGCGTCATTAAGCCATTCAAACAGTCAGCTTCATCCAGTATGAACCTGGACGGGTTCAGCGTGCAGATACATTGCATGTTTGAATTCGAACGTTTTTGAAACGTCTGAACGGTCAGGTGCCAGCCGTTTCGTAACGGTCAGGAAGAGTTCAAAAGCTTAATAGGTGCGTGAAGGTTCAAAAAAGTAAACCTGGGTTGAACCAGGACCAGGACCCCACATGGACCACCTCAATCTGACCAGCTAATTCGAACCAATTGCCCAAGACCCAAGACCCAAGTCCCAAGTCCCAAGTCCAGAGCCCAGAACCCAGGACCCAGGACCGAGGTCTGGGACCGGGCTCGGATCCACTCGGCTCCGCCGAAGGCGGACTGGCGAACCCAAGTCCAAGAGCCCGCGTGAGCTTCATTTACACAAAGCCCACAACACTCTCTGTCCCACTTGATGTACATTAAAGAAATGTAATCATTTTTAAACTCTCTTCCACATTGACTAACATTCAATGTGGGATAACCGATAAAGTATTAAAGCAAACCGTTCAACTTCCAAATATCATTTCTCACTCACCAATAAATGTATTTGAGAAATTCAAAATGCTAAGATTATCTACACGACACATAGATTAATCTTATACAATTCGTTACAATGAATTTTTGCTGCACCATTTAATTAGAATAAATCTAATTTTATAACATCCAACGGACTGATAACTAGATCCGAAGAATCTTGGGCTTTTTGGATCTCGGTAATTATTTTGCCTTTTCCTCTTTCCTATTTTCAATTTAATGTTACGTCTGTCGGACGGGGCGATAATATTATAATACAATAATTTTATTTCCAGTCTAATCAGGGCGATGAAGTGCTGCGTCGTAAAGGGCTTCGGTTCTACAATGAATTGGCCACAATCTTCTCGCCCACCATTGCAACAGGGACTATGTCCCGGGTTTCAACGCAACGGCGACCTCATCCGGAACGATCGACAGTAGGCGTTAGAAACCGTGTAAGTATAATTGTTGTAGTAACGACCGATAATCATTGTAACCATTCACCTTCATGTTATGAAGTATGTTATTATGATTAGTTTCATCCAGGAATTGGTCTGTTCATGTACCAAGATTGTTAGTTTACGTGTTTGGATGTATGGTACTTAGTTAATGTATTGCAATTAAAAAATATCGTATTTGCAATCACATTCTGAAACCATATTCACTAGCAAGAAAAATATTGCAATAATTTTAGCGAAACGAAATTCGAACAAAGTAAAATGGTATCCAAACACATTCTCACCTACAACAAATTTCTCACTGGCCATAAAATTTGGCATTAGCTCTAGCGAAACGAAACTGAGCGAGACAAAATGGTTTCCAAGCGCAACCTTAAAGTTTGAGGGTAAAATTTTTTAATGGGGTGAAATAATAAAAAACGGGATGCGTATATCCGCGCTCATCTATAAATTGCACATTTCTTTCTTTTTCTTTCTTTCTTTCTTTTTTTTTTGTTCAATATTTTTAATATTTTTTATGAGTGAGAAAGTGTAGACTAGAGCCAAAAATAGATAGAGTACCAAATAGAGTCTAAGTCTTATTTTACGCCAACTCAGCATTTAGAGACTTTGACCTTCACCGTTGGAGATGTAAATTTTATCTGACAGTTTATTTTGCTTATGTGACTGTGAAACTTTTTACACTTGACGATACTCTTAAGAGACTTGTAGAAGTGAAATAACCTTATTTGTTACTCCCTCACTCCCATCTGTCGCAATTCGGAAAATTTTTTGTCTCGTTTTATCTGTTGCATTTATATTTAATATATAATCATTGTTATTTTTTACTTTCCCAATAATAAAATCTACCCCTACCTTTATTATTTCACACTTTTAATTAATTTAAATAAAAGGATATTATGGTAATTTGATACTTATAATTATAACACCAATCATCTTTATTAATTTTCGTGAAATCGTCAATTGTGACAGATAAAATGGGGCGGAGAGAGTACAATAATTTTTATTGGTTAGTTGTTTTTGTTTTCTTTATCGAAAAACATTCTTCTTCGACCTTCCCTTAAAAATGAGAAAGTCTTTTTTTTTTCCACTCTTTTTGGTATGTAATTATGTAGTGTTTCTGCAGTAAATACTATAGTACTTCTATAACCATTAGATTTATTTCAAAATCAGTCAAATTCATCCGTCTTTTTACGATGGAAAAAGTATCAAAACATGTGTAAGGATCTATATACATATGTACACCTTTTTTTAATTAATACATAATTTCTTAATAATATAATTCGAGTTTAATTTTATCTATAAAATAAAAATATATAAATAATGTTTATTATATTAATTTGTTTATATAATAATAGTAATAATAATAATAATAAATATAAAAAATGGTAATGGTCAGCAAGGGTGGTTGGTCACCACCCTGCTGCTATCGTTGACCTCCGTTGATCTCAGCTCATTGGCCAGCAAATTCTGGAACTTTATGTTGAATTGTTCATATTAACGAGTAGAATTTGATTATTTGATCATTTTAGCAATCCGTACCGGAATAGACAGAGCAGAGCCAAGAATTGTCGCTTTCTGGTGACCTCCCGTTTTAGTGGTTTGGGTCATTGAAATCTTACAAATTCCATGCTATTTGAAAGCCTTTTTCATGGGTAACATATTTAAACTTGAGTTTTAGTTTCGATAAGTGACTTAGACTATGTGTGATGTCTTTAAGTATGTGACCATGAGTGTGTATATATGTGTTTCAAGGTGTGTTTTGTGTGTGTTTGAGGTGACTACTAGTGGCAGGTAGTGCCAGAGAGGTTTATGGCCGTCGGGAAAAGAAAATGAAGGTGGTAGCCGGTGATAAAAAGTTTTGGGGTAAAAATGAAATGGATTAGAAGTTCATGTGTGGCTTTTGAGAGTTAGAGTTTTAGATTTTATCGAAAGTTCTAAGAACTTCAAGTTGGCCCCTTTAAATTTTAGTTGTTCCCCCCACATCAAGTATTGGTTAATTGCGAATTAACACCAAACCAGCTCCCTAAAATATTAGATTAGCCCCATTATGTTTTGAAAATTCCTTAAAATCATTATTGACCCCAAATATTATATTAAATCTTAAAAGCGTACAATTTTCTCGTTTTTGATCCGAAATGGGTCAAACGACCTCCAAATGACTTCAAGTTTGAACAATAGTTCCATTACGAAATTCTCATACGTTAGGAAAATTCAAAATTCCAAATTCACCCTTTTAACATTTAGTTTCAAGAATCGAGATATGCACATTCTTAATATCGTGTATCGCATTCAAACATATTTGTTTCACTTCTAAATCTCGTAAAGTCTTTTAGAACATCTTATTACACGTTATATTTATACGTAGTATAATTATATTACTTTTTTGGACCTCTAAGTTTAGGTTCAAACTCAACAAATAGGAGTTGCATCTTGCGCAAGCTCTCTGTACTCATAATAAGACTTGAACTAAATCTGTTTTTTTTTTTTTTTTTATTTTTTCCTTTTTTGAAGAAAATGAGTTGACCGAAAAAGGGGTGGAGAACTATTCTATAGCTTAAAATTATTTTCCACATTTTGTCTTTTGATTCACTTAGAGGCTTCTTAGTGGATATGATTTTAACTTTTTTAATAATTCAATAACTCGTGGGACTATTTTTATTTTTTTAATATGAATTATTATATTGTATGTATATTTTAGTATTTTGTAGACGTCTTGTAAGGGGCGGTGGCTCTTAATAGCTTAGGGGGGCTTTAGCCCCCCCAAATTTTTTCAAACTTGCATTCATCTATTTATAAGTTATAATAAAATATTGAGATTCTTTTGGTTTAAAATATTTTTTGTTCTTTAGCACCTTAATAATATTTTCCTAGTTTCGCCCATGCGTGTTATGTGTTGCTTTCTTTTTTACGTACTCAGTAAATAATTAACCAAACAGAAGATTATATAATCATATTAATATGCTGAGTATTTATAAATAATTTGTCATTTTTATTATTAGTCAGACAAGTATAACCTTATAAAATATAGACAAAATTTGAGGTGCATTTTGTTGTTTTTAAGGGTATCATTTCTTCAATTTAAATTTAATAGTCTTTTGACACATACCTGATATATAAGGATAGAGATTGACGCATACAATATTATCTCCTAAAAAAAACTTAACAATGGCTGAATTAATGTTATATAAAACAACATGTTCTATTCATTAAAATAGAAATTTTATTTTAAAACTAAAGTTATATTGAAAATTGCAAGAATTATTTTAAACTTGAAAGAAGATAAAATATGAATTACTTTTTAAAACTAAAATTTGTTTTAACAATATGTAAATTATTTGAAACATATTATAGTTATTATTAAATCTAAAAATAAAATAAAAATCAAATCTAAAGAGTTTTCCATAATTTTTAAAAAAAAGTTCAGATTTTATATATTATATCTTAGCATATGTTCTTATAAATTCGAAATAATTTTAAAATTTTTAAATATTTTTTGATTTTATATGATTCTGAGATTTTTCATATGTAATTTTAGGAAAACACTAAAGTGTCTTCACAATACCATACACGTGTATGGTAATCCAATCACTGTTTGACACATCATCAATATTTAAGGATTGTGATCTTTTTACACAAATCTATTTGTTAGTGGGGGTATAAGAATCATACAATGACTGCACTTTAGAAGTCCTCGTATTTTTAATCATTTTTATTTTTTTATGAAACAATCTTAAATTTAAAAAATATTTCTAATAAATTACTATATTTTTCGATTCAAGAAAGTTGTTGTGGAAAATGTGACAAAATAATAAAAAAAAAATATTAAAAAAATCCTCAAAAAAATAATAATTGAGCGATCATGTTTAGTGACCTAGTGGGGAGACTCCTTCATGTAAATATGGATCTGCCCGCCCCGAGGCCTTTGGGACGGGCCCACCTTGCCCCATTTACATACAAGTCGGGGTCCACCTCGCCCAACTCTGCAAACAGGCCAGGTCTAGATATTACCATTGCCCCTCCCTGACTTGTCCCAAATACACATACACACACACATAACAATTTGATGCCTGTATTTATAACAAAATTTCGTAGCCCATTCTATAAGACCCGAGTTAAATATTTTCAAATCCCAACCAGCAGGCCAATCCAAGCTCCCAAGGCCTAAAATAAGTTATTACTTAGTAGTAGGAAAACAGTAGGGAAAATTATAGAATATACCACGAAATCTCTTTTTTTTTTTTTAACATTTTACGACCTCTGGATGGTTTTCATAATTATACGAGAGTTATTATTTTGTTTACCTAATTACATATTATTTTGTATTATTCTTCATATTATACGAGACTTAAGAGTTTGACGAAGGTTTGTGAATGTGGCCTTAGTGGGGTAGATTAGTTGGATAAAATCTTAAACCCATTTACATAAATGGTTTAAATTCTGTTCACCGCCAAACTCTGCTTTGCATCTCTGGTTGCAATTTTTCTCATACTTTTCCAGGTTTCTCATACTTCTCAAGAATAGGTTAGTAATTTTTTTCCTTTAATTAAGCAATCACTTAATTAATTTGTTTACATGATTGTTAGGTTCAGGGGGAAATGGGAATATTTGCAAAGATTTTATTTTATTCCATTAAATCAGAATTGAAAAGTAGAAGTGTTTGCAACACTCCTTAAATATGGTTCCCCTTGCTAAATGGATCATTTTATTCTTCCCCAATTACATTTACAATTGAAGAGTTTCCCTCTGAAAAGTAAAGTTTATTTTAACAGTGATAATGAAAAAGATTGCGATGGTGCAACGGATTCTACGAGTGATTTTGATTTTGATTTCCGAATGTGTCGGCATAAATCAATAAACGTGGAGAAAAAGAAGAAACGTATTGTATATTCTAGGAAGAGGGTTAGAAATGAGGTTGGTTATATACTTATTGGCATTCCTTTATTTTTACTTTTTTTGTTGATCTTTGTAAATTACAATTTATAGTTTTGTGGTTTGATTTGTGTATATGTTTATAACATAACGATCATCCATCAAGTTCATCACCAAGAGGTGTTCCATCCATCGATGAGTATAGCCAGCTTCACCATTTGTATAAGAAGCAAATTGATATGGCAAATGATGTGAGTGATATAAAAGATTTACTTAAGGTTTTTGTTGACAAAGTATTTGCAGAGTTGCAATCTATTAACATGGTAAGTTTTGTTAATTTTATGCACTGCTATTTTTTTGGTGATAGTAATTATTATTCAGTTAAACTTGTATGTGAATTTCCTTTATCTTGAATATTTAGGTTATTCCTATTGCTGGCTCAACCATTAATGATTGTGGCAATCATGGTGGAGGGGTGGCTGGACAAAGTGAAGGAGCACGATCACCTAATAATTACAAGGAGGAAGAATCTACAAAGGTTTGTTTATTGATAATTTGGTAGTCATTCTGGTGTCAATTTGTATTTATACGTGCTTATAATTTTATTTTTATTTTTGTGAATAGGAATTAGAAGTGAGATTCTTTGGTCTGTTGGAAGCATTCGTGGGTTGTCATCACTTGATTTGGAGCATGTATGCCTATCTCCACTGTCTATGGAAGCACCAGTGGATTATATTGATGGCAACCAGGAGAAGAGGAATAAACTTAGTTTGAAGTCGATTGACCCTGATTTTGATATTATCCCTTTAAGAGAGACTCAGATTTTTCATCGAAAACTTAAACTCAAAGTTAATCAGACAAGTGGTTTGTCTTTATGTCCACTAGATGGTCATATTTGGAACAATAATAATGAGCACGGATCATTTCAATTTGAAAAATGGCTGCACAAGGGACTTCTTATTAAACCAAGGATGTCTGATGATGGGTACAATACTATTACTTTATTTTTAATTTTTAATAGTTATTTTATGATGATTGTTTACTTTTTATTGGTAATTTGAACTGTAGTAGGACTGTTTTATATAAGAAACAGTGTGCCGATCTCAAACCAGGGTTTAACTTTAATGTTGTTGTAGTAACTGATAAGACGTGGTTTTGGACACTTGCTCAGCCTAAGCATCTTTTTGATGTGATTGTAAGTATTTTTTTTTGTTTTTTTTTGTTGTTGTTGTTTATTTGATGTTCCTTTTTAGTATTTATCTCTGTAAATTAATGTTTTATTCATTGCCAAATTTAAATAATCGATTAATAATTATGAACAAATTTTATAATTAAATATTAAATGTCAATTAGTTAACCCGAGGGGTTAATTTGTAATTATAGGCACAACCCTGATTACTGATTTTGGTAACTCTCAAATTTATGAATAAGTAGGTTAAACCTCGGGGGTTCTTTGTAAGTACAGAATGTAGGGTTTATTTTTTTTAATTCCTCCTTTTTCTTCCCATTTATTTACTGTGTAAATTAACATGTTTATTTTCTGGCTTATGATACTCAGCATGTAGATGTGATTTTCTATTACTTGAGGAAGATTTCATTTCACTCGAAGTCAAACATACGTAAATGAATTACAACGACAGATATACGCTTTGATCAGTTGATTAAGAATATGTATTATAAATACATTTCTAATCCAGCTGGATTTTTAGTTGATACCTTCAACCCTGTAGTTTACTATATATTTGGTCATGTAATGATTTGTGCTAAGTCATGGCTGGGACTAGATCATGTTTTGTTTCTTATTCATATTGGGTATAATAAATTTGGGCATCGTATATTGGGCATAACATCATTTGTCGATAGAATTTTTTATGTTTATAACTCACTGCGAAATGATGATGGTGATCTGATGGCTGTTGAGGTTGTTAAGCGTTATTCTATTATTCTGCCGAGAATTTTGGAAAAGGTACAATTTTTTGCAAGTAGGAAAGATTATGATTTTTGCGGTGGAGCGTATGCTGGGAAATATTTGAACGATCTACTTAATGTTGCCTTTGTCAAGAGGTTGCCCACCCATCTAACAGGGTAGTTCATTTTTTGTTAATCACTTACCTTTTAAAAATTTTATAATTTATTTTATCTATTTAATTGTTACAGTTTTGTTTTCTAGGGATTACGGGATACACATCGTGTCTTATGCCGAGTACTTCATATCTAGACTGGAGATCCCTGTAGATTTTGAAGACGATATTTACAGGAAACGACTCACCTCTCTGTTGTACAATCATTCAGTTTTTAAACTCGCCAAAAAGGTATAGTTTTTATCACACACACACACACACACACACACACACACACACACACACATATATATAATATATATATATATAATATTTCTCACCCACGGACCCATTCTCACCGGAACCCAACCCTATATATATATATATATATATATGTATATGTATATGTATATATATATATAGGGTTGGGTTCCGGTGACAATGGGTCTGTGGGTGAGAAATGAGAATAAATCTTAGCCATTATATCTAATCTAATCTAATGGATTAGATTTAATCAAATAAATTGAAATCCCTAATATATGCAAAAAAACGCAAGCTTTAGAAACCCAAACCCAAACCTCCATTCACGAACGACGCAGAAGCCAAAATCCAACCCTTCACGAACGACGCAGAAGCCAAAACCCAAACCTCCCTTCACGACGCAGAAGCCAGAACCCGTTCACGCGAAACGCCAAGGTTACCGCTCGACCTTCGCAAAAAAAATTCGATCTCCTCCGCATCTCGGTCCATCTCCGTTCTCAATTCATCAGCTCTGTTCCTTCAATCAAAAAAGTAATTTTATCGAGAAATTCATTCCTATTCCTTTTGCAACCATCGAAGTTAAAAATCTGGAAACTTAAGGGTGCGCTTGGAAATCCTTTTGTTCATTTTTGTTTCGTTTCACTAGAAAACATTGAAAATAAAAATTTCAGGGAGATGAAATTTTTCGGGGAAATAATGATTGGATATAAATTATTTGTTGGTGAACATGTGATTGGGTATAAATATTTTCTAGAAAATTATTTTTCTTTCAATTATGTTTGAACTAATAGATAATTTTATCTATCTTATTTATTTATTTCTAATAATATAATATTTAATCAAGATTTACTAATTTAATTGTATTATTACACGGCAATATTTTCTTCTTTGACCTCCTTCAATTCATCTCCATCCTCACAACAGCTTC
>BMAC01000627.1:636863-696490 GCA_014905375.1 Phtheirospermum japonicum | reverse complement strand
AAATCCTGATCGAATTTAGGTTTTGGCCGGAGTAATATAGATTGGCTTGACAATCCTATTCGAATTTAGGGTTAGGTTGGAGTATCCTGTTCGATTTTGGAGGTTCCTATTCGATTTTGGTCCCCTTATTCAATTTGATTTTTCTCTTGGTTCAATTTTGGTTGCACACTGATGGCTTCAATTTTGAATGAATCAGGTAATATTTTATTTTAAATTAGTGGAGTTGATCTGATTTTTGGATTTTTGATTTTGTATTTTTTTGAGTTAACCTGGTAAAAATCCATACATGTCATCGTCTGATGTGGTTGCTGTCTGATTTGTTTTGTGCATAAATTCAGTGTCAGTTTGTGCACATTAGTGTGTTCCCTTGTGCACGTCCGTGCTGAATGGTATTTTGCATGTGTCGTGAAGTCTTAAAAAAATTTATAAGTGTCGTTATCTGATGTGGTTGCTGTGTGATTTGTTTTGTGCACAACTCAGTGTCAGTTTGTGCACATTAGTGTGTTACCTTGTGCACGTCCGTGCTGAATGGTGTTTTGCACGTGTCGTGAAGTCTTAAAGAAATTTTGTACATGTCGTTGTCTGATGTGGTTGTCATGTGATTTTTTTTGTGCACAACTCAATGCCAGTTTGTGCATATTAGTGTGTTCCCTTGTGCACGTCCGTGCTGAATGGTATTTTGCACGTGTCGTGAAGTCTTAAAAAATCTATCTTTCTATCATCTTCGTCCTCTTTGATCTTATTAACTTCTAAAGACTCACTTGTAACTCTTTGTTCCACCATTGTTATGTACTATTTTCTAAAATTTACCCACAATCTTATTCACCAGGTTTTTTTTTTTTTAGAATTACGAAAAAAAAATCAAATCTTTCTCCACAATTACTATAAAAGAAAATTAAAATTATTTTCCAGAAATTAATGGCTTCTGGAATTACTATATGGCTAATAGTATCATCCTTCAAATCTTCACCGCTAATTCTGTATGAACATTCAACAACTAACCATTAACTTCCAGATCTAAGATTTCAAAAGAAAATGAATTAAAAATAATAATATATAAATATTTCTTGGAACAATTTTTCTTTGTTCTTGGAAAAAAAAGGCCCAAAAAAGTTAACATAAATTTCAAAGAAAAACCCACTTCACAATTTAACAATACATTTGCAATAATGTTTGTAAGAAAATAATAACCCACCAATAAGAACCAAATTAACAAAAACATAAAACGAAATAATGCATACAAAATGAAGCTTGTTTGGAAGAATTAATTACCAGAGTATCTTCGAATGGAATTATTTTATTTTATATACACAGAAATTCACAGGGATAGAGTCCTAATCTGGCATATGTCTCCAAAATGTCTGTAAGTGTTTGCTTGCAATAATTTTCTTTTCTGGATTTTGCAGATAGAGAGAGAAAAAGAAAGGGTTGTTGACTTTAAGGGAGTTGGCTTTGCTTGTTGGAACGGAAAGGACAAGCTAGGGAGAGATATTTCAGAGAAAGAAATGAGAGGTAGGGAAAATTTTGGTGAATGAATTCTATAACACTTTTATAAACAATCATTTGTTGAAAATAATTTTTTTAAGTGAAGTGAAAAAAAATAATTTTTTTCGTTTCCAAGCGCACCCTAAATATTTGTCTTTCCCTCACCAGGACCATTATTAAAAAAAATTAATATGCAAAACACAGCTTTTTTGAGTCGCAAAAAAATTCTTCTACTTATGAACAAACAGAACAACAAAAATAGACATCAAAACATAATAAACATTATGTTCCAGTTTTTTCTACTTAGACAAAAGTGCTTACACAACAAAAGATACAAATATACATTAGCCATAAAAAAAAAGTAAATGTACTGCACATTAGTTCTACTACGTGCACATTAGTTCATACGCGCGTGCACATTAGTTCATAACTACATGCACAAAATAGCCTCTATATACAAAATATTTAAAAAATACATGCACATCAAATTGCACATTATTTAATACACTCGGGAACATTAGTTCATAACTACATGCACAAATAGCCACTATATACAAAACATTAAAATAATACATGCACATCAAATTTTACATTAGTTCATACGCATGTGCAAATTAGTTCATAACTACATGCACAAAATAGCCTCTATATATAAAATAGCCACATCAAATACCTGTACAGACTCCCAATTCCATCCAAGACGAGGGACTTGGTCACCTAGAACACTATTATTGATGGTTTTGCAAAAGTTGGTGAAATAGGGCTAGCCCATAAGATGTTTGATAAAATGCCTGTGAGAAATGTGGTTTCTTGGAATGTTATGATAAACGGGTATTTGGATTTCCAAAACCCGGGTAATGCATTGAAGCATTTCATACAAATGATGGCCCGTCGATTTGTGAGTAGTGATACAACTGTGGTGAATGTTATTGTAGCTTGTGGGAGGTCGAATCGATTAAAAGAAGGGAAACTGGTTCACGAGCATCTTTTTAAGATGTTTCTCGGCTCGAGTTTGATTATCGGTACTACAATGGTTGATATGTAGATAATATCTACTCGTCTAATGATTTACAACAACTGCAAGATCATTAATGGAGTCGGATTATAGCTTGTCCAGAGGATCTCGGATAAGCAAGCAGTGTTTGAGCAATCATAATATAGTCACTTATCTCTTCAAGTCTAAGCGTAATAGCCATCTCTTCCAAGAATGTTGCTCTCTTAAGAAGAGTTCAGGCCATAGTTAGCATCGGTTTACCGTCGAAAGCTGGATCGGCAAACTCGCTCATTTTAACAGTCTTCAGATGCAATAAGTCACAATCCAAATCACCCATTACAGTCTTATCCCAGGTTTCCTAAAATAGCAATAAAAGAATTTAGGTCAAATATGGCTTTGGAAAAAATCAAATAATCAATTTGTCTAATATAAACAATGACAAATATGAGGTGGGCACTCGGCTAATAACTTTCCACCATACAAAACCTAAAATCATACATTCCAACATGCATCACGTTATAGCAAGGGACTAAAAGCTACTTGTGCATGTAATCTCAAGTATAAACTTCCATATTATGATGGCAGGGCTGATGGAGAGCATTTATCCATGTTGAAAGATTATGATTATTTAATACAGGTTGTAGTAAAATTTAATTGAAAGATGCTGAAGTATCCTATTTGGATTTTTTTTAAAGAACATATTCAAGCGCTCACTTCCAATTCATGATCCTCATTTGCTCCAGGAAAATATTTACCATGCAAAGCTTATTTTTCCAACTATACAGTCAATGTGGAACCATGGTAATATTAATAATACAACTGCTATTAATAAAAAAATATACGGTATTATATAAGTTGTTCTCTTTATTGATTTCTGATATATATGATCTAGGTAATAGTTTTGTACATTACCCAACTTCTTTGCCATGCTCAATTGCGTGCTTAACTTTTATCCGACGATTATTATATAGTAATAGTTCATATTCAATTGTTTTATTTTTTTCTCTTCTTAATTTTATAAATTGTTTTGTGCGGAAGTGAGCATAATTCTTGTGCAAACTGTGTAATAAAATCTATGCAGTAGTTTAATAAAATCTACACAGTAGCATTCATGAATTCTTGTTTAAGTTATTGATCTATTGGACTTTTGGTACTAAATATGAGATTGAACTATGGTTTGTCCGTGTTTCAGAATTAAGATTTTTTTGCCTTCTTATCGTATTTCTTTGGTTTGTTTATTGATATGTAATATACCATAGTTTATTAAAGTAAAAATATTGGAAATTGTAAGACAGCCAGAAAATGAATTGATAATTTGGTTCGGTTTGGCGGATTTCTTTTTCTAGTTGATTGTATGTAATGGTGGAAGTGTGCTTTTATACTTTTGTGATGGACCATGAGTTTTAGGCGGGTTATGTTTATGTGCACAAGTATATGCCAATATGTGCACAATTGTGCAATAAAACCTGCACTTTAATAATGGTCCTAATGAGAGAAAGACAAATATTTAAGTTTCCAAGTTTTTAACTTCGATGGTTGCACTTTTGGTTGTGCATATGTTATTGCATTATTTGTGTAAATGATATCATTACGATCCGACCATCGAGTTAGATTTGTCACTAGACCCAATTAAGCATTGCCGATGTACGATAAGGAAATATGTAAACATATTTAAATAAAAGATAACAAGCAAATAGAGAAAGAAATATGCCAAACCAGAATTCGGAAAACACCAAAAAGGTCTTATTTCCCAAAAGACCATCACCTAAAATAGGAATTCATTAAATATCACTGTGCACAATTTATTGCACTATTGTGCAAAATTGATTGATCGATTGTGCAGAAAATCATTCTTGTTTGTGCAAAACCTACTTCGCAAAATTAAGAGTAATAAAAATAAGAAAATAATATGAAGGGTCTTGAACTCTGCCAATTAGTCCTTTTTTTGCTTCATTCCTCAAATCACCAACAAGTTACAATCTTTTGCAAATAAGTATGTATAACTTTTAGAGATGAAAAAGAAAAAGGGAAAACAGAAAATCCAGTTGTGCATTCTTTTATCATTGACTATTAGTATGTACAACCTGTTGTTTTCTCTTTGAACAAGTTCTCGTATTATGCCCCGCTCTTTCACCACAAGTCTTGCACACCCTTTGTTTTTCCTTATTCTACTTCTCATCAATCGACTTTTCTTGGCCATTTTTTTATTTTCTTTTCCCACCCCCTTTCTTTTTCGATTGCATAGGAGGACGACATAATCTCGCATTGAATCAGTGCACAAAACAGTACATGCCACATATAACATGATAAAAGAATTATTTAAAACTTCATAACACGTTAAAACATTATTTTTGCTATTGCACAGATGTGCACAAGGGAACACATTAATGTGCACAAATTGACACTTAATTATGCACACAAAAATCACGCTTGCATCAGACAAGCACATCAGACGACAACACGCACGAATTTTTTTAATTATAACACTTGTAAATACCATTTTGCTACTGCACGGACGTGCACAAGGAAACACAATAATATGCACAAACTGACACTTAATTGTGCACAAACAAATCGGACGACAAGCACATCAGACGACAACACACATATTTCTTTAATTATAACACGTGCAAACACCATTTTCCTACTGCACGGACGTGCACAAGAGAACACATTAATGTGCACAAACTGACACTTAATTGTGCACAAACAAATCATGTTTGCATCAGACGACAAGCACATCTGACGACAACACGCACAAATTTCTTTAATTATAACATGCCAAATTCTATTTTGCTACTCCACAGACATGCACAAGAGAACACATTAATGTGTACAAACTGACAGTTAATTGTGCACAAACAAATTACGCTTGCATCAGACAACAACACGCACATATTTCTTTAATTATAACAGGCCAAACACCATTTTGCTACTGCACGTACGTGCACAAGGGAACACATTAATGTGCACAAACTGACACTTAATTGTGCACAAACAAATCACGCTTGCATCAGACGACAAGCACATCGGACGACAACACGCACAGATTTCTTTAATTATAACAGGCCAAATACCATTTTTGCTACTGCACGGACGTGCCACACGGGAACACATTAATATGCACAAATTGATACTTAATTGTGCACAACCAAATCACGCTTGCATCAGAAGACACCACATCGAACGAAAACACGCACAACTTCTTTAATTATAACAGGCCAAATACTATTTTGCTACTGCACGGACGTGCACATAGGAACACATTAATGTGCACAAACTGACACTTACTTGTACACAAACAAATCACGCTTGCATCAGACGAAAAGCACATCGGACGACAACACGCACATATTTCTTTAATTATAACAGGCCCAAACACCATTTTGCTACTGCACGGACGTGCACAAGGGAACACATTAATGTGCACAAATTGACACTTAATTGTGAACAAATAAATCACGCTTGCATCAGACGACAACACGCACATATTTCTTTAATTATAACAGGCCAAATACTATTTTGCTACTGCACGGACGTGCACAAGGGAACACATTAATATGCACAAATTGAATACTTAATTGTGCACAACCAAATCACGCTTGCATCAGAAGACAACCACATCGGACGAAAACACGCACAAATTTCTTTAATTATAACAGGCCAAATACTATTTTGCTACTGCACGGACGTGCACATAGGAACACATTAATGTGCACAAACTGACATTAAAATAAATCTAAAATTTATTTATTTATTTTCACTTTTTAATACTAAGGGATAATATTGTTGACCACACACACACTGGCACTACTGATTGATTTCCATCAAACTACTACATGCATGTGTATATGCTGAATTTGGAATTTGATCTATATTTGGACCACTAGATGTTGACAAGATCTCTATCAACTTTCCAGGGACAAAAAAAACTGGGAAAATGAATATATTTGGACTAAAATTCAATTTTGCATAATTAAGAGGTGACTAAAATTACTAAAAGAGTATTCGTGAGTCCAAAAGGGGAAAAATAATATCAGAAGCTAGTTGACTCTTTTTTTTTTAGTTAGAAGCTGAGAATCACTTTTTTCTTTTAAGAGTTTGCAAACACTCCTTAATTAGTCACACATATATCATGCATTGATATAAGCACATGCCTCGTGTAGCAGAAATTAAAAACGCAGAATGAGAAATCGAAATAAAACAATTTTGAGCAATCACCTACATATATAAGTAGGAATCTCCTCATATATGATCAAAATCACTAACTGCTAGCTAGCACACACACACACACACACACACATATATATATATATGTATGTATAAACTGGAACAAGCAGATCACATATACCTATATATGCTGCTGCGCAGAAAAAGAATTGTACTTACATATAAAAATATAGATATATTTTTCAATAAATAAATGAATATACATATATATACATATAGATGTATCAATTAGATCAGAAACGTAAAATTTGGAGCTATAAATCCAGAAATCCAGCGATTTGCCACACAAATAGAGGGGTCCGTAGAGACACAGCAGCGACAAGAAATAGAAATTATGAAAAAAGCGCCCATTAATTTAACATATTCAACCATAAACCAATCATCAAATTCGTCAACAGAATTGACACAATCAATTGAAATGCTATTTAATTAATCGATAAAGCATTGTACTAAAAAATATATATATTTTGAATCTGTCAGCGAATAAATATATCTGAAACAATCAAATTGTTGATTGAAATTAATGTATCAAATGAAAAGGGAAAACCAAACCAACCTACCCAGCTCGTCCGAACTTGATCTAGAAATTTCCTTCCGGTCTCGGGGTCCACTTTATGCTACTGAAAGTCGTTTACGTAGAGGTGCATAAATGTGTATATTGGGGGTTGAGGATAGTGTGTTTTTGATCCCAGATTATCAAAACTTGGAGAAATCAGACATTTCGATATGCATTCAAACCCAGACAAAGTTTCAATTTTAGATACCAACTGAAATTAGGGTTCTTCGTTCTACTGAAGGGGGTTTGGATCGATAGTTTTTTTTTCTTTTGAAAGCTTATATCTGCATATTTCTATCCAGCGTAGGGTAGGGAAGGGAATTGGGTCTGATAGCATTTATTTTAATTTTGTTTGATAGAATAATATTGTCTTTTAAATTAGAACCATTAGATTATATTAGTTATAATGGTTAGGATTCATTCTCATTTCTCACCTACGGACCTATTCTCACCGGAATCCAACCCTATATATGTATGTATATATATATATATATATATATATATATATATATATATATATATATATATATATATACACTCACACACATGATATCATAAACTTTTGACTGATAATAATGTAG
Organism: Phtheirospermum japonicum; assembly: GCA_014905375.1. Lineage (NCBI taxonomy): Eukaryota > Viridiplantae > Streptophyta > Magnoliopsida > Lamiales > Orobanchaceae > Phtheirospermum > Phtheirospermum japonicum. The sequence goes on along the minus strand of BMAC01000627.1, from coordinate 688,644 downwards.
TAATATTTTCAAAGAAAAAAAATCATTAAGAAAACGAAATGGTAATGTGGTGAACTCGAGTGCACGTAGCATGGTGCACCCGATCGCTGTGTGTGATGGTATATGTATGTTTTGTGCGATAATATATATATATATATATATATAGTGTCTGTGTGTGTGTGTGATGGTATTTGAGTGTTATGTATGATTAATATAATTGTTGGCAATATGAACATGCATCATCTCACAAAATATACATATACCATCACACACAACGATCGGGTACACCATGCTCTTAGACGCACAAACCATTCATATACCATCGCACAAAATATTCAAACCATCAGACAAAATATCCATATACACTCGTACAAAACATGCACATACCATCACACAACTTTTAAGCGCATAAAAATATTCACATATCATCACACATAACATTCATATACCATCGCATAATACATACATATATCATCGCACATAATATATATATATATATATATATATATATATATACCATCACACAAAAGAAGCTGGGTGCACCCGGGTGCATCTAATAAATTGGCAAAAAGAAATTATATCTTATTTTTGTAAAATATAAATTTTAATTGGAATTTAATTTAATTTATTTTTTACTTTTCTTTGTCCTAATAAATATAAAAACCTTCACTTAGTTATTGGTTAGTATTTTGAGGAAAAACTCTCAAGCGGTTGCAAACTTTATTTCCATTTTTTTTAATGAAAAATATAACTAAGTACTATATAATCACCAATACATGAATTTATAAAATTTTGGATTAGACATATATAAGATATAATATTTCTAATGAGATATTCTTTCACAATGTTACTAATTACTATATTATTTATTAGTAAGTTTTGTATGATATCATTTCAATATATATATATATATATATATATATATATATATATATATATATATATATATATATATATATATATATATAATTAGGTTCAAATGAGAATCACTACCTTATATGTTAACCTAAGGCCAATTATGGGCCTTAGATCTAATTAAATAGATGGATCAGAATTTATTGTATTTTTCCTTATTTGATTAAATATATTATGATAATATAATAAAACACTGTTGGTGTATTAACTAATATATTATAAAAGTATTGCGATTATAAAATAAAAGCACTATATATATATATATAGAGAGAGAGAGAGAGAGATAGATAGATAGATAGATAGATAGATAGATAGATAGATAGATAGGATTTGGATCACGTGGGAACCAATCCCCTATGTGGAACTAGGAACCTATTTGATCCAATAGATTAGGTATTGTGTAACCGAATTAATTATATAATTAATATAATTATATTAATAGAGAAGGATATATATGTAATTATTTATATTATCCTAAAATAACACATAATTAATCAAAAAAATTCCCAAAAATTAAACACGTCCACGCCAAATATATTTTCACAATAAAAGGAAGGAAAAATCAATATTAAATTCGTTTACACAAATCTCGACGGCATACACATCCTCTCCCAAAAAACTAGATGGATTCCCCATGTTGCTGTATTTGATCATCACTATTTTTTTTATAAAGAATCGATTATATACTGCTTAAATATTCTCTCTTCCTGCTCTGCAATAAGCCAAAAGTCGCTTCTTCAGGGGCAGTTCAACTTCTCTTTGAACTATTGGGTTCGGGAATTAGCCATCAGGCCAAGCTCGACAGCATCTCCTGTTGGGGAAATTGGATTTTGTAAAGTTATATGTGGTAGCTTTGACCGAATATTCCAAATGTAGACGGTTCGTTAATTTTTTAAAACGAACGTCAAATTATTAATCTACGTTTCGAGTAGATTATTATGGTATATTTACTTTCACAAATCCGTATTTGGGTGAGTGAAAAGTCAATGACCAAGGTTGGACATTTGGAAGATAGAGGGTGAGGAATATCCTAAGTAGATTGGAAATGTCCGATATATGAATGTTATTCATCATTTTATGGAAATCGAATTATTAGAGATGGTGGACCGCAAACTATTTAATTCCTTGGGCTTTAATTAGTTTGAGCCTCTTCTGGAAGCTTCCAAGTCTTTCTTATTAAGTAAGATAAGGAGATTGACTTGTGTTAGGAATCCTAATTCCTACAGATTTCCTACCTTATTTAAGGTCCCTCAAATATATAAATACCAACTCCTACATAGTGTAAAAACATAATACATACATCAAAACATGTTTCTAAGAGCGCTCTTGCATACATATCATAATCCTACCTGCCTCATGCATCATATAGCTTGCATTGTATCTTGGGAGATTCATTGCTATCAAACCGTGAGCACGTAGTACAGGGCAATAAGAATCTTAAGGAAAGAGTTCGCTCGCCTCGACACTTTACTTTTCCTTTCGTTTCGTTATTTACTTATATTATATATTTATTATGTTTATATATAATATGTTTGTCTGATTGCGCTAGATCTGTTAGTTCGAATATTCCTGGATATTATCGTAGTTCTACTACTGTATACCCAATATCTCCACACTACACAATCTCGCAGTTTCCACAAAAGTCCTTCTCTCCGATGGCTTAATCTCTCTGATTCAAATCATTTGCGACTCCGATAAGTCATCCGACATAGCGGAGAAGGCAATGGATTTGCTCGAATCACTCGTTTCTTCGTCGAAGACTACATTAAACAAGGTATCAATTAATTTGTTTTAACCCCATTCTTACAATTTTATGTTAAAAGAGGAAAAATAATTAATGACCTTTGACTGCGGGCGCCAGGTGTCTAAAATTGAAGGGGTTATGGGATGCTTGTTGCGGCGGTGGAGGACGGAATGACAGTGTGCAAAGAGCACGCGGTGGTGATTCTGGTGATTATATGCAAAAGTTGCAGAGAGAGATACAGAGGGATAATTTTGAGTGAAGGGGTAGTGCCAGGGCTGATGCAGCTGAGCGTCAATGGTAATCGGCGGGCCAGAGAGATGGCTAAAGCTCTGCTAATGATGCTTCGATATGGAACCGATGATGGCGAATCGTCGCCATCGTCGTTGTTGGCAAAAATAAAAAAAATGTGGTCAAAAGGTTGTTAGGGGTAAAAGAGTCATTAACCTTCGAGCTGTGTAGTCCGGTAGTAGGGGACGCATTGCATGATGATATGATGAAGAGAGTGAGGTATATGGTTGAGTTTTTGGTTAGGAAGGGGGTTAAGTTGTTGTTGTATCAGGAGTAGTGTGATTTGAGAGACGGCACCTTTTCGACTCTGTCTTGGGTGGAGAAAATGAAGTGGGATGGGGTTAGGGAGTTTTTGAAGGCGGAGAGGAGTGTTTGGAGGGTTGATGAGAATTTGGCTGGTTATGTGCAAAAGTATAAGAGTTTTAGCCATGCTGTGGTGTTGAATGCGGGGCATCTTGTGCCCACGGATCAACCTTTGAGTTCTCTAGTTTTGATGCAAGATTGGATTTTGGAGAGGGGGTTGTTTGGTTAGTTTTGTGGGGTTGTGAGTATTTTATTTTTTAGTAATAGTACAAGTGATATCGCAAACCTGAGTTATTTAGTTCTTGATTCTATAATGGTAGTAGTGTGATTAAGGATCAATTGCTAAAGTGATAGAATAATGTGTAACTGAGTTTCCTTCCTTATTAATTAGAAGGTATATTATGTTACATTTGTTTCCAATAACTCGGATAATAGATTTGAGGTTCAAACTTCAGAGTGTGAGTTGGTTTGAGTACTAAATAAAGAGCAGTCACTTTCATGACATTGGTTACATAAATCTTATTAGCATTTTGTATGGGTCAAATGAGCCTCACATGAGAAAAGGATAAAAAGATATATATTGAAAAAGTTATTATGGTACCCTGCAAAAATTCATAAATGAAAATTAGGCACGATCAAGTTATTCCACAACAAAAAGTCATTTATTTAGTTATCGAGCAAAAATGCTCATTATTGCGATAACATTCTTAAAATCAATTCACTTAGAGCAACGAGGTTTTCTCAATCAACGGCCTATTGTCCTACTTAGGGCCGAATACTAGTTCATAGAGTTCTTCCACCTGCTCTTCAAGGTCAACAATCCTACCCTTCAGTCGTATGATCTCGGCATCCGCAACGTCCAGAATTTTGTGAAGGCGCTCGATGTTTTTAGTCAGACCTACCTCCTCGGTGAGAAATTCGTGGAGATCGGTTTGCAGTTTGTGGATCTTCTAACGATACTCCTCCAACTCTTCTTCCGGTTTCTCTACAGTGTCCTCGTATTTTAACCCAGCCATAAGTGGTATTATTATGATGATTCATGGTTCTCGTTGGATGCTGGACAATGCTCGAGAATATGAGAGGTGAGAAGAAGAATTGGTGTGGAGATTAAGGGCTTGAGGGTGGGTTTATATAGGGTTTGAGAGTGGAAGTAAAAGGATTTTCAGAATCAAATAAGATCAAGAGGAGGGGAAAGAAAATATTTACTTCACTTTTTATAAAATCAACCCCCACAATTAAAGATCCTCTTACCTCAGAGAATATTACCAGAATATCTTACCCAACTGGTTTCTTCTGCATGGTATTCCTTCCAAAAATAGGCTCTCGCACCTACCGTCCGATCGGTTACTTTAACTCCTCCGATTGGACAACTTATCAGAGTAGTCCGACCGGTTACATGTAGGTTTCCGATTGGTGATCCCTGGAAAACTGATTCCTCGTTTCTGAACTTGCGATGGCACCTTCCAAATGTTCTAAACAGATGAATATACACACATATACAAATGTTAGATAGTAAGGGAAGAAAAGAGAAGAACTTGGGTTACCTCCCAAGAAGTGCAACGTTTAACGTCTTATGCTTGACGGTACCTCATTCGAGTTTTAAATTTCTCGAGGGGGATCGTTGAGTATCACTACTTCATGATCTTTCTGAGAAATTGGTCCCCCGTGATACAACTTCACTCGGTGGCCGTTGACTTGGAAGGTAGAGTTGCTCTTCTCATCAAACAAGGTTATGGCCCCAAACTCGTTGATATCGGTGATCAAAAATGGAACGCTCCACTTTGATCTCAATTTTCCTGGGAAGAGTTTGAAACGAGAGTTAAAGAGCAAGGCTAACTTACCGACTTCCAAGTTTTTATGGATGAGCTTCTTGTCATGTGTTTCTTTCATTTTTCGTTTGCTCGCCCACGCCATCTCGTATGAATCATTTCGAATCTCCTCTAATTCACTTAATTCAAGCTTTCTATACACCCTGCCTCATTCAAATCAAGGTTCAAAGTGTGAATTGCCCATTCTGCTCGATGCTCCAACTCGACGGGAAGGTGGCAAGCTTTTCCATAAACCAACTGAAATGGGATCATGCCCAACACCGTTTTGTAGGCTGACGATAAGCCCACAATACATCAATCAACTTTGTTGCCCAGTCTTTGGGGTTTGGTTTCACAGTTTTTTCTAAATGGCCTTGATTTGCCTGTTTCTCGTCTCTACCTACCCCGAGGTTTGTGGGTGGTAAGGGGTTGCCACCTTGTGTCACACCCCATACTTACTCATCATTTAAAAGATCGGTTTCAGAAATGGCTACCCCCATCGCTTATGATTGCTCTCGGCACTCCGGATCGGCTGAAAATGTTCTCTTTGATGAACTTGAGAACAATCTCGGAGTTAGCTTTTCGTGTGGGAATTGCTTCCACCCATTTTGACACATAATCGACTCCTACGAGTATTTACTCGTACTCTCCACTCCTCTGAAAAAGACCCATGAAATCAATGCCCCATATGTCTAAGATCTCGATCACTTGATTGGGTACCAAGGGCATCTCATCCTTTTTTCCTATCGCTCCCGACCGTTGGCTTCTATCGCAAGTCTTGCAATATTGGTGTGCGTCGGCGAGCAGTGAGGGCCAATAAAATCCGGCTTGGAAGACCTTGAAGGCCGTTTTCTGTCTTCCGAAATGTCCCCCCTCATCATGGCAGAATTTTAGCATGCCAATCTTCTCTTCGTCCGGTATGCATCTTCGAAAAAGTCCATCCTTGCAACGCTTGTATAGATAAGGATCGTCCTAAAAGAAACTCCTGCATTTAAACAAAAATCTCTTTCTTTATTGCGAAGAAAGATGGTTAGGGATAATCTTACAAGCAAGGTAGTTAACAAAATCGGCATACCACGGTTCATTGACACCTTCAATGGCATCCGCACTCTCATATGGGAACACATCGTCTGCAAACTCAATTTTATTAGGCTCTCCTTCTATTTGCATACGGGACAGGTGATCAACAACCACATTTTCACTCCCTTTCCTATCCTTGATTTCTACGTCAAATTCTTGTAAGAGAAGAATCCAACGAATCAATCTAGGCTTACTTTGTATTTTGGCGACCAAATGTCGAAGGGCTGCATGATCACTGTGCACAATCACCTTGGAACCGACGAAGTAAGAACGAAATTTATCTAATGAGAACACAACTGCGAATAATTCACATTCTGTAGTGGTGTAATTACGTTGGGCGCTATTTAACATATAACTAGCATAGTAAATGACCCTCAGCATTTTATCCACTCGTTGTCCTAAGACTGCCCTGACTGCCTCATTTAAAGCGTCACACATTATTTCAAAAGGAAGAGACCAATCAGGTGCAACTACAACTGGTGCTTGTGTCAATTTTTCTTTCAAAACATCAAAAGCTCTAAGACACTCACCATCGAACACGAAAGGCACATCTTTTCCAAGCAATTTACATAACGGGCGACAAATTTTTGAAAAATCTTTTATAAAATGTCTATAAAAGCCCGCATGTCCCAAAGAACTTCTAATGCCTTTGACATCCTTAGGGGGTGGAAGACTTTCAATAACGTTGATTTTAGCCTTGTCAACTTCCAACCCCTTATTCGACACCACATGTCCCAACACAATTCCACTTTTCACCATACAATTAGACTTCTCACAACTCAAAGTGAGATATGACTCAACACAACGCTCAAGTGCTTTTGTCAAATTTTTCAAACAATGGGAGAAGGAAGTGCCGAATACCGAGAATTCGTCCATGAAGACTTCGAGAAAGTCGTCGATGAACTCAGTGAAGATAGAGATCATACATTTGTGAAAAGTTGCTAGGGCATTGCACAAGCCAAAGGGCATTCTCCGGTAAGCAAATGTGCCAAAGGGGCACGTGAATGTGGTCTTCTTCTGATCTTCCGGAGCTATCGCAATTTGGTAGTAACCAGAAAGGCCATCCAAAAAGCAATAATATTCATGCCCTGCTAGCTTGTTGAGTGATTGGTCCATGAACGGGAGTGGAAAGTGGTCTTTCCTCATTGCTGCATTGAGCTTCTGATAGTCAATGTACATGCACCACCCGGTGGTTAATCATGTTGGAACGATTTCTCCCTTTTCATTTTCCAAGATTGTGATGCCTCCTTTCTTTGGAACAACGTGCACTGGGCTAACCCACTCGCTATCGGAGATGGCATATATAATCTCTTCGTTGATTAACTTGAAGATCTACTTCTTAACTACCTCTTTAAGTGTAGGGTTCAAATGTCTCTGCTCCTCTCGTACCAGTTTCACTCCTTCTTCTAGATCGATCTGGTGCATGAACGTGACCGGACTTATCCCCTTGATGTCACCGATACTCCACCCTATTGCTTGCTTGTATTTCTTGAGAACCTCGGTTAGTTCTCTTTCTTCATGCTCCGCCAACTCCGCAAAGAAGATTACGGGTTTCATCTCGTTGGACTCGAGAAACACGTATTTAAGATTGCTAGGAAGTGGTTTCTGCTCTATTTTAGGCTCCAAAGTGGGTCCAATGTGCGGCTCGATCATGGATTCCTCATTAATTTTGAAAAAGGTGACCACCCCCTCCGCATTTGAATCAAACTCGTTGCCCTCGACGTCATAGTCCTCTATCGGTACAACACCAAATAATTCACTCACGCACTGGTCCACCGAATCAAGATAAGAGAAATCAGGACAAATCATAGGTGATGGAATTTTTCGAATATCTTTGAGCGAGAACGTCACTGATTCACCTAATACGGAGAGCGTTATTTTTCCCCGCCCAACATTGATCAAGGTGTGCGATGTTTCCATGAAAGGTCTACCCAATAGGATGGTGTGCTCTTTGCTTGTCTCATCCACTTCCCCAACATCTAGATAGACAAAGTCCACGGGGACTACCAATGATCCAACCTCCACTAGAACGTCCTCGACCACTCCCAAAGGATATCTGATCGCCCGTCGTCAAGCGTCAAATTAAATATTTATTTTCCTCATCTTCTCTCCACTAACTAGTAGTAGCGATAAGTAAGGGTCTAACCCACGAGGAGTGTGGTTAGATTTTGATGATTCGTATTTTATTTAAATAAATAACTGTGGTAAGGAATTATGAATTAAATTAACTAATAAAATAAACAAGCAATTAAACTAGCAAGAAAACAATTAACGAAAAATTCAACAATAATAAAGGCCTAGTTCTAGTTCAGTTTCCACCCTTGATTCACTCATTTAACCAACCACAATATCATAATCCATTCATCACATGCGAGTAAAAACCCTAAGTAGCAATAAGCTCTGCTACTCGAATTTACCCTTACTGTGTACTCAATTAAAATAAGCTCTTTAATTGAATCTAATTATTGAATAACCTAGAATAAGCTCTCTAGGTTCAACCCAACAACAACATTAACAATTAGGCAAATAGATTAATCTAGGCAACAAACGCATAAGCTCGGTTCATTCAACCTATGTTGTGTTGTCCCTAACGATTTACAATCATTAGTTGCTTCAGAGAAATAGTAATTACGACAATTACACGGGAAGCAATCCTATTTCTAGCAATAGATAACCAATCCCTAATCTAGGTGATTAAGCCAAATTAAGAATTAAGCAATCATAAATTGAAAATAGAACAACATAAACAATCGCATATGACGAACGAACAATAATATTCCATAAATCAATTAAACATAGTTTCACGAGGGTTTCAACATCCCTAGAACTAGATAATAAAATTACTCACTCATGGAGTTAAGAAAATAAAAGAAAAGGTTCAGATAAACAAACATAATCCTTGATAAAATAGGAGAGATGATGTGTTGAACTTGAATCTTGCGTCTTGGAACGTCAATCTTCAAGTTCTCTTGCGTGTGGATGACTTGGAACGAGTTGGAACCTCTCTGGACCTCCTTAGAACCCTAGGATATGTTGTATTATATCTGTGGGACGAAATAGGGTCAGGGTTTATATAGAATTCCTATTTCTTGCCGCCCAAGATTCTTCTTAAAATAATTCTGCCGAGTCGGCGTCGACGGAGCATCGATTGACGCGAACCAGCCCTCGGCGTCGACGCGAATCACCTGCCTGCATCGTCCTGCATGGGCATCGACTGACGCCCTTCCAATCGATGCTTCAGAACATGAGCGTCGACATAGCGTCGACTGACGCCCTTCCAATCGACGTTTCAGAACATGAGCGTCGACTGACGCCCTTCCAATCGATGCTTCAGAACATGAGCATCGACATAGCGTCGACATGGCATCGACTGATGCGAGCCAGCCTTCGGCATCACACCGCACATCGCGTCGACTGACGCGGTCCATCTTCGGCATCGACGGAGCGTCGACTGGCGCGAACCTGATTCTTGATTTTTCTCTCCTCGATTCGTCAATCCTCGTTTCTCTACTTCCTTGTGAGACATCCTTAGATAAATATAGCACCAAATACTGCAAAATAGAGAAGAAATATACGATTGGTGCTTGATTGCTCATAATAACAATTATRCGAGAAATAAGCATATAKGGTAATATTAAGCACATAAAATCACCGGAATTAAATCGTCAATTAGCGTGTAATTTCTCGTTTGTCAAATCCCCCAGACTTAAACCTTGCTTGTCCTCAAGMAATATGAAGAATTAAAGCATAGGACAAACATAATATAAGTAGCTCACTCAAATTACCCAAGTGAATTTATTCGGACTCTAGACATTACTATATTTTAGAAATCTTAGACGTTTCATGTATTGGCCTAGGTGATCCCAGTAGCTTGGCAACCTCTTTTTATACACGTCACGTCAATGCACTATGGTGCCCCCTCGCTATTCAATGGTTTGGCTCTATCCATCGTTGGAATTGATCAAATATCTCGTCCTCTCCCATTTATTTATTTTTTTAATTTTTTTTTCAATTGAGGCCCGCAGCTCCGCACTACCGTCCTTGACTTCATAAGGCGCTGGATAGGAGGATTGTCTTGATTGGGTGTTTGATTTGTTGAGTTCACCTCCGCCATGTTTTGAGAATTTGATAGTGTGATGCGCCTTTTGAGCACGTGCATGAATTGTTGAGCTACTAGCATCTTCGTTGGACTTCGCTCTTTGGAATTTATAAGCGAATGCACTTGATAAATACGGATAGGCAGCTGTTTCGGCACCTCAATTCTTTTTTATTTTTCAATTTTCTACTTTCACCATGCCGGTATACCCCAACCGGACTTTATTTGACTTCTGTTTCTACTAACGAGATATCATCACGCAACCGCCAACTTCAAGGCCCCACACAAACTCATATTAAGTACGGCAACCATAAGTACATATCAATAACGCAATAATCTAGAATTGACGCCCCACATATGAATCACAAAAAACACTAACATGCGTAACTTTGACCTCTAAATCAAATGACGACTAAAGACTTTAACCGAAACGTAGTTCATCAAGGCAATTCAAGCAAGTACTCTTAATCATTTTCTTTTAATCCCCCGGTGTTTATCACAAAAATTGTCAAAATTTATCAAATTTTTTAGTACAAAACTCCTTAATATAACCACAATAACTCACTCCCCAAAACTTAAACATTGCTTGTCCTCAAGCGAATGCAAAACAAGAACAAGCACATCATAATATCATGAGGAAAGAGTAGGAAAAGAAATCACCCGGGGAAACGTCGAGGGGTCTTGGTCCTAGTGATTATGATGCTCGGTCCTTTGAAAAGTGGCCCACACATCCAAAACAAGTCATCGCCTCCAAAGCTTCAAGAAAAATAAAAAAATAAAAAAAGAAAATAAAACAAGTAAACATTGGGTTGCCTCCCAAAAAGCGCTTTTGTTTAAAGTCATTGGCTCGACTCATTCCCTTGATCAAGTCATAGGTGGTGCTTCCAACTCCATCCGTTCCTCATCAACAGAGCGAAACCCTTCATAATACGGTTTGAGTTGGTGCCCATTCACCTTGAACGTCTTGTTCGTTTTTGGGCTAAAAATCTCCACCGCACCATGCGGGAATACGTGGGTGACAACAAACGGTCCAACCCACCTTGAACGTAATTTATCGGGAAATAGTTTAAGGCGAGAATGAAAAAGTATCACTTTTTCGCCCACTACGAATTCCTTCCTTGAAATCTTCAAGTCATGAAATGCTTTCGTCTTCTCTTTATAGATTAGCAAATTTCCAAATGCTTCGTTCCGGATTTCCTCCAATTCTCGTAGTTGCAACTTCCTTAGCGCCCCGGCTCCATCAAAATCAAAGTTGCACTGCTGCACGGCCCAAAACGACTTGTGCTGGAGCTCCACCGGCAAGTGACATGGCTTCCCAAAAATGAGGCGATACGGCTACATCCCAATTGGTGTCTTAAACACCGTGCGATACGCCCACAGTGCATCCTTCAGCTTGATGCTCCAATCCTTACGGTTTGCTTTGATTGTCTTTTCCAAGATGGAGTTGATTTCTCGGTTCGAAGTTTCGGCTTGTCCATTTGTTTGAGGATGATAGGCCGTAGAAAGCCTATGAGCAACACCATACTTTCGAAGCAATGCCTCCACCGTTTTGTTGCAAAAGTGGGTGCCACGATCGCTTATCATAGCTCGAGGGATCCCAAACCTTGAGAAGATCCGAGATTTAATGAAACGTACAACAACCTTCGAGTCATTAGTTGAGGTGGCTTTCGCTTCCACCCACTTGGAGACATAATCCATCGCCAGCAAAATATAAATATTTTTGAAGGAATTCGGGAAGGGGCCATAAAGTCGATGCCCCAGACATCAAAAATTTCACAAACCATTATGGGCACTTGGGGCATTTGACTTCTCCATGAAAGGTTCCCCGTGCGTTGACAATTATCACATGCCTTACAAAATTCACACGCATCTCGAAATAGGGATGGACAATAAAAACCACTGTCAAGTACCTTATGCGCAGTTCTCTTCGATCCAAAATGTCCTCCACATGCATGAGAATGGAAAAATGAAAGAATAGCGTGGAACTCCGATTCGGGGACGCATCTTCGAATGACTTGATCAGCACAATGCCTCCAAAGGTATGGATCGTCCCACACATAATACTTCGCATCACTCTTCAGCTTGTCCCTCCTTACTTTCGTCAGCCCTGTTGGAAACACACGAGCAACTAGAAGATTTACTAAGTCAGCGTACCATGGATCCACATGTTCAACCGCAAGTAGTTGCTCGTCTAGAAATCTCTCATCAAGTTGTAGCTCGTCCCCCTCATGCACTAATCTACTGAGGTGGTCGTCCACGGTATTCTCGGCTCCCTTTTTATCCTTGATCTCCAAATCAAATTCTTGGAGTAGTAAAATCCACCGTATGAGTCGTGGCTTCGTCTCCTTCTTTGTAAGTAGATGTCGTAGGGCCGCGTGATCACTAAAAACCACCACCTTTGATCCAATGATGTATGAACGAAACTTCTCAAGGTCAAAAACAACAGCTAGAAGCTCCTTCTCCGTGGTAGTATAATTTTCTTGGGTCGGGCTCAAGGTCGTCGATGCATAATAGATCACATGGGTTGCCTTGTCCACCCTCTGCCCTAGCACGGCTCCCACAGCATAGTCACTTGCATCGCACATTATCTCGAAGGGTAGATCCCATCTCGGATCTTGGATAACTGGAGAAGTGGTCAGCCACTCCTACAGTGTGTCAAAGGCCTTCTTGCATTTTTCATTGATCTCAAACTCCACATCTTTTTGCAAGAGCCTACAAAGTGGCGATGCAATCTTCGAAAAGTCCTTGATAAATCTTCTATAAAATCCTGCATGGACAAGAAAAGAACGAACTTCCCGCACATTGGCGGGGTAAGGCAACGCAGCTATGGTATCAATCTTAGATTTATCGACTTCTATTCCTTTTAACGAAACAATGTGTCCTAAAACTATACCTTGTTCTACCATAAAATGATATTTTTCCCAATTTAGTACAAGATTAGTGTCGACACAACGTTTCAAAATTAAAGATATGTTTTCAAGACATACCTCAAAAGAATTGCCATAAACGCTATAATCATCCATAAAAACCTCTATAATCTCGCCAACGTATTCCGAAAAGATACTTACCATATATCGTTGGAATGTGGCCGGTGCATTGCAAAGTCCAAACGGCATGCGGCGATAGGCAAATGTGCCTAAGGGGCACGTGAAGGTAGTCTTCTCTTGATTCTCGGGTGCTATAGGAATTTGGAAATATCCCGAGTAGCCATCCAAAAAGCAGTAGTATGAATGGCCCGCCAACCTCTCAATCATTTGATCAAGAAATGGAAGAGGAAAATGGTCCTTGCGAGTCATGGCRTTWAGCTTACGATARTCAATACAAACTCGCCAWCCCGTTTGMAYCCTTGTYGGAACCAWTTCRCCTTCTTRATTYTYGACCACCGTKACMCCCGACTTCTTYGGAACRACTTGAGTCGGACTCACCCACCGACTGTCAGAAATAGGGTAAATCACCCCAACATCAAGCAGTTTTAGAATCTCCTTCTTTACCACTTCCATCATTGGTGGATTCAGTCGTCTTTGGGGTTCCTTAGATGGTACAGCATTCTCTTCGAGTAAAATTCGGTGCATACACATGGAAGGACTTATCCCTCGCAAATCCTCTATGGTCCACCCGATTGCTTGCTTGTTATCCTTGAGTACTTGTCGCAGTGACGCCTCTTAGAGGTTACCTAAGCGAGAAGAAATGATCACAGGCAGTGTTTCGTTATCGCCCAAGAAAATATACTTTAAGTGCTCCGGTAGGGCCTTGAGTTCGAGCTCCGGTGCCTTGACTATGGATGGAACGACTTTCTCATGCGAGTCGGGAAGTTTGATGAAACTCACGTCCTCTTCTATCGGTTTTACGTTAAGTGCGCACAAGGCCGACATTATCTCTCGTGCGTCGTCCTCCACGGTTAGCTCAGTTGGAGGGTAACCCAAAAGCAATGAGTCCTCCCCCAAACTTCGTGTGATCGTCGTCTCGAGCTCATCTTGTTTATGCATTTTGAGAAATTCCTGCGCTAGAGAGTCAAAACAATCAAGTGCAAAAACAGAGTTATCACAGTCAGGAAATCTCATAGCATCAAAAATATTAAATTGACAAATATGACCGTCAAATTCCATTGTCAGAGTGCCTCGAGTAACGTCGATTTTCATTTGAGCAGTGTTCAAAAATGGTCTCCCCAATAAGATAGGTGGTGATTTTGATGCAGACTCATTCATGCTCAACACATAGAAGTCGGCTGGGAAAATCAACTCATCCACCTTTACGAGGACATCTTCAACAACACCATCAGGGTAGGCAGTGCTTCGGTCGGCAAGTTGGATTACTACCCCTATTTTCTTTAATGGTCCAACCTTCAAACAATCGAAAATGGTGATTGGCATAACATTTATTGATGCCCCCAAATCTAGCATGGCTCGCTCGACTCGCATGTTTCCAATCGTGCATGGAATGAAAAACATGCTCTGGTCATTCTGCTTTTGTGGCAAGCTCTTTTGGAATACGGCCGACACGCTCGCTCCCATTAGAACCTTTTCATCCCCCTTTAACCTTCTCTTGTTAGTACATAAGTCCTTGAGGAACTTGGCGTAACGAAGGATTTGCTTGATCGCGTCGGCAAGTGGAATAGTGATCTCCACCTTTTTGAAAACGTCTCGTATTTACCTCTTCGTGTCTTCCTTAGCTTGGCGCTTAATTCTTGATGGAAATGGAATTGGCTCGGTCCTAGGAGGAGAAACAACGGGGTTATTAAAATTATTAGAAAGTTTAGGATTACCCTTTTCAGCATGTTTTGGCTCCGAGTTTTCTTCCTCCATTTTGTCTTCATTTTCCGGCTCTAGCATTGTGTTAAACAACAGTACAAGCCACAGCGACCTGTAGAGAGTAGGTCGCGGGACTTCAAAACGATGTGGCGACCTAATAGCTATAGGTCGCTCAACTGGCGACCCAACATATCCAGGTCGCATGGATTACAACCTGATAGATTCAAGACAAGTGAGTACCGACCTGATAGGTCTCAGCATCAGGAGCCTACAGGACGTCAGATGACGACAAAAGTACAAGCCACAGCGACCTGTAGAGAGTAGGTCGCGGGACTTCGAAACGATGTGGAGACCTAATAGCTATAGGTCGCTCAACTGGCGACCCAACATATCCAGGTCGCATGGATTACAACCTGATAGATTCAAGACAAGTGAGTACCGATCTGATAGGTCTCAGCATCAGGAGCCTACAGGACGTCAGATGACGACAGCCCTAAATTAGTACAGTTTAGTCTGCTACAGCTGTCCATTGTACTGTAGCAATGTGAACCACAAGTTTATATCATACCGTTATTATATGTACTGTACTAAATCTGACCGTAGGATCTAGGGCGACACTAGTCATCTGTATTGCTATAAGTAGCCATATAATTCATTAATGTATGGCATGAAAAATATTACTGAGTATACACGCAATACATTCTCTGCTTTCCATAGCTCGTTCTTTATAATACCAGCTCGCCATGAGCTCGCAATTTTTCTTTCATGGTATCAGAGCAGGTTTGAGGGCCTGACTCTGTTCTTCTTTACAAAATGTCTCACATTAGCTCTTCCTCCTCAACCCAAAATTCCTCACCTCTACCACAAATCGTGTATCCCCAAAGTCAGCTCATTTCAACCAAGTTAGATGAAAATAATTATTTGATCTGGAGACAACAAGCCTTGACGACCATCAAAGGCTATGGTCTTGAAGCGTTCATCAAGAAGGGATCTGCAGCGCCACCACAATTTTTAGCCGATGAAGAAAATCAGATAAATCCCCTCTTCTCTGCATGGGAAAGGCAAGATCAAATCTTAGCCTCATGGATTCTATCCTCTTTAAGTGAGAGTATTCTTGTTCTAACTGTTGGCTTCAATACATCTGAAGAAATATGGTCTGCCCTTGAGAATAATTTTGCCACGCAGTCTCAAGCCAAGATAATGCAGTATAGGATTATGTTGCAATCCTTGAGAAAGAATACACTGTCTATGAAAGAGTATCTGGGAAAGATGAAATCTTGCTGTGATGTTTTAGCTTCCGCGGGGAACAAGATCTCTGAGAAAGACCAAATCTTGCACATTTTGGCCGGACTAGGAAGCGAGTACGACTCAGTGATGGTTAACGTAACGTCCAGGCCGCAGCCCTACACGATAGCCGAGCTGCATGCTCTTTTGCTCAGCTACGAGGCCAGATTAGAAACCAACAACAGCAATACCTCGTATGTCAATACGGAAGGGTCCCAGCCATCCATCAATACTGCTACACAAGTCAATACTGCAAGAGTCAACAACAATTACCAACAGAACAGAGGTTTTTCAAGAGGGTCGCGGAGGAGGAAGAAACAGCTTCAGAGGAAGTAGAGGAGGAAGAAGAGGTCGCGGAGGAAGGATGAATGGAGGAGATAGAGTTGTCTGCCAGATCTGCTATATTTCTGGACACACAGCAGATAGGTGCTGGTACAGGAATGACAACTCTTACAGTAACACTCAATCCGTCCAGCAGTCAGTTCGAAACCCTTCGCTGCATATGGCGCAATTTGGGAATGCTGGAAGCGCGAGCTCGCATTCGGAATATGACACTGATACTCTCTGGTTTCCTGACTCTGGAGCAACTGCGCACGTTACAAACGACCTCGCGAACCTGAATGTGGCCTCTGAATATTCTGGAGGGAACAGGCTCCAAATGGGAAATGGAGCTGGAGTGAACATTGCCCACATTGGTAACTCTTTTCTCAAAACTCCTCTCATTTCTAAGACCTTTTTACTCAAAAATCTACTTCATGTTCCCTCAATCACTAAAAATTTGCTCAGCGTTTCCAATTTTGCCTCTGATAATAATGTCTTTTTTGAATTCCATCCTTCTTATTGTCTCATTAAGGATCAAACCACCAAGGCCATCTTACTCAAAGGGACAGTTAAAGATGGACTATATCATTTTCATCTACATACCACAAAGCGAGCTGATTATCATCCCTCATCTGCACCACCTTTTGTCATGCGACCTGCTCAGACTTCTTTCGTTTCAAGTTCTCTGAATAAAGAGCCTGTTTCTGATCTATGGCATTCTAGATTAGGTCACTCTAGTCAAGATGTAATAGATAAGGCTCTGAAAAGCTGTAATATCCCTTATAACAGCATTAATAAAAGTTTGTCTTTATGTTCAGCTTGTATGTTAGCAAAGAGTCACAAACTCCCATTTCCTAATTCTCTTTTTGTTAGTTCCCAACCACTTGAGCTCATCCACTCCGACCTCTGGGGACCTGCCCCTATCAAATCATCGAATGGTTTTCTTTACTACGTGAATTTTATCGACCACTTCAGTAGATATACATGGATTTATCTTCTTAAATCCAAATCCGAAGTTTCAGATGCTTTTGTCCATTTTAAAAATCTTGTTGAAAATCAATTAAAGTACAAAATCAAAAATTTCCAATCCGATGGGGGGACTGAATATAAACCTCTTGCTAAGGTTTTTCAAGACAATGGCATAAATCATAGGATATCTTGCCCTTACACACCAGAACAAAATGGTCTGTCTGAAAGAAAGCATAGGCACATCGTGGAGATGGGATTGTCCCTCCTCGCTCACTCAAACTTACCTCTCAAATTCTGGGATGATGCTTTCACTACCTCTGCCTACATTATTAACAGAATTCCCTGCAAAGCAAATCTTTACAAAACTCCCCTTGAGTGTCTCTTCAATCAGCGACCTGATTATAACTTTCTTAAGGTTTTTGGCTGTCTCTGCTATCCGCACATCAGACCCTATAATTCCCATAAACTTCAATACAGGTCGCTTCCATGTACTTTCCTTGGCTACAGCACTCAGTATAAGGGTTACAAAATTCTGTTACCATCTGGGAAAGTGATAATTTCCAGAAATGTTGTGTTCAGCGAGCATGAATTTCCATACAGGTCCAAACAGGTCGCTAACTCTCCACACTATAGTTTGTCGCCTCT
This sequence comes from Phtheirospermum japonicum, assembly GCA_014905375.1. Taxonomy (NCBI): domain Eukaryota; kingdom Viridiplantae; phylum Streptophyta; class Magnoliopsida; order Lamiales; family Orobanchaceae; genus Phtheirospermum; species Phtheirospermum japonicum. The sequence goes on along the minus strand of BMAC01000627.1, from coordinate 670,464 downwards.
ACCACCCACACATTTGCAACCACCTCAATATCATACTCTTCCCTTTCCATCCACTCAATCAGACACACCATCCACGCCTCTGAACGATGTTCCCACATCTCAGGTCGCACCGCCTGATTATACTCCTCCTTCCCACTATTCACCTCCGCGAAATGACTGCAGCTCGCCTCAGGGCTCTAACTCTACAGTTCCTCTCGTTGTTCAATTGCCACCTCTGTCTCCTGCTCGCTGTGGATCCCCTCAACCATGTCCACCACAAAATTTCCATCCCATGCTGACCAGGTCCAAGGCTGGTATTCACAAGCCTAAAATACTATCAGCCGAGGTCATCAATGAAGATGATGAACCATTGAATGCTCACCAAGCCCTTCAGATTGGAGTTTAGAAACAAGCTATGCAGGCTGAATACAATGCACTTATTACAAATCGCACTTGGACATTAGTTCCAGCACCTGAAGGGAGAAACATAATTGGTTGCAGATGGGTGTTTAAAACCAAGAGAAACACCGATGGATCAGTTGCTAGACACAAAGCGCGTTTGGTTGCTCAAGGTTTCTCTCAGCGAGCTGGTTTTGATTTCTCTGAAACGTTCAGCCCGGTTGTCAAACCAACAACAATAAGGATAATCTTAAGCGTTGCAGTTTCTTGTGGATGGAATGTTAAGCATCTTGATATTAATAATGCATTCCTACATGGCGACCTGCAGGAAGTGATTTACATGAGACAGCCTCCCGGTTTTGAACAAAAAGGCAAACAACTTGTATGCAAACTCAACAAAGCCATTTATGGGCTTAAACAGGCCTCAAGAGCATGGTTTGGCAAGATTCAAGGAATACTCCAAGGTCTTGGATTTACAGGTTCAAAAGCTGATGCTTCCTTCTTTTACAGGTTAAAGAATGGGTCAAGAATTTACCTCCTCATTTATGTAGATGACATACTGATCACAGGGAGCGATGAGAACGAGGTTGCTTCGGTAGTTGCCAACTTTAAGAAGGTTCTATCGCTAAAGGAACTGGGTAATGTCAAACAGTTTTTGGGAATCCATTTTACCTCATCCGATGATGAAATGCATATGAGTCAAGGGTAATACATAAGAGAGCTCCTCAAGAGAGATAATATGCTATCATGTAAACCGGTTCTAACTCCAATGATCACTTCAAATAACCTATCCAGATTCAAGGGGAGCAGCGCGGGCATAAACCCTACTCTTTACAGAAGCCTAGTCGGAGGTCTGCAGTATGTCACTATTACGCGGCCTGAAATATCCTTCAGTGTTAACAAGGTTAGCCAATTCATGGCTAATCCCTTAAATACGAGCTGGCGAGCACTGAAGCGAATTTTGAGATATTTGGCGGGCACTATTGACCATGGATTGAGAATAACAAAAGCACAAAATTTTCATCTAACTTGTTTTTCAGACTCAGATTGGGCTGCCGACCTCGATGATAGGAAGTCTATCAGTGGCTCATGTGTTTATATTGGCAATAATCTAGTGTCCTGGAGTTCGAAGAAACAGGGATTTGTGTCGAGGTCGAGCACGGAGGCAGAATACAGAAGCTTAGCGAACACTGTGGCAGAAATGACCTAGATAGGCTATCTGCTCAAGGAATTGAAGATTGGATCAGCTCGCACACCTACCGTATGGGTAGATAATCTCAGCACGATTGCTCTGGCATCAAATCCCGTCTTGCATGCAAGAACCAAGCACATTGAACTTGATCTTCATTTCGTTAGAGACAAGATTCTTTCAAAACAGCTCGCAGTACAACATGTTCCTTCTTCAGAACAGATAGCTGATATTCTGACCAAACCTTTGAGCGAGCAATTCTTCACCAAGCTCAGAGATAGATTGAGAATCTTATCCAAGAGCTCATTCGAATTGAGGGGCCGTGTTAAACAACAGTACAAGCCACAGCGATCTGTAGAGAGTAGGTCGCGGGACTTCAAAACGATGTGGCGACCTAATAGCTATAGGTCGCTCAACTGGCGACCCAACATATCCAGGTCGCATGGATTACAACCTGATAGATTCAAGACAAGTGAGTACCGACCTGATAGGTCTCAGCATCAGGAGCCTACAGGACGTCAGATGACGACAGCCCTAAATTAGTACAGTTCAGTCTGCTACAGCTGTCCATTGTACTGTAGCAATGTGAACCACAAGTTTATATCATACCGTTATTATATGTACTGTACTAAATCTGACCGTAGGATCTAGGGCGACACTAGTCATCTGTATTGCTATAAGTAGCCATGTAATTCATTAATGTATGGCATGAAAAATATTACTGAGTATACACGCAATACATTCTCTGCTTTCCATAGCTCGTTCTTTATAATACCAGCTCGCCATGAGCTCGCAATTTTTCTTTCACATTGGATTGTCCGGCCCTTCCACTTTCTTGCCACTTCGTGTAGTCACAACGCTCACATTTTTTGGATTCACCTCGGTTTGAGGAGGTAATCGGCCACTTCCTCATGCTTCTAGTTTGACTATGTGTTCCACCATTTGACTCATTTGGGTCTCTAGGCCTTTTATGCTCGTTGCTAATGATCTCACCATTTCATCCAAATGTGGGGATGCATTCTCTTTCCGCTGTTGGTTGTTGTATTGATTCGAAAAATTTTATCCCTTTTGCTGAGCTTGGGAGGGCCCTTGATCTTGATTTCCAGGTATATTCCCTTGATGTATATTTCCTTGCTGATCCCTCCATCTAAAACCAAGGTGGTCACCCCATCTTGGATTGAAGGTGTGGGGGTATGAGTCGTACTTCCTCCCTTGCCCATTTCCGGTTCCCAAGGCGTTCACGTGTGCCTCGCGTGCTAAGTAAAAATGTGGGCATTCATCAGTAACGTGCTCCAATGTTTCGCAAAAGCCACATGGTTGAACCTTTGGAGCTCCTCCCGCACTCATCAAGGCTTTCAACTCACTTAATTGGGTTTTTAGTGAAACAATACCCAGCTCGTTTACCGATTTCAATGAAGAATCACGACTGCCGAATTGCTGAGAGTTGGTTGCCATGTTCAATATTAGTTCTTTTACTGCTGTCGGTGTCTTGTCCATCAAGGTGCCTCCACTAGAAGTTGCTCGCCCATTTGGTGTTGAGGTCAACTTGCAACTAACCTCTTGAATCGTTCCCAGTATTCGTGCAATGTTTTTCCTTGCATCTGCCTATCCGCACAAATGTCCTTTAGAAGATTTGCCACTCGTGATGCGGGAAAGTACCTCTGCAAGAATGTTTTCTCCATATCCCCCCACGTAGTGGTGGATCCTGAAGGTAAGTAGTAAAGCCAGTCCTTGGCTAAGTCTTTTAATGAAAAGGGGAATGCCCTTAACTTGATTTGCTCGTCCGTGACTCCAGCGGGTTTCATGCTTGTGCATATGACATGGAATTCTTTCAAGTGTTTGTGCGGATCCTCGCTAGTGAGTCCATGGAATGAAGGTAGGTGATGGATTAGTCCGGATCGTAACTCGAATGTAGCATCATTCACCGTTGGAAAGGTAATACATAAGGGTTGTTGAGGAAGGTCGAGATTTGCCAACTCCTTCAACGTTCGTTCCGCTTGAACATCCATCGTCTCGTTTTCTCGTTCTTCTCTCTCGCTCGAAGAGTCCTCAGATATGTAATTGGGTAATACCTGCTCCGAGTTCGACTTCTTCTTCAACTCACGGCCTCTCTTGTTGATTTCCGAATAATAATGCAAATTCTTCTTCCCGGATGATCTCTAGTTCATTCACCTGAGAAAACACTCAACAAGATAGAAGAGATGATAAAAGAAAAGGTTCAGATAAATAAACATAATCCTTGATAAAATAGGAGAGATGATGTATTGAACTTGAATCTTGCTTCTTGGAACGTCAATCTTCAAGTTCTCTTGCGTGTGATGTCGAAGGCTGGCTCGCGTTAGTCGACGCCATGTCGACTAACGGTTTCCGCATATCACCGGAATTAAACCGTCAATTAGCGTGTAATTTCTCGTTTGTCAATATCGCAATGAAAGATCCGCTAGTTGAAGCCGTAAACTTGTTAGCTTCATTCTCCGAAGGTTGAATTTCTTGTACAGGGCGTAGGGCATCAAATTGGTCCTCGCCCCAAGGTCGAGCATCCCGCGAGCTTTTTGTCCATCCCCAAGGGTTATCGTAATGCAGAAGCTCCCTGGGTCTCTTGCCTTTGGTGGCAGTGTTTGATGGCATATTGTGTTCACCTCCTTGGATAATATAACTCATTCATTTCCTTCTATTATCCTTTCCTTTGTCGCAAGTTCCTTGAAAAACTTGACGTTGGCCGGCATTGCCTTAATCACGTCGAATAGTGGGAGGTTCACGTTCACATCTTTGAGCATGTTGTAAAGTTCCATGAACTTTTTGCTCTCCTTTGCTGGTTTGAGGCGATTGGGGAAAGGTACGACATCCCTTATGACTCGTTGTGGTCTTTGTTCTTCATCATCCTTCTTGTCCGGTCGGTCAGTCTCACTTGACCGATCGGAAGAAGTGTCATATCCTCCACTCCGACCGGACTCTAGATTATTCCGGTCAGAGGATTTCCACTGTTCTCCATTCCGATCGCACCCTGGATCGTTTCGACCAGGAAGACCCTCTTGTACTCCAGTCTGATAGGTCGTGTGCGTAGTCCGATCGGAGATATCATCGGTTGTGTCCTTCTGAGTTGTTTCAGCGCATTTCGGATTAAAAGCTCCAGTCAGTGAGCCTGGAACATATCGATTTGTGGATTCTCCCCACCGTTCCTTTCTCACCGTTTGAGCTAGATTACCTTTTGTCTTTTCCATCCACACTTGGCTCGTCCTCGGAATCTTCTCCCTCGATTCCTTGTCTCCATTATCAACTTTCTTCCCCCCACATAACACATGCACCGCCATCGATTGTTCGGGTTGGCTCGGTATCTTCCCCAGATCACTTGCTGTCTTTGCCATAGAAGCCGAGAGTTGCCCTATCATCATCTCTAGCTTCTCCAGTTGTTTCCTCGTCCGCTTGCCTTCTTCGATTGTACGAAGTGTTTCCTCCCGATTTCGTAGAGTTTCATGCTCTAGTTGCTGATGCCATAGTCTTAGTTCTTCATTGGGGTTGATCGGAAGCGACATTTGCTGCTGTTGCGACACTTGCTGGTACTGTGGTTGCGGCGCTTGCTGGTACTGTGGTTGCGGTTGTTGCTGTGGCGTTTGATATTGTTGTGGAGGGTGTTGTGAGTAGTTTCTTTGCCCCTTATTTTGATAAGAGTTATAGCCACTAGTTTTTCCTTGGTTCTTATTCGGGGGCGGTCGTGGGTCCGGTTGCTTGGAATTGGGCACGTAATTCGAGCTTTTGGGAACGTAGCTCGAACTTGAATTATATTGTCCGGTAAACTTCTTCCCATACTTGTTATTGGGTTGATAGTTTTGGACGGCATTCACTTCCTCATCTTCTTCGTCGTTGAACACCACATTACAAGTGTCAGCTTCATGTCCCACCGCTCCACACTTTTCACACATCTTGGGTGGAGGTGTCGATGGTTCCTCCTCCCCTTTCATTTTACTTGTCAATAGTGCGACTTACTTCGTCAGCTCCTCAATTTGGCTTACTTCATTGCTAGGCATAGGGGTTCCTTGGACTTTATACTTCCTTGGTCAGAAACTCGTTTATTGTTACTTTTCGCTCATCAGTTCAAACAGTTCCCAAGCTTCCATGGCGGTTAGGTCCTCCAAAATCTCTGGCTTTCACCTCCACTTGTTGTTCGTAAACCGGAAATAGCCCCTCGTGGAAGTAATTATTTACCATTTTTGCGCTGTTATTGTGGTGTGGACATTTTTGCAAGAGTCCCTTGTATCGTTCCCATGCTTCATAGAACGATTCTCCCTCCATTCGCTCAAAGTTCGTGATCTCTCTTCGCAATTTGGCAGTCGTTTGAGCGGAATAGAACCTACTCACAAAATTTTTATACACCATCTCCCAATTATTCAACGAATTGAGTTGCAACGACAAAATCCAATGCTTTAGTTTATCTTTTAAGGTCGTCGGAAAGCATTTCACTCTCAATTGATCTTCGTGGAGTCCAAGTGCTGGAATTCTGCCCACCACAAGGTAAAATTCCCGAATGAAATTCAAAGGGTCTTCATTGGGCAAGCTGTGAAAAGTAGGTAGTTGGTTCACGCTCCTCGCTTTCAAATATTAGTCTCTGTATGGACCAATTGTTGGGAAAAGGAGATCTCCTTGTCGGCATTCATTAGGGTACCGGCGCCCTCGTCTTCCTCCAAAGTTAGTTCGTGCGCCAAAATCTCTTTCTTCTCCATACTCCTCGTAGTACCCATAATTATGTTCCTCCTCAAAATTCCCATGGTCCTCATAGTCGTCATTTCGGAAATTCTCCCTTTGCCAAGCGTTGAACGGTCGTCCCTCTCTCCTATTTTGATTATGGTTCTGCTCCTGCTCGAAGTGTTCGAGTCCGTGGTGGTTTTGTTGGTTGTTTTGGGGCTGGGGCCCGCCATTACAACCATTATTGTGTTCAAACTCTCGATTCACTCGAGCGTTGTAAGCTCGAGCTTCTTCGCGGTTCCAAAATTGTTGAGGAGGTTGTTGGTAAGTAGGGTTCTCTTGCATCAGGATTTGATGGTCATCCCAAGGTAGTTGCTCCCCGTTGTTTGTTTGGCCTGGCTCTCTTGGTTCTTCGTTATGGAGTAGAGGTGGATTTCTTGGTTCTTCGTCCTCGTTATTATCCGTTTGCTCTTGTACATGCACATCATCAATTGGTGGAACGCCGTATGGATAATCACGAGGAGGGATTTGGTTGTTTCTTCCTCTCCCTCGCCCACCATTCATTCCTCATCTTCCTCCATTTTCACGACCTCCAATAGGTAAATTATCCTCCATGATGGTTGAGCTTGCTTCCAAAAGATTCCCTTCAGTGGAAAGAAGTAGTTGTCTCGGTCTCGTCACTCGTTCGATGCTATTGATGAATGGGGTCAGTTCTCCTCTAAAACTTCTTCGACCTTGCATCAACAAAAAACAATCACCGCATCAAGAGGCAAACCATAGACATTATACAACTATCGACACATAAGCATTAACATAAATAAACATCATTAACACCTTTGCCATTCCCCGGCAACGGCGCCAAATTTTGAGCCGAACTTTTGTGTTCCTTTCGAAATTAATTACCAGTCAACCGATACGCATCTACGTTTTGAAAAGGAGTTTAAGTTCGCCCGCAAGAGAACGGGGTCACTTGTAGACTAGTAAGTTAACTCAGGTCGATCTCTCGAGGAATGGGAATCGGATTTAATGATGCTTATTATTCTAATATCAAAAATTCTATCTAAAACACATGATCAATTTGGGTTTTGGAAATGATTCAACTTTAATAAATTTAAAAACGAAACTCTTCTTGTCTCGAGGGTGTCAACCTCTTGACAAGTTATAAGAAAAGTAATTAACGTGAACCGAATACGAACTACTACACATCATACTAAAAACTGTAAACTTGCTTGCATGTTCCAACAATAATAACTATCAATCAAATGCCTTTAACAACCCAAGAGCAACAATGAGTCTATCACTACGCCACTTACGAAATCATCTCAAATGCTAAACAAGATTTATAATAATTTAAATACTAAGATGCTTCAACAAATATAACTAAACCAATCACAACTTCATTCTCAATCCAAAAGCAATTGTTCATCCAATATCAATTATCCAAAAATGCAATAGTATGAATTCCAAACACCAATACTTAAAACAAACTATCAATAAGACGTTATCCAATATGTTTGCCAACTATTCATAACATATCCCGAATCGGACCACTACGAAAACTACAAGATTACGAGTTTAGAAATTACTAATCGTTGAAATACTTTCAACGAGCATTGATAATGAACGGGCTCACTCCGAGAGTTGCGTAGAATCACAAGGCTTGTCACGAACCCAGAATCCCAGCAACGAAAAATGGCTGCTACCAATCGAACCGTGATAGGGAATCGTACGGATTTATGCTAGAGGTATGAGAGATGTGTCAAATCTCTCTACGTTTGGCTTCTACAACCTCCCTAGAGTCTCCAAGGCTGAATAATACCGAACCCTAGCCTCCTCTACAGATTTTAAACAAGCTTTGGCCATTTCGTAACTGAAGATTTCCAAAAAACCTGCATGCGTAACGTACTTGTCCGATCGGACGAACGCTACTGCCTGTGGCTTCGATCGGTGCACCAGTTCGCCCGGCTTGTGTGCGCTTCATCAGTCAGTCCGATCGGATGTATACACTGTCCGATCGGTGTGTGTCCTTTTGGGCTACTTTTGAGTGTCGCTTCTTCTATCTTTGTGCTTTGGATCCACGGGACGCTCTAGCTGTATGAGAAAAATAAAGAATTGCTCTCATTTGGACCGATTAGCAATCAACAAGTCGGAAAGTTAAGTAAGGAGATAAAGAATGAAAAATAATGAAATTCGACCTAGTCTTAACCCGAAAAAAGATAATAAGAAGACTCAAAAATGACTCGATTATGTACAGATTCGTAACAAAAACGTACGAATCAGTAAACCCATTTGCCTTTAACTACCAACTTTCTAAACTATGCTAAAAGAGGACAGAATCTTGAAACAAGAGCAAGAGCTCAACAATAGAGGAAAAAGGGGGTTTCACCAACAACACAAAAAGAACTCAAACATCCAAGTCATAAATTACACTAGAGCATTACTAATTTCAAACATCCATCAATTATACAAGACAAATGCACTAGAACATGAATTGAAAGTTACCCTAAGTAGTAATGTTCTTCAAAGTCTCCAAAGCGAAAAAAAAAATTACAAGTTCACTATAATACAAATGAGCTTCTCCACACAAATTAACTACTAAAAATCTATGCTAAAGTTATAATATTGATAAAAATAAGAAAGAGTTTTAGAAGTTCATGCTTGAAAAAGATGAGAGGATAAGGGTTGGTGAAAATGTGTCCAAGTCAAAATGGTAGCTAAAAACCCTCCTTTGCGGCTAAGAAGTGTGGGATTATATAAGGCGAGTTATGAGAGATAAATGGTAACTTTTCCAAAACAATTGTCCAACCTTCCGTCGATCGACGGTGTCTTGATTTCGGTTGACTGTCAATCGACGGTGGCAGTCGACAATAATAAAGTATGCGTGCATCGATTGGTCATCGATCGACGATGACTGATAATCCTTGGTAGGTCGATCGATGCATGTGGTCAACACGGGCGGGAAAGGTGCATCGATTAGTCGTCGATCGATGGTTGTGCTTTGTGGATACGGGTTGTGTTTTCATCAAATCGAGTTGGTTGTGATCCTTGACAGCGCGCTTGGGCCCACTCGATTGTCTTAAAATCAAGTAAACCAAAATAACATAAATATCTACAAAAATAAGAGAAAAACATACGAAATATACTAAAAAGCCAACAAAAGCTACAAAATGCAAAACAAGGAAAAATTGACAAAACACAAGTCAAACCCAAATAAAACACATAAAACAAGATACAATCATACAAAAATACACACAATTATGTACAGATCAGCAAATAAGAATTATTATTATTAATAAAATTATAAATAACCTAAAAATTTTAAAATCAGAATTAAAAATTCCAACGAATATCAATCCAAAAAGGGCCTATAATTATTCTATGGATAGTTTTATCTAACAAAAACTATTTCCTAAATGCTTATTACTACAAAAGTATAAAAGTGCTTATCTTAGTTGTTGCTCCAATAGATTTATCTGAAAATGTTGTTAGTTGAGTATTAACTTCGAGTAAAATACTTTGTAAATCTTAGGTTAATTATTAAAATGTTAATTTGAAGTAGCATATAAATTTAGGTGTGCCTAAATAGACTCATCAATTAATTAATGCACCACCATTTTTTATTATATGCACCTAAAATAGTTCAATTTTATTATATATAGAGAGAGAGAGGTGGGTTCAAATGAGAACCATATCCTTATATGCGAACATGCGAACTAGTGCTTTTATTAGATAACAGCAGTGATTTTATTATACAATCACAGTGTTTTATTAATATTTCAGTTATATACACCAGTAGTGCTTTTATTATACAATCCTATTGCTTTTTATTAAATAAGGAAATACACAAATAAACTTGATCCATCCATTTAATTAGATCTAACGCCCATAATTGACCCTAGATTCACATATAGGGACATGGTTCTCATTTGAACTGATCCAAACTTTTGTGCATCACTTTTAGAAAATTAATTTAAAACACGTAAGTTTGCTCGCAAGAGTACGAGGAACTTATAGGGCGGTGAGTTTGAATCAAGTCGATTCTCTCGAGGAAACGACTATTCGGTCTCTAGATGTTTTTCTCAATTTACGAACTAGCATAAAATACATGTACATTGGGGTTTTTTAAAGATTTTGAATTGATCATTATAAACTAAAGCAATAATTGAACTAAGGATAATTAATCTAATTACTTAAAACTAGATTATCAACTACGAGCAATAATTAAACTATTCGAACTTAAGAACTAAGAAGTAAAAGCAGCGAATCTAAGAAAATGAATTTAATTAACTATCACGACACAATTATATCATAAGAATCTAAAAACGAATAACTAAGCATAAGTCAAATCGCATAAATAAACCAAATTAATCCATTATCCAAGCATGAAATAATTAAACAAATAAAACTAGTTCTAGGAAACTAATTACGAAATTAACTAGGAAACTAATTACGAAATTAAACTAATTTAACTACGTAATTAACTAGGAAACTAATTACGAAATTAACTAAGAGTTTAGAGTACTTATTGTAACTATTGAAAGCGAAATCTCCAGCGAATCCGAAGTTTGGAACGAAATCTCGATTTGAAGTGATTCTTGAGTGTAAGGATCTTGAATCTTCAATCTTGATTTCTACCGTGTATAAATCCATTGTTTCTGTGCTGGCTAACCCTAGGAAGTGATCTCTGCTTTTAGATAGTCGTGTCTCCCTTAAAAACTCGAAATATGAAGGGTATTTGTAGATATATCATGTCTTGGCGCACAAGAAACCCTAAAAATGCATTTCTGGCAGCCACGTCGACGCTGCATCGATCGACGCGTGCTGGCTCTCAGCGTCGACGCTGCCTGGGTGCTCGCGTTGAATGGGCGGGTGCGTCGACTGACACGGTCATGGATCGACGCAACTGCAAGTTGCGTCGGCTTTGCGTCGACCGACGGACTCTTGGATCGATGCAACTGCAAGTTGCGTCGACGTAGTGTCGATGCTTACGTCGATCGACGCTACTGAGAGTTTGTCTCATTTTTCGATCTTTCTGCTACTCGTTCACCAGAAATTTCGTTCTCCACTTTTGAACATCGGACTTCATCCCTTTATGCGCTGAACTCTTCCGTTATTTAGCTGTAAGGTGAAAAACAACGAATAATCACCTATTCTCATCAATTATGATCAAAATACGGTAAAATAAGCTGGAAATATAAAAATACAGAACTAAGCTTAAATCATCCAACTTATACCAAAAACAAATAGAAAAGCGAATTAAAAAGCTAATAAAAATAAGGACAAATCTACGCTAATCAACTACCCTACGCTTAATTGGTTTGTTCGTCCTCGAACAAATGATATTTTCAAAGTATAACAAGAATGAAAATAAATTCATGAAATGAGTCGTGCTATGCTACATACATAATTTTGAAAATATAGGTACAAATCACGCAACGTCAAATGCTTAACCTTTATTACATCGTCGCTTCAAAATCAAAATCATGCATCCTCTCAAAAGGGAAATAAAAATGTGCGTGTACGCTCAAAAGCACTCAAGCATTGCTGCATAGGACGTGTATACACTCAAATCATACAAATACATGCACAATAAACAAGCACGGAAAATCAATCTCTTTTCAATCGCAAATTAAGTGTGTTGTCAAAACTAAGAATCGGAAAAGGTCTTTTTCGGGTTGTAGTGTAAGGCTCTTTGTACGGGTATGGAATATATAAGTCGTGTGGCTAAATAACTCACTCAACCTATTCTAATCACGAAGCAAATATACTTTACCTCGTTCAAAAATAAAATCCTCACTCAACACTCATAACGTAGCCTTTAAACTTGGGCTATTTCTCAACTCGATACTCTAAAACCGACTTTTCGCTCAAACCACTTAAACACAATTGAAGCTTATAATACGCTTCCTTTCACAACTCCTTTGCCTTTTAAACATTAGGCTTCACAATAAAATAAACAAGCCTTTATATTAAGCGCGTAAGCAATTACTCAATAAGACTCACCATCATTTCTTTTTTTTTTCCCCATTTTATTCTTTTTTATGGGGTCTCTCTTTTTTTCTTTTATATTATTTTTTAGATGGTGGTCCTTACTTACAAAATAATAAGTTCCTAATAAAAATCTCCAAGACTCAAATAACCAATAAAAATACGAACTCCTACACTATAGGCATGGATTATTTGGCTATGATTGGCTCATTCGAAATTTATAGTGGCTAAAATCATATGGATATGGCCGGAATAAGGTTTTTTTTTCTATGCCTTAACCTCATTCTCAAAGTCAACTACACACAGCGGTTTCAAAGAGTTATCAAATCAAAACTCATTCAAGTACATGCAATAATGATAATCACTCAGGCTACTCATAGGATTTTTGCATGAAAAAGTTTTGAATTGACGCTGCTTTTTGGGTTTGTAAAATCGATTGCGTCCAAGTACCATTTTACATTATATAAATAATAATTAAAATCTTGAAATCTATGCACTTATACACGCTCAAAAGATAAGAACCTAAAATCATACATAGTCAACTTTGACAGGCAAGCCATACAAACAAAATTAAGCGCAGAAATAGTAATTAATCATGTTAAGAATTTAATTATTACAGGCCAAATAAAATTACACAAATAAGCAATAAAAATCACACTCGACCACCCCCCTCTCTAAAAATCCCTGCAATCTCCTGATTTTCACAAATACATTAAAATTCAAAAAGAAGAAGGGAAGGAAAACATCCCTGAGAATAGAAGGTCGAGCCGCTACTCGTTGATTTGTGCAATCGGCCACTTCTTCAACATACGTGATGTGAATTGTCCAAAGAAAAACAAAACAAACAAAAGCAAAGAAAATAACAATATCTTTGGATTTTTCATTTTTTAAGCATAAAAAATAAAGATACAACGATGTCAAAACTCGCGGGATCCATCATCCTTGGGGTTCTCATCAACGTCCATGCTCGGTTGGGGATAAGCCACCTCAAACTGTTCCTCGAGGCTCGAAATGTGAGCGCGCATCTTCCTCAAGCTCCGACGGTTTTCCTCGTGGTTTGTGTCAATCTTGTCGTCAATTATTTGGAGCTTGTCGAACATCTTCAATTGAAATGCTCGGTTTTCTTCGAAAAATTAGCCCCAATCGGGACTCGGGCCCGAAGTGGTATGTGGGGCCGGCTCCATATTGCCATCCTCGTCATTTCGAGATGAGGAGCCTCCTTGAGTCTAAGACCTCACTCGGGGTGCGGGGGCACGCGTCAAAGATAGTAAAGTCATCCCGAGTGGGCTAAGTCTGTTTTTGGCCGGCTCGAACCCGAAGTGACGGCTGAGGCAGGTAATGTATGGTGCGAAGTAAAGGAGAGGCGTTTTGCTACCCGGCGTACCCCTAGTAACATTGTAGAGTCCGCTCAAAATCAACGGGTATAGCCGGACTTGACGATCGTCAACAAGACATTGTAGAACGTAGAGCTCGGACTTGGTCGCATAGGTGGCCTCGTTTTTGCACAAAATGATGTGACTGAGGATCTTGTAGGTGAAATACAGGGCTTCGTCTTGAATCTTTGTGCAAGGGAATCGCTTGCAACCGCCCGTGTAGGTGGCTTCGAAGCCTTGAACGCCCACCGGGTGGTCCCCTTCGGTCGAGAAACCAAGAATGTTGCCAAATATCTCCTCGTTCACAAACAGGTCGTTCCCACCTAGCCTACATGTGAACATCTCGTCGTTTCGAATTGCTAAAGTAGTGAAAAACTCGTGCATAAGCTCGCTAAATCCGGGTAGGTGCAAATGGGCGAAATACCCACACCCCAGCCATCAACATAGCGGGAAAGTTCGGTGTGGTGCTCCGAGCCATTCGAGGCCTCCTCCTAAATTCCATCCACGTTAATCGCCCGATGGGTCACGAAACCCCATTGTCGAATATTCTTAAAAACATCCCCTTACTTCTTATCGAAAATTGGGAACGATGCTCCGTATTTTGCCAAAATATCCTTACATTTTCCCGCCCGAGACATTATCAATCAATACGAAGTGCAACGGGAATGAAAAATCTTGAAAATAAAACCTTTTGCTTCTTTGGGGACTTTTATCGAACACTTGGCGTGCGCGTTCAACCAACTAAAAATTTAAGCAATTCTTGCACCAAAAGTTATCCAAACACAACCAATCACAATTATATATCCCAAGAGAGTTTTAAGCGAAGTACCTCGATGATTGAAGCTCGAATTAGCTTGTGTCCGAAAAATTGCCCCAAACCCTACGTAGCCCGTGTTGGAGAATTGCTTGAACGGAAGTTGGGAGGTGGAATTCCTGGGAATTTCAGTTATGGTGGTTAAATTGGTGAGTGTTGCAAGAATTTTGAAGAAAATAAAATTTGTGAAGATTGAAGGAGAAAATTTTTAAAATTGAAGTTGGGGATTTGAAAAATGAAGGAGAAGAGGGATTGAGGGCGTATTATAAGCTGATTTTGGTCTTAAGGCCGCGGGTCACACGCATACGGGTCGGGTTGGTGGGTCAAAATCTGGTTTTAAATGCGTTCTGGGCGGGTCCGGGGTTCGCGTCGACGCTGCGTCAACCGACGTGAGCCAGATCGACGCTACAGAGAGCAATTTCTCGGCGGTTCATCGACCAACGCGAGCAGTCTCGGCGTCGACGCGGGTGGAATTCTGGGCCGATTGTTTCTTCGCTTGATTTATCAGTTTCCCTCGTTCGAGTTCTTCCATCTGTCCTAAAAAGATAAAAAACAAAATAAAACATAAAATAAACTGAAAATAAAATATAAAAGGATACAAAAAGCTCGGGTTGCCTCCCGAGAAGCTCAAATTTTAACGTCGCTTGCTCGACGCTATTTCGTTCGTTTAATTCCAACTGTATGGTGGGTCTCCAAACTCCACCGACTTGCGATCTCTATTCTTCTTTCCTCCATCGTGATAAGGTTTCAGTCTATGTTTGTGAACTTGAAAGGATGATTGTCTAACCTCATAATACAACGTGGCTACTCCATACTCGTCCATCTCTTTTATCAAGAACGATCCACTCCAAGCAGCCTCGAAATCAGCCGGGTCAAACTTACGTTCGTTATTAAACAACACTAATTGCCCAGCCTCATACTGCAAGTTTTTAATTCTGTTGGTGCGAACCTTCTTCTTTTTCTTCCTATTTGGCATCCAAGTGTTGTTGAATGCTTCATCCTTGTTCCTTGCAAAGTTAAAGAATTTTATTGGGGTCGAGGGAATCGTACATCGAATGATTTTTTGGTGGCTTCAACTCCACCTTCCCCTCGAATTTAGGTGCTTTGCTCTCCATATGAAATTCATCTCGAAACTCTTCAATAATATCATTTAAGTCAATCCTCAGTATCCCGATCAAATCTTCTCCACTCAAAAGCTTCTCGTCATCAAACTCATCAAACTCTTCACCGAAGTCAGTTTCTAGTGCATCCCCCTCCTCCCCTGGAAATCTGGCGTCGTCCCTGTCGCTTAAGTCGTCTACAATCACGACTCCTTTAAGTTCGTAAATTCATGATGCAACGGGATCAACAAACGAACAATCATCTAGCATGGCAGGGGTAGGAGTATTTTGAATATCCTTTAAAGAAAATGTCACTTTTTTGCCCAAAACGGTCATTGTCATCGTCCCTTTATGAACATCAATTAGCGTATGGGAGGTAGACATAAACGGGTGCCCCAATAAAATTGTATGCTCCGTGCTCTCAGTCGGTACTTCGCAAACGTCCATAACCACAAAATCAACCGAAATTACGAGCTCTCTAACTTGTACTAAAACATCCTCAACTATCCCCAAGGGTAGCCGGATTGAGCGACCGGCCAATTATAGTCGCATGGTCGTCGGCTTTAGTGGTCCAAGATCAAATTCTTGATAAAGCAAATATGGTATTAGATTTACTCCTGCTCCAAGATCCAATATTTCTATTGCTTGTTGTCCATTAGCCGATAAAATAGTGATGCAGAAACTTCCAGAATCGCGTTCCTTGGGTGGTATGGCTTCTTAAAAATCGCGCTAACTTCCTTTGGCAATGTTACAAACTGGTTTGACGCCAAGCGTCTCTCCCTTGAGGCAAGTTCTTTGAAAAATTTTACATAGGCAGGCATTGTCTTGATCACCTCCAAAAGTGGCAAGTTGATATTGACGTTCTTCAATAAATTATAAAGCTCCATGAACCTTTTGTTCTCTTTCACTGGACGCAAACGGCTTGGAAATGGAATATCATCTTTGATCGGCGTTGTTGATTGCTTCGGCAGTAGTGGCTTAGGCACATCGTTTTTGCCAATGGCGTTGTTCAGAATAGTCCCTTGAATGGATCCAGGAACATATCGATTAGAGGATTTATGCAGCTGATCTACTGGTTTAGAATCATCGCCCTTTCTAGGAGTTGGTGCTTTATTCTCGACCTCGACCTCATCGTCTCGGTCAACTACTCCATTTCCGATCTTCTTTCCACTACGAAGGACATGAACTGCTGACGCCTATTCAAATTGGCTTGGAAGTTTACCCTTCTCGTCCGAGAGTTTGGCCAGGTGAGTCGATAATTGTCCTATTGTTGTTTCAATTTTTCTTTGCCCAGCTGTATTCTCGAGAATAACCTTTTTCATGTCAGTGATTTTGTTTTGAACATCCGCCAGTCCATCTCGATTTTTAATAGTTTCAGCCACTTGATTCTGCTGCCAAACCAAAAGCTGATCAGTCGATTGAACTGTTGTAGGCACCTGCCCTTGTGTATGAAAATTATTTTGTTGTGGTGGCACTGGTGCTTGTGCATGTGATGGTGGGTACTGCGGATCAGGTGGCATATAATTCAGACTTCCTGGGACCCACTTAAAAAGAGGATTATCACGTTGCGAGACAAATTTCTTAGGCCATTGATAATTATGGATTGCGTTTACGTCTTCTTGCTGTTCAATATTGTTAGGACATACGTCTGATGAATGTTGGGGAGATCCACATTGGTTACACGCTACAGCATTCTTCTGTGCAGCGGCCTTGCTTGCTTGTTCGGCTTTCCAAGCTGCTAATTTCTCATCAAATATCTCCGCACACTTTGCCTTGACTAACTTGTCGTCATCTAAATCAGGATCGGGGATGGAAATCTCATTAACCGTCATTTTATGAGGCTGAGAGTTGGTTTGTCTAGATTTCTCGCTTTGCTTCTCCAATACCCGTCTCGCCTCGGTGGCTGTCAAATCTCTGAAATCTCCTCCTGCCCCTATCTCTACTTCCCCATGGTCTAATAATCCATTGAAGAGAAATTGGTTAGTCATCTCCGGAGAATAGTTGTGGTGGGGGCAAGCTTGCAAAAGTGTCTTGTAACGTTCCCAAATTTCATGAAATAGCTCTCCATTCAACTGTTCAAAGGTAGCAATTTGCCTCCGAAGATGCCCCGTCATTTCTGCTGAATAGTATTGATTTAAAAACTTCTCGCTGATCATCTCCCAGTTAGTCAACGATCCAGGCTCCAGGGATAGTAGCCATGTTCGCCTTGTCCTTCATGCTGTACGGGAAACAAATCATTTGCACCTCCTCTTGGTTAAGACCATGAACCACAAAATCTTTCAACCTCATCAACGAAATAGTTCAGAAATGCCAAAGGGTCTTCATGGGCACCTCCGTGAAGATTTGGGAGTAAATTAAGTTGGTGCGGTTTGATCTCCACTTCTCTTACGGTTGGTCCAAGAACAATAGCGGACCTAAAAGGTACAACCTTCGGACGCGCCAAATCGCACTGTTTAGGTGCTCTATCTCCCCTTGGTTCTCTAACTTGGTACTGAGCTCTTTCGTAGCGGTTGTCATAAGCATTTCTTTCATAATTGTTGTCGCGCTCGTATCGCCTTTCAAAATTATCTTGTTCGTAGCCATGGTTTTGATGTGCCAACCAATCATTCACGTGCCTATGATTGTTAGCATGCTCGTTATGCTGAAAAAATATTCATTCCTGAATGGCATGTTCTCGATGTTGCGTTGACAATTGAGATCGTCGTTCCTTTCTTCGTTTTGCCTCATATATGCCATGTTGGGTTGGTGATTGACTATGTTGTGCTATTGGTCGACTCCTTCGTTTTGCCTCATGTTCTCCACGTTTTGCTGATAATTAGCCCAGTAGGCTCGGGGGGTTGTGGTTGTCCTTGTAAAACGATTGGTTCACTACCATACCCATTTCGAATGGGACGTGGTGGTGATCTTGGTGAGGAATCGCCGTTTCAAATCGAATGTGCTCCCAACATTGTGTCGGGAACTCGGTCGCAAACAGAATCAGTCGCTGCTGAAGAATCGTTCTCCGGAATGAAAAGGGGCCTTGTTCTAGGTGGATTTGAATGATGGATGTTGTCAATGAATGGTGCAAGGTCGTGTTGAAGTGATCGTCTACCCTGCATGAACTCAATAACAAATCAACGTACCAAATGACAGAAATCCAAACCAAGTGCGAAAAGTAAAAAGAAAATAATAACTCAAAAAGAAAATAAAATGAAAAACATCTTTAATTCCTACTTGTTGCTTCCCCGACAACGGCACCAAATTTTTTATCTAAACTTTTGTGCACCCCTTTTAGAAAATTAATCTAAAACACGTAAGTTTGCTCGCAAGAGTACGAGGAACTTGTAGGGCGGTGAGTTTGACTCAAGTCGATTCTCTCGAGGAAACAACTGTTCGGTCTCTAGATGTTTTTCTCAATTTACGAACTAGCATAAAATACATGTACATCGGGGGTTTTTAAAGATTTTGAATTGATCATTATAAACTAAAGCAATAATTTAACTAAGGCTAATTAATATAATTACTTAAAACTAGATTATCAACTACGAGCAATAATTAAACTATTCGAACTTAAGAACTAAGAAGTAAAAGCAGTGAATCTAAGAAAATGAATTTAATTAACTTTCACGACACAATTATATCATAAGAATCTAAAAACGAATAACTAAGCATAAATCAAATCGCATAAATAAACTAAATTAATCCAATATCCAAGTATAAAACGATTAAACTAATTAAACTAGTTCTAGAATTAACTAAGAATTTAACTATAAAATTAACTAGGAAACTAATTACAAGATTAACTAAGAGTTTAGAGTACTTATTGTAACTACTGAAAGCGGTAAAAATCTCCAGSGAATCCGGAGTTTGGAACGAAATCTCGATTTGAAGTGATTCTTGAGCGTAAGGATCTTGAGTCTTCAACCTTGATTTCTGGAGTGTATAAATGTGTTGTTTCTGTGCTGGCTAACCCTAGGAAGTGATCTCTACTTGTAGATAGTCGTGTCTTCCTTGGAAAACCGAAATATGAAGGGTATTTATAGATATATCATGTCTTGGCGCACAAGAAACCCTAAAAACGCATTTCTGGCAGCCACATCGACGCTGCGTCGATCGACGCGTGCTGGCTCTTGGCGTCGACGCTGCCTGGGTGCTCACGTCGACTGGGCGGGTGCGTCGACTGACGCGGTCATGGATCGACGCAACTGCAAGTTGCGTCGGCTTTGCATCGACCGACGGACTCTTAGATCGACGCAACTGCAAGTTGAGTCAGCTTGGCGTCGACAGAGCGTCGACTGACACGTGCAGGATCCATGTCGACGTAGATTCGATGCTTGCGTCGATCGATGCTACTGAGAGTCTGTCTCATTTTTCGATCTTTCTGTTACTCGTTCACCGGAAAGCTTGTTCTCCACTTTTGAACATCGAACTTCATCCCTTTATGCGGTGAACTCTTCCGGTTATTTAGCTGTAAGGTGAAAAACAACGAATAATCACCTATTCTCATCAATTATGATCAAAATACGATAAAATAAGCTGAAAATATAAAAATACAGAATTAAGCTTAAATCATCCAACTTATACCAAAAACAAATAGAAAAACGAACTAAAAAGCTAATAAAAATAAGGACAAATCTACGCTAATCATGAATCTAATCTTATATATATATATATATATATATATATATATATATATATATATTATATATATATATATATATATATATATAAAGGATAATAGACAATTTTTTTCCCTCGTTTTTAGTAGACCTTCCATGGTTCCGGCTTCCGGTTTTTGATCCCCCAAAATGAAGAATCGTAATCAGAACCGTGGCCTTACGATTCCAGTTCCAAAATCAAAATCGGCAGCTCCGATTACGGTTTTAACTAGAACCGTCTATCTTTTTATTTTCCTATTTTATTTTTTAAAAATATTTAAATCTTAAATAATATTTTAATTATATATGATTTATAGTATTATTTATAAATATAATACACTATATAATATATATATATAAAAAATAAATAAATAAATTAGGGAACCGCAGGTTTCGGTTTCGGTTCTAAAACCGCTGGTTCCACGGTTGAAAACTTGGAACTGTAACCGTAACCGTAACCCGTAACCTTTAAAACCAATTCCGATTGCAAAACCGTTAACCACAGTTGCGAATTCTGAACCGCTGACTATGGTTCCTGTTATGGTTATTAATCCTTTTTCGCTTCCATTTGGCCAGGTCTAATCTAGCATAACCCATGAAGAAAACTCAACCCAATGTTAGACCATCAATTTCGACAAACAACCAATTACTCAACTTCTCATATATTTAATAATTTCTCTCTCCTCGATGTACATGAAACTCATTTCAACCCAACCAAGCCTTTCTTTGTCCTCTCTGAAACTCACCAAAGCCGTAGCTAACAGGGAAAAAAAACTTGCCCTCTCCCTCTTCTTCCCAAAACCGCCGCTCCATGACACTCTTGTTGAGACCAACGGCTGTAATCATCGGTCTTCTCTCACATATTCTTTTTTTAGAGAGATATGGGTGACTCTCTAATCACTTCACCCCCTACCCCTAATTTCTTTTTCAGGATTCAAGGTTTTGGCTCAAGAGGCTCGACGGTTTCATGGTGAAGGTGGTCTGAGATGGGTGAGGGTGGATATGTGAATGTGTTCTTTGTTTAAAGTAGGTGGTAGACTAAGAGACGTGTATTTGCCATTGTAATTAGTGGCAATGACTCTGATGGTTTTCCAGCGAGGTCATCCGCGGTGGAGGCTGTTAAAGGGGGAGAAGGATTAATTATTTGTAAAATTATGTTTATTTTTTTAGTGTTTATGTTGTTTCTGAATTTGCATTTGTTTTATGTGGTGTTTATGTGTGTTTTTGTTTCTGTGATTTCCGATTATGAGGCATAGCTCTTAGCCAAGTTTATTGGAGTTTGAGTTTGCTTGTATCTAGATTGGAGGTGTTTTGGGGTGTGGGTGGTGTTCTTCGCTGTTTCCACAGTTGATTGTGGATGGATGTCACGTCTCTTATTTTCTGTAGTGCTAGCTTGGGTGGTGTAAACTGTGTTCGGTTTTGTTGGGTTGTGTTGTTGGGTCACTTAGCCTGTTTGAACTAGCATTTATTAGGATTCTGAATTCTAGTACTCAGGTTCTTAGGGTATTCAGAATTTTGTGAATAGTAAGAATTCTTGTTTGTTATAGGATTCAGAGTCCTTTACTTTTTATTGTAGATGTCGAATCATGTTTGAAAAGTGGGTGACAATGTATTATTATATTATGTTTGATGTCAAATCATGTCTGAAAAGTAGGTGGCAGTGTATTATTATATTGTATTAGTAATATTTAATTATTTAATTGTAAGATATTGTTGTTTGAGTATTTGATTTTTGAGACTTAAAACAAACAAGTATTCAGTATTCAGAATACCGAATCGCGTATTGCCAATCATCAAGATCTCAAGTTTTATTTGTTGTGTTTTTTCTGTTAATCCATTCTCGTTGATGGTATCCCCGATATTACCTAGAATTTGATATTATCTCCAGGATTATTATCGGCTCTTTAGCCATTGTCTTTGTGTCTCTATTGAGTTTTTAATATATTTTATCGTTTTGAAGAAAAAAAACGACACCTCTTTTGTGGTTTATTTATGACCATTCAACCACAACATTATATACAATTATTGTGTTGTCAATTGTAATAAATAAGATTACTTAAACCAAAACAAAATGGAAGTTAATAAAAAAAAACAGAAAATATAACAAATCTATATATCTATCTATATATATATATATATATATATTAAAGCAGAAGTCTGGAGAGAGAAAATAATAGGAGAGGAATGCCACGTAAATGTCACGTATGATTATTTTCTTTTTTTAGTTGTGTAGGAGTTTTATTGACATAATTATGATAGATACCTTAATTAATATTAATGATAATTTGATTCACCTAAGATTAGTTTCTTTTTTTAATTATGTCGAAATCTTCTTAACATAATTAGGATAGATACTCTAATTAACATTATAATAAAAAATATTTTATATATATATATATATAATTAACATTATAAAAATAAGAATTAATATTATATATATATATATATATATATAATCACTAATATGTTATTTTAATCTTTATTATGAGTTTTTTTCTTTTACGTTTTTTTATTATTCTTTTCATTCCAAATCCAACAATATCAAATTTGTCATTTTTTCTCAATAATTTGATCACTTTATTTAATTAAGTTATACAAAAATGCACAATATAATATAATTTTATATTATTCTTATTGCAATCAACATGTTGTTTATAAAATATTATTACAATTCAACACTTTTTTATTTAAATTGGTTTCATAAAATAATGTAAGCAGAGGTCTGGAAAGAGAAAATAATAGGAGTGGAATGCCACGTAAATGCCACGTAGGATTATTTTCTTTTTTTAGTTGTGTAGGAGTTTTATTAACATAATTATGATAGATACCTTAATTAATATTAATGATAATTTGATTCACCTAAGATTAGTTTCTTTTTTTTAATTATGTAGAAATCTTCTTAACATAATTATGATAGATACTCTAATTAATATTATAATAAGAAATATTATATATATATATATATAAAATTAACATTATAAAAATAAGAATTAATATTATATATATATAATCACTTATATGTTATTTTAATTTTTATTATGAGTTTTTTTCTTTTACGCTTTTTTATTATTTTTTTCATTTCAAGTCCAACAATATTGAATTTGTCATGTTTTCTCAATAATTTGATCACTTTATTTAATTAAATTATACAAAAATGCACAATATAATATAATTTGATATTATTCTTATTGCTATCAACATGTTGTTTATAAAATATTATTACAATTCAACACTTTTTTATTTAAATTGGTTTCATAAAATAATGTAACAATACAAGTGCAAACCCAGCACCAAGTGGGATGAACATTATGACATCAACTACAATAGATTTTAAAAAATATCAACTAATTCAAAAACAAAAAGATGGGAAGGCCGCCTTTGAAAGCAAGTTTTGCTAAAAACAGTAATTTTGAAAGCATTAATGTCATAAATTCTATGAACAGGTTATATTATTTTTCAATATTATTCTATTTTTAAATAATATTTAGATGTATTATATATAGGGAGTGGTTTCGGTAAAAATCATCTATGGTGTAAGAACTAGGGATGGTTCTCACCGAAATACATACATACATACATACAACTTAAGGGTGGTGTATTTCTCATCTATGGATACAGAGGACGCTTTCTACAAATCTAATAGTGGAATTGTTAATGTAATATCTAACGACATAACTTCTCTTATTTCGAAAGGAAGACTTAGGCAATCTAGATTTAGTGTTCCTTTTAATATCCAACAAGATCTCGATGTTTCCTGGTACTCCACTTGCAAAATTAATGGTGGATGCGCATCTCATTATTTGGGATGAATCTCCAATGATGCATAGCTATTATTCTGATACTCTGAACAAAACATTGAAAGACGTGATGAGATCGCAAAATAATTATAATACGCAGCTTTCATTTGGTAACAAGATAATAATTCTTTGTGTAGATTTTCATCAAGGTTTGCCGGTTGTTCCAAATGGCGCTGGACCAGACGTATTTCACATGATGATCAAATTTTCGCATTTATGGACTCATTACATGGTTTTGAAGTTGACCAAGAATGTGGTGCTGCAAAATCACAATTCAGATCCCGATTGTGTCAAGTTAGAAAAAATTGTCAATTCGATAAATAGTATACGGAATGAAATAGTTGAAGGACCAAACGATGGTATCGCTCAAAATGAAATCCAGGTTATCTATTATTGAAAGATGATGGTGACCATGTTCTGTCAATTGTGGCCAGCACATATCCACAATTTGAAAAAATTACTGAATGTTTCGCTTATTTGGAGGGTCGTGCTATTCAATCCCTAACACTTGATGTCGTCGATTTGATTAATAAATATAGGATGTCATAAAATGATGGAGAATTAAAGTTCTGATTCGAACATTGACATATTGTAGGACGTCCACTCACCAAAGTTTTTAAAAATTCAGGTTGTGTAATATTGATTGTTGAGAATTCCACTCGCCAAAGTTTCTAAAAATTCAGTTCTGATTCGAACATTGACATATTTTCCTAAAAATTAGAATTCTACTCATGTTGTTGAGAAATATTGATTCATTTCCTTGTGTTGTGTAATGTTGGTTGTTACAAACTTGACGATCATATTGTATAGGCTAATATTTCTCAAGGAAGCAATGCAGGTGAATTGTTGTCCATCCCTAAAATTATTGTCACACCATCTAATTCGAGCTTGCCTTTCAAATTCCAACGGCGACAATTTCCTCTAATTGTGTCATATACTATGATGATCAACAAAATTCAAGGACAATCTCTCTCTCACGTTGGACTTTTCCTGAAAAATTTGGTTTTCAGTCATGATCAGTTGTACGTTGCTATATCAAGTAGGGGTGGAAAAATGAGGCACGACATGATTGACCAACACGAACACAACACAAAATAATAGGCGATGGGTTGAGGCTTATTGGATTCGCGCCTTATCGGTCTGACACGATAAGACACGTTAAGTAATGAGTTGATAACGCGCTAACCCGATAAATACGATAAGACCCGATAATATTTTAATTTCCCCCTTTTATATTCATTTACTCATTGTTAGTATCTGTGATCTTTAATTCATTATTAGTTCATTTGTCATATTATAATTTTAAATGTATTTGACAATTTGTATTGATAATTTTATAGCTATGTATTATATCTATTAAAAAAATTATGTATTTTATTAATTAATTAGCCTAATGTGCTTAATGGGTAAGATTAAATAAATTTAGTATATTTTTTTATCGTGCTTATAGTACCGTGTCGTACTTTTTGTGTTTTTAGCGTGTCGTGATTCGGGTTTAGATTATAGGCCCGACAAGCTTATCGTGTAATGTTCGTGCCTATAATTATCGTGCCGTGCCTTATTGTGCTGGCCCGATAAGAACCCGACACGATTGATTTGTCAGCCTTGATATCAAGGGTGACCAATTGTAAGGGTTTAAAAATATTGATCGCCAATGATGAGAATAAATATTGTAACAAAATTACAAAAGTTGTGTATAAGAAAACTCTTCAGAATTTATAAACTACATTTCATATAATAACAATTCTTTTATGAACCAGGTTATATTATTTTCAATACTGTTCGATCTTTAAATAATATTTAGATGATTTATATATATGGAGAAGTTATGGTAGTAAATATCATCTCTAATTTGAGAACCAGTGATGGTTCTCACCAAAATACATACACACACATATGACTCAAGTATACATATATACAATTACTTATTTAAATACTTTAATACATTTAAGATAATTATTTTTATTTTATAAAAAGTAAAATGAAAAATTATCGTGCAACACACGGGCACAATACTAGTATATATTAAAAGAGAGGTCTGGAGAGAGAAATAATGTCACGTAGAATTATTTTCTTTTTTAGTTATGTAGAAGTTTTGTTAACATAATTATGATAGATACCATAATTAATATTAATGATGATTTGATTCACCTGGATTAGTTTCTTTTTTTAATTATGTAGGAACCTACTTAACATAATTAGGATAGATACTCTAATTAACATTATAATAAGAATTAATATTATATATATATATATATATATATATATATATATATATATATATATATATATATATATAGGATTGGATTCAAATGAGAACCCCGTTATTATATGTGAACCTAGGGACTAATCCTGGCCTTAGATCTGATATTGCACAGTACAATTATATGTCCAGGTTCATTGTGCTTTTTACACAGTACTGTAGTGCTAAAATCAGTCCAATTTTTTTTTAATTTAATTATATATATATATATATATTTTACGTTTTAAAACATGCAATATATATCTTAAATTGTAGATCTTGAGAATGTGATTAATTTGATATATATTTCATTCAAAACGAATAAAATTTGAAAAAGTTATGGTTTGTTAAAGATTTGAGTTTCATTTCAAATTTTGAATTTGCAGTTTATAAACGAAATTTGCGATGCTTTTTGTATACAATCGTAGTGTTTTTTTTCTTAATCTATTGTTCTTTTTAAAGAACAATGTAGTGCTCTTTGTAAATGTTGATACATTTCCAAAATACCATTTTTAATTAAATAATGAATTTTTTTACATTATTACCATGCTGACATGTCATGATCTCAACCATCAAGATTATCCAATCTAATGGTCAAGATGAGTCCCTAGGTTCACATATAATGACGGGTTCTCATTTGAACCCAACCCTATATATATATATATATATATATATATATATATATATATATATATATATATATATATATTATATATATATATATATATATATATATATATATAATTAATATTATAAAAATAAGAATTAATATTATATATATATAATCACTTATATGTTATTTTAATTTTTATTATGAGTTTTTTTCTTTTACGTTTTTTCATTATTTTTTTCATTCCAAGTCCAACAATATCAAATTTGTCATTTTTTCTCAAAAATAATTTGATCACTTTATTTAATTAAATTATACAAAAATGCACAATATAATATAATTTGATATTATTCTTATTGCTATCAACATGTTGTTTATAAAATATTATTACGATTCAATACTTTTGATTTGAATTGATTTTATAAAATAATATATTTTGTTACTATCTCAATAATCATGCAAAAATAACACAAGTGCTAAACTAGCATCGAGTGGAATGAACACTGTGACATCAACTATAATAGGTTCGTAAAAAGACCAACTAATACCAAAACCAAGAAGGGAAAGTCGCCTCTAAAAGTAAATGTTACTAATGATGGTAATCTTGAAAGCATTCATGACATACTTAATTTATATCGAAATCCAAAATCTAGATAATTCCATTAGATATACATTTACGTTTTACATACCAATCACTTTAACTTCATTTGAATATTCATATTTTGTTTCGTATACTTATACTATTATTTGCTTATGTAGAGGTAACAATGTAAAAAATTCTCTTCATACCAAATTTGTAGCATACCTACAATCCATGCTGGATAGTAAAATAATTCGTTTAGAATGATCAAACAAATATTTTTGGAGATGATGGTGTTGCAAAAGTTTAGAATTACCAAAAATATATTTTCCTAAATAAGCCAGTTTTCAGTCATGATTAATTGTACGTTGCTATATCAAGTGTGACTAATTGTAAGGGTTTAAGAATATTGATTGACGATGATTAGAATAAACGTAGTAATAATATTATAAATGTTGTGTATGAGGAAATTTTTCATAATTTGTAAAGTACATTTCGTCTGATAACAATCATTCTATGAACAGGTTATATTATTTTCAATATTATTCGATTTTTAAATAATATTTAGATGTATTATATATGGGGAGTGGTTTCGGTAAAAACCATCTATGGTGTGAGAACTATGGGTGGTTCTCACCGAAACACATACATACATACATACATACATACATACATACATACATACATACATACATACATACATAACTTAAGTATACATATATACAATTACTTATTTAAATATTTAATACATTTTCTGCCAAAATTGATAAAGTCATGGATGCAATACATTTAACTAAGGGTGGTGTATTTCTCATCTATGGATACAGAGGTTGCTTTCTACAAATCTAATAGTGGAATTATTAATGTCATATCTAACGACATAACTTCTCTTATTTCGAAAGGAAGAATTAGGCATTCTGGATTTAAGGTTCCTTTTAATATCCAACAGGATCTCGATGTTTCCTGGTACTCCACTTGCAAAATTAATGGTGGATGCGCATCTCATTATTTGGGATGAATTTCCAATGATGCATAGTCATTATTCTGATACTATGGACAAAATATTGAAAGACGTGATGAGATCGCAAAATAATTATAATACGCAGCTTTCATTTGATAACAAAATAATAATTCCTTGTGGAGATTTTTATCAAATTTTGTCGGTTGTTCCAAATGGCGCTGGACCAGACATATTCCACATGATGATCAAATCTTCGCATTTATGAACTCATTACATGGTTTTGAAGTTGACCAAGAATGTGGTGCTGCAAAATTACAATTCAGATCCCGATTGTGTCAATTTAAAAAAAATATATCAATTCGATAAATAGTATACGAGATGAAATAGTTGGAGGACCAAACGATGGTATCGCTCAATTGAAATCCAGGTTATCTATTATTGAAAGATGATGGTGACCATGTTCTGTCAATTGTAGCCAGCACATATCCACAATTTGAAAAAACTATTGAATGTTTCGCTTATTTGGAGAGTGGTGCTATTCAATCCCTAACACTTGATACCGTAGATTTGATTAATAAATATAGGATGTCATAAAATGATGGAGAATTAAAGTTCCGATTCAAACATTGACATATTGTAGGCCGTCCACTCACCAAAGTTTTTAAACACCATTAAGTGTTATGGATTGCCAAACTATGAGCTAAAACTAAAAATTAGCTCATGTTGTTGAGAAATATTGTTTCATTTCCTTGTGTTGTGTAATGTTGATTGTTACAAAACTTGACGATCATATTGTATAGGCTAATATTTTGAAGGAAGTAATGCATGTGAATTGTTGTTCATCCCTAAAATGATTGTCATGCCATCTAATTCGAGCTTGCCTTTCAAACTCCAACGGCGACAATTTCCTTTGATTGTGTCATATACTATGATGATCAACAAAATTTAAGGACAATCTCTCTCTCTCTCACGTTGGACTTTTCCTGAAAGATTCAGTTTTCAGCATGATCAGTTGTACGTTGCTATATCAAGTAGAGGTGGAAAAATGAGGCACGACATGATTGACCGACACGAACACAACATAAAATAATAGGCTATGGGTTGAGGCTTATTGGATTCGTGCCTTATCGGGCTGACACGATAAGACACGTTAAGTAATGAGTTGATAACGCGCTAACCCGATAAACACGATAAGACCCGATAATATTTTAATCTCCCCCTTTTATATTCATTTACTCATTGTTAGTATTTGTATCTCTAATTTATCATTAGTACATTTGTCATATTATAATTTTAAATGTATTTGGTAATTTGTGTTGATAATTTTATAGATATGTATTATATCTATTAAGAAAATCATGTATTTTAGTAATTAACGGGCCTAATGTGCTTAACGGGTAAGATTAAATAAATTTAGTATTTTTTTTTATCGTGCCTATCGTACCGTGTCGTACTTTTCGTGATTTTAGCGTGTCGTGATTCGAGTTTAGATTATTTTCCCGATAAACTTATCGTGTAGTGTTCGTGCCTATGATTATCGTGTCGTGCCTTATTGTGCCGGCCCGATAAGAACCCGACACTACTGATTTGCCAACCTTGATATCAAGGGTGACCAATTGTAAGGGTTTAAAAATATTGATCGACGATGATGAGAATAAACATTGTAACAAAATTACAAAAGTTGTGTAGAAGAAATTTTTTCATAATTTATAAACTACATTTCGTCTAATAACAATTCTTTTATGAACCAGATTATATTATTTTCAATACTGTTCGATCTTTAAATAATATTTAGATGATTTATATATATGGAGCAGTTATGGTAGTAAATATCACCTCTGATTTGAGAACTAGTGATGGTTCTCACCAAAATACACACCCATAACTTAAGTATACATATATACAATTACTTATTTAAATACTTTAATACATTTAAAATAATTATTTTTATTTTATATAAAATAAAATGAAAAATTATCGTGCAACGCACGGGCACAATACTAGTTTGAATTAAACAAACCAAGAGCATAAGGTACAACTATCGAAATACAATTGTAAATTAATAGTAGTGTGTTAATAACAATGGCATGTTTAGTCTCTATTTATAGAGAATGAAAAAATATATGATTTTTGGTATAAAAAAAATGATTACATAAAAAAGGAAACTTACATTTTGAATAATCTTTGCAAGAAAAAAATAAAAATTTAGTTCCCGATATCGGGAACTTGCAGGAGGGGTTTTAGTTTTTCTAATGTTAACATCTTAATTTTAAGATAAAGTAACTATAAGTTAATTTATACTTATTATCAAATAATATTAAAAATACAAAAAAAATAAATCTATACCTTTCTATATAAAGATGGTCTGCACAATTTCTGGCTCGATATTGTCATTGGCTCAGCATTTTTACCCATATTTTTTAATATTGGCTCAGCATTTTTTTACCCATATTTTTTAATTTATATTTGGGGGAATTGCCAAATACTCCCCCTAGAAAAATGCCTTTGTCAAATACCCCAACTAGTTTTAGAAAATGCCAAATACTCCAGACACAATTGTACAATTACCAATTTAACCTCAAACTCAGTTATTTAAAAATAAATAAACTCAGTAATAATTAAAATCTCTATTGCAGAGTAGTATCCCGGGCAATAGAAATTGTAGTTATGACATCCCGTAGATCAATCTGTTCACGAAGTATGATTAGCTTTGGTTTAATGGACGTATAAAAATTCAAAAAACCCTAATGCGTCAGGAAGCATTGTTCAACTCCTTGCCTATTTACCATTTATATAATCAAGGAACAGCTTATCAAGCTCAAAATGCCGGCACACAAGTCTCTGCAACATATCAATGATTAACAACATGAACTTTAATCAGTACAGACAAAATGCTCCAAACAAATGGTTTCCGGATTCTCAGCACCCAAACAGCCCCTTAGGGTAAAGGAAGCTGCATGAGCTGTCGTTACTCATAATAAGTTCATGACAGTACCTTAGATACTGGAGAATCGAAAACTTTTGCTTCATAATCCATCTCCGGTAAGCGTGAGATCACAGCTCCATCATGAAATAATATATAAGTTGGAAGTTGGTGAAGGCTTCCTGTTTACTCATAAATAGACAAATAAATAAACGACAATAAAAACTAAAATATAACAGAATTTAATAATCTGAAAGTGAGTTTACTGAAGCAATATGAGCGTTAATTAAAACGGGTTTTCCTACCAAGAGTGATTCCAAACTTCTCAGCAACATTTGGAAAGAGTCCAATATCAATTATTCCGAAGGATAAGTTTTTGTTTGAGAATCTGAAGAGAAAAAACTCAAGTATGAGATCATACACAGACACTAATGACATTAAATTGGTTTTCTGTTTGTGGAGTATGTGTTTTTGTGCTATGAAGTATTGGTTTTCTGTTTGTGGAGTATGTGTGTTTGTGCTATGAAGTATTGGTTTTCTGTTTGTGGAGTATGTGTGTTTGTGCTATGAAGTATTGGTTTTCTGTTTGTGAGTATGTGTTTTTGTGCTATGAGGTATTGGTTTTCTATTTGTGCAGTATGTGTTTTTGTGCTATGAGGTATTGGTTTTCTATTTGTGGAGTATGTGTGTTTGTGYTMTGAAGTATTSRTTTTCTRTTTGTGGAGTATGTGTGTTTGTGCTCTGATGATATTGGTTTTCTGTATGTGGAGTATGTGTTTTTGTGCTATGAAGTATTTTGTTTTCCTTGAAGAGAAAAAACACCCGAAAGCAGACGATATTGAGCAGTACATTGTTGAAGATGTTCGTTTCGCGTGGAAGGAGTGTGCTGGGGCCAATGGGGGCTGTGCTATCTTCCTTATGAATCACATGGAATTTTTTAGGGGACATCCCTATGAAAATCCAAATTTGAGAAAAGTAAGTACACTTGTTATACATAAGTTCCGCTTTTAATTTGAAAAGGATAGGTAAATTTATTTTTTATTTTTGTGTGTTTTTTGTAGCGTGATGAGAGACGTTTGTTGAGAGCCAAGTATTGTGCAACACTTCTCTTGAGTGATGTCAATCACATGAAGAATCAGTTGGAGAAAGATGTACTCGATTTCTCCAATTCCAGGAAGTAGAGGAGTTGGCCATGGGCAAAAAAACATGTCTTGGTTCTTGTGCGTTTTCTAGAAAGTAGAGGAGTAGGAAGTATTTGTGAATTTTTTAGCCTTTGACATGTTAGGTCTCTGCATGTACAATTGTTGTAGTGTTTTGCAAGTTCTGAAATGTAAAATGTGGATGGTATTAGDTTGTGCATACCAATGTGTTGGTCCTTGTGCTGTGAGGTATCGATATTTGTAATACAATGTAGGGGTATTTCAAACCTAATGACATGTGTTGGTGTTTAACATGAATAGTTTAGCTCCTTTGCTTCTTTCTTTTTCTCTTCTTTCTGCTCTGTATTTCTTTCTTAAGTGGTAGGTGACGTCGTAAGAAGTATTAGGTTTTTTTTACACTGCAAGAAACTAATACTCCCGGACACAATAACCAATACTCTTCTATCCAGAAACTAATACACTAACCAAGATGCTAGTGTYTGTAATGCGATGTGCTAGTGGGAAAAAAAAGAAATAGTGATAACATCTACGTAAATAGTAGACTGGGTTAATAAATGTAAAGAAAATAAAGTGTGTTAGAGGTAATTTGGATATTTTTATATATATTTTATAATTCKGGTGAACTCATAAAAGACTGATGTGGCCATACCGCACCATCTCTCCAAATATGTACGATTTATAACAAAGAAAAAACGTGAAAGGAAACTATTTTTCTTTAATAGATGAATTGTTTTTTTCTTTTTTTGAGTTTTCAAAAGATCATTCAGTAATATTTTAATTTAATAATTAATATTTTAGAAATTCACTCCAACTGGACAACTCTAATAAATTGGGTCCTTATCTAAAAGAAAGTATTCAGCCCAATTCGAAAAGACGAAACATCTGTCATAGCCCAAGAAACGGAAAATGTAACAGTTTCTTAAAGAACATAATAGCCCAAGCCCATGTTTGTTTTTTCTTGTTTTTCGAATTCAATTTCTCCAATTTTCTGAATTTTGCATTTTCCCATCATTTGTGCAACTCTATTTGATTAATGTAATTTATCTAGTATTTTTTGCTACAAAATGCAGTGAAGGTACAGCCTCGCCGGAAAATTTTCCGGCGGGCGGGTGGCGGCAGGTGGTGGCAGCAGGTGGTGGACCATTTTATTATTATTATTATTATTATTA
>BMAC01000627.1:624166-636838 GCA_014905375.1 Phtheirospermum japonicum | reverse complement strand
TTTTTCTGCCCATGGCCAACTCCTCTACTTCCTGGAATTGGAGAAATCGAGTACATCTTTCTCCAACTGATTCTTCATGTGATTGACATCACTCAAGAGAAGTGTTGCACAATACTTGGCTCTCAACAAACGTCTCTCATCACGCTACAAAAAACACACACACAAAAAAAATACTTCAGAGCACAAACACACATACTCCACATACTATAAACACAATACTTCATAGCACAAAAACACATACTCCACATACAGAAAACCAATACTTCAGAGCATAAACACACATACTACACAAACAGAAAACAAAATACTTCATAGCACAAAAACACATACTCCACATACAGAAAACCAATACTTCAGAGCACAAACACACATACTCCACAAACAGAAAATGAATACCTCAGAGCACAAACACACATACTCCACAAACAGAAAACCAATACCTCAGAGCACAAACACACATACTCCACAAACAGAAAACGAATACTTCAGAGCACAAACACACATACTCCACAAATAGAAAACCAATACCTTAGAGCACAAACACACATACTCCGCAAACAGAAAACCAAATTACATCTAAAAGAATCATTTCTACAACACAGATGTATCTCAGAATAATAAAAGGGGATCTAACCTTTATAATCAGCTCTGGGTGTTCCTCAGCAAGATCTTCGATACTGGTTCCTCCCTTTTTACAGGCAATAATAAGCATGGCACTCTACTTAATAGAGAAATATTAGTTTAGAAAAATGTTATGTATCATATTGATAAATAACAACATAAAATAAATATGTAAAATATGGCATCAGCAACATAGATTTTAATCGATCCGGTCCATTTAGTCAACATGCATCTATCTCCAATCCATTGCACATTCAATCCCTTAAACTGGTGGCATAAATGCATTTCCTTCTTTTGTGAGTATTCCAAAAATCCCAATAAAAAGAAAGCTGCCCCACCAAACCCACAAAAAGGAGAAGTTTAGTCTTTTTTTAAGAAACAAACGAGAATTGTTCAATTTTCATATGATTCAAGCAAATGGTCATTGATTAAAATTCAAATAGTTGACAGTGAAAGCTCCACTTGAGTAGTTAACATTTTAGCAGGCGGAGAAAGGGTGTGTTATGAATTAAAAACAAATAAAGTAGTATTGTAGTGGATTTCTATCTAATAAAATCCCACAAATAGTACCAGATGTTTATTTTAAAACACAACAGTGCAGTATGAAGTTTAAGAAAATCTCACTGCAATAAATCCCAAAAAAAAATAAAAATAAAAATAATAATAATATGACACCCACACAACAGTATTGAATTGAATTTCATGGGAAAATTCATGGACAACAAACTACACATCCAAAGTACAATAATATGTTTCAAATGCAATAGTTTGTTTAAATCMATAATGCGRTTGATGCACTACAACAAATCCAGGAAAAAAAATCAATTACAACAACAAACTTAAACGCAAGCATTTAGACAGTTTGTTTAAGATACTGAACAGTCAATTACATACTGTTTTAACAACCAATTTGACGCAAAAAATTACAATCCAGACAGTACACAAAATAAGATTTTATACTCCCCAAACAACAACAATACTATTTTATTTCGATAATTTCATACTGCTTTRCTACCGACACAAAATATATATACAAAAATACCAGACRGACGAAAAACATCCAGCAAAATTTAAGAGTGTTTTATGACTTAATATCAAATAAAGTCATACTGCAATGGATTTCAATCTAATTAATCCATAGGTAATACCATATGTATATTTTAGAACACAACATTGCAGTATGAAGTTTAAGAAAAATTCACTGCAATAAATCAAAAAAAAGTTTAAGAAAATTCACTACTTTATTAAAATAAACAAGGTTTTTCAATCAAAAACTCACGGCAGAGGCAGCCCAGGTAACAATTCAATAAAAAGTGAGGGGAAAAAAAAGGAAAACACAATCTCTGTATTTTTCATTGTAAGTAATCGCAAGGGGGAGTTAAAAATAGGATCGATTAAGCTTTGAGCCAAGTTGCAGGATCGGAAAATATGAATTAAGCAAAAGAAAAAAACAAATCTAGCAATTAAACAATTATACCARCAGTAACRGCGCCGCCAGGGGAATTGAGGTACATGTTGATAGGTTTCGACGGGTTCTCCGACTCGAGAAAGAGGAGCTGCGCGAYGACGACGTGMGCGGTGTCGTCGGAGATCGGGCCGTTGATGCAAATTATGCGCTCCTTCAGCAGCCGCGAGAATATGTCGTACGCGCGTTCTCCTCTCGACGAGTGCTCAGTCACCATCGGTATAAGCCCGTACCATCTTTTGCCACCAACACCGCCGGGAGAAGCTCCGGCGATCGAATTCTTGCCAATTTCGCGGCATAGATTTCGAGAGAACAAGCTTCGAATCATTGCTTGATCTAGGGCTTTTTTTTTCAGTCGCTGCGGCAGAATTTTGCAGGTGAAGAGAGCGCACGGCGATGGAGAGGCGGCGACGGCGATGGAGAGGAGGCGAGATTGAAGGCGATGAAGGAAGGAGAGAATTAGGGCTGATTCGAACGGATTGAAGGCGATGAAGGAAGGAGAGAATTAGGGCTGATTCGAATGGGAGAGGAATAAGGCTAAATTGGTAATTGTACAATTATGTATGGAGTATTTGACATTTTTTAAAACTAGTTGGGGTAATTGACAAACACATTTTTCTAGGGGGAGTATTTGGCAATTCCCCCTATATTTTTGGGGCTAATTTATTTTACTGATGGGCATTAATTGGTTTTACTTCCAACTCACGTGGCTATCTGAAAGCTTTCCAAAAAAATCTCTCCAGTTTCAGCAGCATTACAGGTAAATTGCAAGCTTTCTTTTTGCAAAAGTAAAAAATTCGTTCAATCTTGAAAATGAAGAGTCTTCCTCCCCGTTTGTCTTTTTATTTTCATAGATTTCCTTTTCCTCACGAAAGATTGTCTTCTTCTTCTTCTTCCTCCCTGATTGTCTTTTTTTTTTCCATTATTTTTTTAATTAAATCATTTTTATGATTCGTTTCGGGTTTGATGGGTTGAGTAATTTGTTGCAGCTAATTCTTCTCTTTTTATTTTCCTCTTTTTCTTTTTCTAATTTGCAATATTAGGGTTTCTCCTCTTTTGGTGATTCAAGTGTATTCCATGGGGAAGATTTTTGGATTAATATGGTTCTTTAATTCTCTCTCTCTCTCACTATTTCTTATCCAAATAATGTCAACATATTTTCCCAAACCTCTACCCAAAGCTTCCGCCCAATTCCTCTTTCCCTTCTCTCTCTCCGCGGAAAGGTAGAGAAATTCGACTATTACCGTACCAAGCTCTCTTCTCGATATTATTCAGATCTATACCAGATCTCGATTTGTTCTTAAGTGAAGTCAAATTTTCTTGATTCCATAAACCAAAGTCCAGTTTTCCTGGACTCCATACACCAGAGGTGAAGTTAAGATTGGAAGGGGTCGATTTGTTCGTAAACCTATAAATATTCAAATACCAAATGAGAATGGGACAAGTGTCTCATTCACATTGGATATTGAATAAGACTAGTTTGCATCTTCATGGCCTGTGGTTGTCCAAAAAAATCCAACCTCAACCGTACTTTTTTTTTATTTTTATTTACCCACTTAGAGGTCAACTACTATTACATATGGGGCGCTGATATTTATAGTTTGTCACTGCAAGTTATGGGAAGCCGATCAATATACATATGGGACAAGACGACTCTCATTTGGGTTATAAGATTCCGATTAAATTGATCAATTTGATATTATTACAATAGAGCTAGCACTGACACATTTTTAATTGGTCCTGGGCCATTGAACCGCAGGCCCAAAAAATAGGTCGTTTTGGCCTGGCTGATAGGTCCAGACGGTGTGGCAAATTTGCACTAGAATTTTCATTTTGGGTTGGGATTGAGTCTCCAAAATGTCATCACGGCGAGATTCTTTCTTAGCCCAACTGATTTTGGAGGTTGGCCCGACCCATTGAGAGCTCTAATTATATTGTGAGATTAGACGACCCTCATTTGGGTTGAAAATTTCCGACTATATCTCAAAATTCTGTATAAAACACGTAGGAGAATGTGGTGTTCTAATTAGGTCGTCCACCAAAATGTACGACCAATATGCGTCGAACATACTCAAGGTTGGCCCTAAGGGTGAGCCGCGTGGACGACGTCCGAGGGCCAAAATTATTATACAAGTGTTTGTATGTATATATGTGTATGTGTGTCTGTGTAATATGCTTGTTGTATCTGTAATTTGCTTTAGAGAAATAGTTAGTTGGGCTGAAGAAAACCAATATGGCCAAAAAAGTTGAATACTAATTAAGTTTAGTCATTAAGACTTCTAATATTGATGAAAATTACTCCAAAATTTAGTCTATTGATGAAAGTTATTCCAAAATTTGAATTAAATTAGACTCAATATTCATTGGACCATCACAATATATATTTACATATGTAACCTATAGATTCATTGTGTTTGGTGAGTTTTCTTATTATTGATTTTTGATTTTTCTTGGAGTTATAAAATATTATTGTTTCGTATATTTTAACACCCAACCCCCCATTTTTTTCTTTTTTTTTTCACGAGCCCCCAAAAGAACATACTCACTTTGTTCAACTTGTTCCAATCGAAAGTCTCGCGAGAGATCGCACCGTGGCATCTTCACTCAACCAAAACGTGCAAAAATTGATGAAACCACTTAGTTGTTATCCCAATCAAATTTATGGAATACATGATTCCATTCGCATATGTTCAACTGGATGCAAAGGTTTTTTAATAATAAATCTTAGGATTTGTGGGAGATGAAGTGTCACGAGTAGGGGTGTAAGTGAGTCGAGCCGGCTCGTGAGTTATTCAGAATCGACTCGAGGTTAATCGAGCCGAGCTCGAGCTACTCGATTATGTATCAAGCTCTAACTCGAACTCAGTAATACTTGATTCGATAGGCTCGCGAGCCTAATCGAGCTTTACTAGATTTACTATTTTATCCTTATTATACTCACTTATTTACATATATACCCTAAATATATAATAAAAATTAATATTAAGTATTTTATTTTATTCGTTTTAAAAAAAATTTATTAATATTATGTAAATCGAGCCGAGCCCGAGCTTGTCGAGTTTTGAAACGAGTCGAGCTCGAGAAAATTGAGCTCGTTTGAGCTCGAGCTTCGAGTTTTGCAGTCGAGCTCGAGCCTAATAGTGTTCGGCTCGGCTCGATTACACCCCTAGTCACGAGAAAATAGAATGATGTTTTTAACCTTTTTATATAAGGGTATTTTGGTCCAAAATGACTTTTTTTTACCCTATTAGTAATTGGGGTGTATCAAGTAATTGGGGGGGGGGGGGGGGGGGGGGACGTCCCTCTATCCATAGGTTTTCTGAATTTACCCAACAAAAGACGAGGGAAAAAGAAGCTCTTAAGCTCCACTTCTCAAGGGCATATTCATAATTAAGATTGTTAGAGAAACACATACAATTTCAAAAAAAAAAAAAAAAAAAAGTTTTTTACAAGACTACAACATCGTATTTACAAAAGTGTCTCCTTACATATATCTACACATATCATGCATAAATCAACATACACGAATGTGCCAAGAACTTTCATTTAAAGTTTTTAACTGCTGTATATGCAGAAATATGCACGTCCGCGCACTCTGAATCCCATGAAAAATCCTTTTTCATAGCATCGTTTATCCTTATATTCCATTGTGATGGATTGTGTTCCTGAGATACCGAGAAAAAAGCAATTAAGCCACAAATTAATCGTCCATTATCATTAAACACATTTAATCAAAACCCAAAAGAAGCCCACAAAAATTGTTAGAGAAACACGCACAATTTCGTCAATTGCTTGTCCAAGAGACATATTCGCAAATGTATATTTGACATATTGTGAGAATTTAGTGTTCTCAACACTATCATCCCCAAAGTGCCTGTCAAAAAGGATTTCGACGCAGAATAAGATGTGTAGCTTATGGACAAGTTAAAAAAAAGTACAATTACATTTTCCTTGGGAGATATACATATGCAGTAACACATCAACTCACCTGAATCTGTTATCAGCATAATTTACAAGAACAGGAGCTGCTCCATATTTCATGGCCTTGAGCTATATCACAGATAAGTAACAGGTTCTTTAAAAAAATATGGACAATGATGCACATCCCAAAATAAATAATAATAACAATAAAAAATTAAGAAATTGTCAGATAAAAACAAACAATATTCATTTTTCTGTTGAAGTTAAAACATTGTTAATCGCAATAAAATAGAATTGGCCGTTAATTTAGAGTATATATTTATCAAATCCCAGTCATACTTTGTGACAAGACATATATAAAATGATAAAACAGACTTTGTGTACTATGGAAAGAAAACTTAAAACAACTTTTAATGTTTTGCATAACCTCTTACAACCATCTAAAAGCCACCGTTTATGGTTTATTTTATGCCTTGAAATTTCTTTAATAAAAATGGGTGTGCATTTTTAAGTACTTAAAAGTAGTAATTCCTCTCACTTGACATATTTATAATCACTGAAAGGACTGAAGTCAGTCGACTTTTTAATAACCACAGATACGGGACACTTACTGGCACATGGAGCAGAGGATCATCAAAATATAGGCATAACATAATGTCAGATCCTGAAATTATCAAATGTGATAATTCTTCATCATATTCATCAATGAATCTCACATTTTCATTCTGCAACAATAAAGTATCAAATGAATTATACTGTTCTGATTCAATGATAGTAATGTTAATACTATCACAGATTGAACAATATTCTGGAACGAAGTGTCACAATAACCAAAAAAAAAAAATCTAAAGCGAGACAAGTTTTTGTAAAACAATTATAGAAAGAACATAACCAAGATAAATTTAAGAAGGAAACGAGGATTTGGAGAGAAATAAAGTAGACAATTATGAAAAAGGGGAAGAGAATATTTAATGGACTTTACGAATCTTTTGACTATGACGATGAGAGCGATTATAAAAAGGGCATAACCAATAACATGGAGTAGCCAATTTGGTTTTCAGCGACAAGAATTATCGCAAAGTCGTAGGAGTCATTTTATCAATGTTGAAAATATCAACTTTTATTCTCCAGTTTATAGTCTTCCAGGATGGATAATTCTCTCAAAGGTGGTGGATTCAAGTAATCAATCAGAAGATTCATAAAGTCCATTGATGCTCCAGTGGCTGTGTTATTTGAAAACTTCTCTCAGTCCCGTCTTCAGTCCTCGTTACCTATTAAAATATTTGGCTACAGTGTTTTCATTCATATCAAAGATTTAAATCAAGGAAAATTTCATCCAAGAGGTAAAAAACGCATTTTTTTAGGTTACTCTTCCACCCAAAAAGGGTATAAATGCTATGACCCCTTAACAATAAAATATTTTGCGACTTTTGATGTTCAGTTTTTCTGAAAATCAACCCTTTTTTAAGCCTCGTCTTCAGGGGGAGCCAGCCGAGGCAGATTTGGCTTCGGGGAGCACATAATCTTGATTCTCTGGGGAATTTCAATTCTCAGAGTTCTCTTTTCTTTTTTGAAAGTCCTTCTCAGTGTAATAATGAACTTCAGACTAATCCTGATGTTTTTGAAAATGGGGTGGATTCACAAGAAATTGACTCGGCAGAAGTCTTAAATAGTGAAAACTTGGCTCCAACTAATGTTAGTCCCAATAGAATCGAAAATAACACAGAAAACCGGTTTGGAAGAACTTATATCTGAAGGAAACCAAACTCAAGTACATAGTTTAACACACTTCAGCAAAGCAATGCGGAAACCCCGAGCCCAGACCAAGAAATCTCAGGTTCTAATCCTTGGAAGTCTTAAATATATTTTGGGTATGGAAATTGACCGTTCAAAAGAAGGAATGGCAGTTACCCAAAGGAAGTACATCCTGGATCTTCTAAAAGACACCGGGATGAGTGGGTGCAAACCTACTGACACACCAGTTGATCCCAATGTAAAACTAGGTGATAACGAGGAAAAAGGAGTCGATATAACTCAGTCATCAAAAGCTGGTCTTATTTACCTATCCCATAAAAGGCCAGACATTTCTTTTGCCGTGGGATTGGTAAGTCAGTATGCATCCTCCAAAGAAGGTTCCTATGGGGGCTGTTTACAGGATTCTTCGGTATCTCAAAGGGTAACCGGGGAAAGGTTTGATCTTCCGGAAAAGTGATAACCGAACCATTGACGCATACACTGACGCGGTTGGGCTGGATCAGTAAGGTCAACTTCTGGATATCGCTGCTACATATGGGAGAATTTGGTCACATGGCGAAGCAAGAAACAAAACGTCGTTGGCCACAGTAGAGCCGAGGCTGAATTTAGGGCAATAGCAAATGGGCTAAGTAAGGTGATTTGGATAAAACGGATATTGGAGGACCTAAAGCTACCACTTGAGCTTCCAATGAAACTTTACTTTGATAACAAAGCTGCCATTAGTATTGCTAATAATCCAGTTTAACATGACCGTACAAAGCATGTGGAAACTGATCGTCATTTAATCAAAGAAAAGCTTGAGTCGGGCTCCATTTGTTTACCATTTGTACTGACTTTTCTACACACGGCAGACATCTTTACAAAAGGATTGTTCAAACCTAATTTTGATTCTTGTATTAGCAAGTTAGGATTGATTGATATCTTCAATCCAACTCGAGGGGGAGTCTCGAGATTTGTTCTGATACCTAAGATTTATGATAAACAGAAAATTACATTTATCGTACTCCAACTTATAAATATTATTTTCCCCTTCTTAATAATCAATACTTGTGTGGTTAAAAAGAAAGGGAAAAGAAGATTTAGAGAGAAATAAAAGAACCTACCCTCACTCCTTCCTTAAAAAGCTCAAACGTCCTCCTCGTTCCAGGTATTTGGTTAGATCCCATGAAAACAAACTGCACATACCACATTCACAAACCAAATATAAACCACGGTCATAAGCTTGTACAAGCTAATGCATGATTATTTATCAAACCTAGATAAAATGTCCAATAACCAGAGAAAATACCTGAACTCCTCTTCTAGAACCCATCCGAACTAGCGGCTTTAGATTCTCTAGGCCAACATCTAAAACATCTGAATATATGCATCCAACCTGTAAATCGATCAGCTGTTAGGTCATGCTGAAGTACCGTTTTAATAAGCACTATAAAAGAGGTCAGAATCTTAATGTGGACTAATTTTTTATTTTTTTTAATATAGTTTTGTGGGCTGAACACTCACGAGAATATTGGATGCTCCTTCATGTAAGTCAAGTTGACGCTGCAATGCGACTTTACACACGGATTTTCCATTCATGTCATCGGCATTATACGTCTGTGGAATAATATCGTCACGTGAAGGATCCCAAGTCGACTTATCGAATCCACAAGGAGCAATAACCATTTTTTCTCTAAAAGAAAACACGAGATGACATGAGATTGTTAATAAGAAACTAAATAGAAATTTATAAAAAAAGATGAGAATAAGGAAAGAAAAAAAAAAAAAAACACAATCTTCGAGTCGCAACGAATCAATACAAGATTGTGACTTGCGAGAACGGGTTTAACAGGATGCAAAATCTGAAAAATGAACGTACTTGTGAATAGCTAAGGTGGGTTTCAACCCATTTCCAGATGCAGTAATGATCTGGTGTTCCGTTTGTCCAGATGACATTATGATAACTTTATTTGAGTAAACAACTCCACCCTGCAAATAAATAAAAGAAAAAGTAAGGAAAAAAAAAGATTATTAAAAAAGAAATGTTATATTTTACACTATAACATTAAACTGCTGGACCATGAATGTAAACATATCATATAATGAAGTTATCTACAAGAAAGAAAGACCTAAATTCATGAAATTCTTACAGGCAATGACGTCGGGCAACATGTAATAAGAGAAATGGAAGATTACCTTTAATATGTTGACAAGATGAGACTTGTCGGTATCTTGTAGTCGATCAGGTCGAAGCAATCTAGAAGGATCGAGCCCACATAATGCTAGCTTTTCAGATTGTTCAAGGCACTATAACAGTATAGATCCAAAAGCAAGATGCTCAGTCCATGCATCATATTGAGAGGATGAAAGCAGCAAAAACATAAAGGGGATGCTTGCCTGGGAATCAAAGCCCTGGCACGTCAACAGAATCCTAGTACCTTCAAAGCCCTGAAAAACAATACAAAATGTATATTTC
Organism: Phtheirospermum japonicum; assembly: GCA_014905375.1. Taxonomy (NCBI): domain Eukaryota; kingdom Viridiplantae; phylum Streptophyta; class Magnoliopsida; order Lamiales; family Orobanchaceae; genus Phtheirospermum; species Phtheirospermum japonicum. The sequence goes on along the minus strand of BMAC01000627.1, from coordinate 626,621 downwards.
TTAATGTAGGAAATCAAGCTAGGCAAATTAGGAGTTTTTATTTCATAGCAGATATTCAGGGATATATTATTATATAGCAGATTTTCTGGATCACAGACTTTTAGGTTGCAGATTTTTAGGAATATTTATTGCAGAGATTTGTAGATCTATTTCCTGATTTTTAGGGATCAAATCCGATTCCTTTAAGTGTATATATATACCCTTTCAGAGGTTAATAATATTATAAAAAATAACTTCTCCAAATTCTACATGGTATCAGAGAGTGGTTAAGCTCTAGCCTCCGAGTTGTCCAATTTTTTTTCAAGCCTTCTACTCTGCTTGTTGCTTGTTGATTCTCACAGTGAGGAATAATTCTTTCGTATTTATAGAGATAGGGGACATAATTCACATTCTCACAGAAAATTCTGTTTTCCTAAATATTTTACTGTCTTAATGGCAGAATCTCCTTTAGTTAGTGGAAATTCATCCACACCTCCCATGGACAACAATCCCATTCCCATGACCAGTCACAAATTAACTGGTCATAACTATCTCCAATGGTCTCAATCAATGATGATGTTCATATGTGGACGTGGACGTGAATATTATCTCACTGGAGCTATTTCTCAGCCTAGCTCCAGCGATCCTCAATTCAAAAAATGGAGAGTCGAAAACAATTTGGTCATGTCTTGGCTGATCAACTCCATGGCGSTAGAGATTKGGGAGAACTTTCTGTTGTATTCAACTGCGAAGGAAATATGGGACGCAGCACGTGACACTTTTTCCAGTACCGACAATGTGGCGGAACTCTTTCAGATCGAGAACATTTTACATGATCTCAAGCAGGGCGAGTCTTCAGTCACAATGTATTTCACCACACTCACTCGATATTGGCAGCAACTGGACATGTTTGAGTCGTATGAATGGAAGTGCCCAGATGATGGCCTTCGGTTTAGGAAGATTGTGGAGACTAAACGAATCTTTAAATWCCTCRTGGGCCTCCATAAGTCGCTTGACGAGGTTCGTGGCCGAATACTCGGCAACAAACCCATGCCAAATCTCCGTGAAGTTTTTTCAGAAGTACRGAGAGAAGAAAGCCGTAGACGAGTTATGATGGGATCGTCTGATGTATTTCCTGTTCCAGAGGGATCTGCACTTGCAACTCTCAAAGAAAACACACAATATCCAACGGCTCTAGCTGCTCGTGGATCACAACAAAATTATGGAGAGGGCAAACCACGTAAAGGTAAACTTTGGTGTGATCATTGCCGCAGGACTAATCATACGAGAGAAACTTGCTGGAAATTACATGGTAAACCTGYTGATTGGAAACCTAACAGAAGTGAAGGACGCGGGTATATTGCCACAACTGAAAGAGGACCATTTACCAAGGATCAACTTGACGTACTTCATATATTATTCAGCCAATCAAATCAGTCATCATCGCCTATCACTATTGGCACCGGAGGAGTTGCACAGCAAGGTAACAATCCACACGYGTTTCACGTCACTCAAGCCTCCTCAAGTCCATGGATTGTGGATTCTGGTGCTTCTGATCACATGACAGGTGATAGATCACTGTTCTCCTCCTTTAGCAAATGCTCTAATAATATTATTGTCCGAGTTGCTGATGGCTCGTGTTCTAAAGTGGCTGGAATTGACACCATTACTCTTTCACCGACCCTTGTTCTAAATTCTGTCCTCTTTGTACCCAATCTTGATTGCAATTTAATCTCAGTGAGCAAATTGAATAGAGATCTAAATTGTGAAGYTAAGTTTGTTGCTAATTCTTGTGTTTTTCAGGATTTGGAATCGGGGAAGATGATTGGCAATGCTGAGTTCAATGGGGGCCTGTATGTGCTCAATGTCAAATCTCCTGGGATAAATTGTGGAACTCTTMGTACTTCTTTTCAAAGTCAATCTTTTACATCTACAAGTCCATTAAATAAAAATAGCACAATCATGTTATGGCACTATCGTCTAGGTCATCCGAATTTCTTGTATCTCAAACGATTATTCCCGTCATTATTTAATGAAAATAACCAGTTTTTCCAGTGTGATGTTTGCCAATTATCTAAACATTCTCGTCACTTTTATGCACCAAGACCTCATAAACCCTCTAAACCATTTTCTCTTATTCACGGGGACATCTGGGGACCATCAAAGATACAAAATATCAGTGGAGCACGTTGGTTCTTGTTATTAATTGATGATCATACCCGAGTAAGTTGGACCTTCCTCATGAAAGAAAAATCTGAAGCCAGCCAGATCTTCCAAACTTTCCACAAAATGATCCAAAATCAGTTCAAAACCAACATCCAAGTCCTCAAAACTGACAATGCCCGTGATTTCTTCAATTCTGTCCTCGGAGCATTCCTACAGTCTAATGGAATTATCCACCAGAGTTCATGCGTCGACACACCACAACAAAACGGTGTGGCAGAACGAAAAAATCGCCATTTACTTGAAGTAGCAC